>JBAMBO010004034.1:600000-1179496 GCA_037044535.1 Lordiphosa magnipectinata
TTAATAACTTTTGTGTTTTTGCTCGTATCTTATTTTCGTTTTGAGAGTAGTTAGATGTAAGGCCTAGGATAGTATATACGAAGCCACCAGGTTCTAACTTTAAAATTGTGGCTGTGACAGTTTTTTGCGGTTTAAGGGGGAAGGGGGGGAATTTTCCAAAATCTGAACAAACTTGATCTGGGTACGGTATACACCTATGTGCATGCCAAAATTTGTGTCTGCATCTCTTATAGTCTCTGAGATCGACGCGTTCATACAGACAGACAGACAGACAGACAGACAGACGGACAGACGGACATGGCTATATCGACTCGGCTGTTGATGCTGATCAAGAATATATATACTTTATAGGGTCGGAGAAGTTCCCTTCTGCCTGTTACATACATTTGCACAACTTCATGATCCCCTTTTCCCATTTTTAATGGGAACAGGGTATAAAAAGCGATCCATATCTACTAATTTTTTCTTGTTTGTAATTTCTGACACAGAATAGGCGCGAACAAATTTTTTTAGCGTTGTGAAAAGCGCACTATCGATGGCACCATCGATAGTGGATGGGCCACTATCGAAGGTGTCTGCTGCCATCGATGGTGGCTCGATAGCGCCCAATTATCGATAGTGACGATAGTGCCATCGATAGTTCTCCACCTCTACAATCCATACGTGATACCACACGCTTTAGTAACATGTTTACTCCACGAAAGTGTGTTATTAAAAATGATTCCTAAGTTGGAAGCCTGGTTCTCATATTTAATCGGAGTATCATTGATAGATAGTTTTGGCAGCTGCGTCGTATCCAGTACTTTTTTATGTAAAATAATACATTTAGATTTAGAAGGGTTTAATCCAAGCCCATTATCCCTAGCAATCCTATCTATTTTTAAAAGTTCGTCGTTGCAAATATTGATACCATCTAGAATCTCAGCTACCGGACGACTAACATATATCTGGACATCATCAGCGTACATATGGACTTTAGAATTTGACAAATTACTTGGAAGATCATTAACATATACAGAAAACTACAGAGGTCCTAATACCGAGCCTTGAGGAACACCTCGCGTGAAATCAGAAGTGGAAGATCCCGAGACCACGGCTTGTAATCTATCTGATAAGTAAGACCTGAGAAGTTTGGTAGCAGTACTAGAAAAATTATAAATATTGTTGAGCTTAGTGCATGGAATATCATGATTCACCGTATCAAAAGCCTTGTTGTGACCAAGGAGCGTCAGGAAAACAACATTGCTTTCACCCACCTCTTTTTTGATTTCATCAGCTATGTTTACGAGCGCTGTTGTGCAGCTTCTTTTCCTCCTAAATCCTGATTGCACTGCACTCAACAATGAATTGCTACCAAAAAATTCTTGTGTTTGTGCAGCCATAATACGCTCAAATGCTTTTGCCAAGAATGGGAGAATGGAAATTGGCCAGAACTTATCATTACCTTTAGGTATTGGCAAGATTTTTGCTCTTTTCCATATTTCAGGAAAATATGAAGTGGTGAGGACTGTATTAAAAATGTGTGTAATATGCTCAAAAAGAAAAGGAAGAAGAAGCTTTAACAATTTTGGATTAAGGTTGTCAAGACCAACTGCATATGATTTGATCTTAAGGATATTTTCTAAGACGTCACAAGAACTGACACACACTAAACTAAAACTATTATCACAGTACGTTTCGTGTTATATATTGTATTTGTCGTCATTTTTCGAAGTCTTTTATACTCATTTTGTATAAATTCAGGCATTTGCGCCACGTTCACACCGAGAGGGCTGGAATGGTATTATAATACTAGGTTGGCAGCACCCCTGCACTCGGCTGATTATTGTTTTTTTTTATCGCACGCCAATTTTAAAAATAAAGCAAGAATTTTACAGAGAAAGAGAAGGTTTTTCTTTTGGAACGACTTGTTACTATGATGGGAGATTAAGCAGTAGGTCAATAGCTATGTATGTATGTTCACACAGGCAAATAGTTTGGACAAATTTTCATGAAAATTGGGCTATATAGGCCAAATTGAGGAACTTTCAGTCCATATTTGATCAAATTGTTTTCGTATGGAACCATAGTTTAAGTTTTTAATCCTGTAAAATCTTTAATCATGGCTATTTTTATCATAATTTTGCCAAATTATTTGGATGTGTAAACTTAGCTTAAGCAATTAACTAGGGGAATCAGAATGTGCATCTGTTATTTCAGCAATGTCTGCAGGTGTTCTTTTATATTATATCCAAATATACATCCAATATTTTAAATTTTTGGTTTACTTATACTTAATTTGCAATTAGCATGTACATGGTTTTGAAATCAATGAGGATAAAGTAGATTGCTACGAAATTCATCTAGATGGTTAGCATTGAACATGAGCAAAGCAAATGCAGCAAATCCACCTAGATTTGCAAAAACACCAACATGAGAAAACTTAGGGCCGTTTCTGTTTTGGTCTGTTTGGTCTGTAAGTTCAAATATAAAAATAAAAACTTGATTTTTCAAAAAGATTTATATACTTAAAGCAATACCGCTTCCAATCTGTATGAAAATTTCAATTTCCGACCAAACACTTTTTTCACCGAACCATTTAAAGTTAATAAATGCTCTCCTGAAAAGTAGGAAAAACACACTTTGCATGTGTATAAACTAAATTATCGATAGCTTAAGCGCTGGAAGCATTTGGTGAATCACTTAATTAAATATTCTATTCTCTGATGAACGTACTTATTGCTTATTTTTTAGCTAGTTGATCAAAGAGTAAATGCAACTCTAACAGCTCACTCTCCCAACTTTCTCTGTGTCTTTTGCACATATGTGTAATGTTTGCCGGGAAGAAAACTTTTGCATACTTAGTGCCGATGCAGTGAAAATTTATTACTTCAACTTTATCATATTCAACGTGGCCGTCGCACTGTGCTCTGAAATTATGTCAGGCGAAGCAGCTAAAAGTTTAAGTTTAACTACTTTTCGACGACTTTTTTCGCAGAGCAAGAAAGGGGAACACACACAAAGAGCTAGAACTTTCTTCATTTGGAGCGCACACTTTGTCGCAGTTGTCGCACTTAGCTTAGTTGATTATTTTTCTATTTTTTTGTGATTTTGGTGCAGCAGCCTACAAAATGTGACAAATTCTACTCTCTTTCTCTGTGGACACGCGCGACATAGATTTAGCTTTTCTTTAGCATACTTTTGGGGGCAGCGCAGTGCGACCAAATAATTGCCAACATGTCGCAAGCACTTTGTGATTAGAATAAAGCAAAATTTAAAGAAGAAAAATATTATTTTCTTGCATACTTGTAGGCGCCGGCGCAAGTCTTCATTAGCGCTTCCATTGAAAATTGTGCATGGCATACTTAAAGGCGACTTGCCCACTCCGCCGAGACTGACGAAAAAACTTTACTTTGCAGCAAATCAGCGAAAGCGCCAACAAACTATTAAAAACTTTACAACAAGAAAAAGTTGCAGGACCAAGAAATGCGGCTGCTGCTGTTGCTGGCATCCATATCTGACGAGTGCCAAAAAGCAAAAGTTTTTCCTTGGCTAGCGCTGCTGGTGCATACAATGTTTGTGCTGATTGCAGCACAGCAAATAGCTTTTGATTTCACAAATCAAAACTTTCTTGTGCGGCGTGCACGTGATTTATGCCTGCAGCAGGACGAAGAAGTAGCTGGCGAGGATCGCCGGCGACATGCACGAGCGCGCCAGGTCCAGTCGGCGGAAAAAAAACACCATCCAAAGCAAATTCAACAAAGTTGCCATTTGGTTGGGAGCTTAGTGCACATTTAGATTTCGTTCAACGGGGCGCATTTTAATGGCAAGCTCATCAGGCCTCAAAAACTTGATTCTGCTGCTGGGCAAAGTTTCTAATGAAACCAGCATCCTTAACACTTTCGTCTAATTGCCACACACTTACAACTTGCTGGCCGAAAACTTTTCCAGGATTACATTGCACACGCTACTCAAACGAAAAATAACATTGCATACCTTATGGGGCAGCAGGTGCAGGTGCACCCGCACACACACACACACAAATCTTAATGTCTGCCAGTCATAAATAACATCAAATAATAGCTAGCCAGCCAACTGGCGGAGGAGACCGCTCGCTAATAAAGTGCCCGAAACAACAATAACAACAAACTTGCCGCTGCACTTTGCAAGCTGCCACCCGCCAAAAAAGTTTTCGTGGTCCTGCATCCGCTTAGCGGTAAATGCAGCACTCTTAACTGTTTATATCAACGGCAAGCACTAAAAATAACAATTTCGACTAATAAAAACGACTTGAGGGTACCCTGTATGCAATGTTTAAGACTTTCTCTTCAGTTTGTATAGACCTTCATTTGGATAGATAAATGGTTTGAGGGTAAAACCTAAGAAGAGAACTTGAGAAGAGCTCCAGGATCTTGCTCTTCTGCTTCAAGTGAGTGATGCGTTAGGACTAGTACTCAGACAAACTATGTAAATCAAATCCGATGGATGTCAGCTACATATTGAAAAATAGAGGAAAGCGAACTTCAGCTCGACCGAAGTTTATATACCCTTGCAGGTTGTATAACACTAGGCAACATGGTCCAGTATATTGAAGGGTTGGTGGTACTTCTATATGATTTTCATGTGCTGAACACTAATCTGTTGTCAGAAATGGTTCATCACTTCGAGATTTTTAGTAATTTGAGCATACAGTTGCAAAAAATGTCTTTTTTTACCCTTTTTCGACGCGTTTTGTGGAGAACCTATACTTTTGTTATGAATGTTCGACGAAAATCGTATAAATCCTTAATTTATATAAGTTACTATCATAAAACCGGTCGCGCTTCGCTGCGCCGCCAGTATTGCCTATATCAGTATAGAACCAATATCCCACTTCCCACCCACTTCCCACCCACTTTTCACCCACATCCCTCCCACTAACCACCCAGTTCCTATACAATTACCACACTCTTACCACCCACTTACGACCCACATCCCACCTACTTCCCACCTAATTCCCACCCACTAACCACCCAGTTCCCACACCCTTACCACCCACTTACCACCCAGTTCCCATCCACTTCCCACCCAATTTTCCGGAAAATTGGTATGCAATTATTGTCGAATTTTCATAAAGATCTTTGAGAATGAGTTTGAACTTGATCGGATGATAAACAAAAAAGTTTCATACAAATGTTTTTCGCGAATTTTTCACATTTCCCGACAGAATTTTCCAAAATCCGTTCTTAATACTCACTTTCAGCAGAAGATAAAACGACTGTGAAAAATTCCGCATCCTATCTCTTATGTTTTGCGACGGTCACCAGTTAGTCAGTCAGTGAGTCAGTCAGGTTGAACTCTTTTGTAAATATAGATACAAGCTGCAAGGGTATATATAAAATTCGGTCGAGCCGAAGTTTGTTTTCCTCTGTTTTTCAGATCTAATTTCGTAAACCCATTTTTTGTTGTTCAATCTCTCCAGTAAATCGTCGATTAAAGAAATCGGATTATTATGTTTAGCTGCGTTCTTATTTAGTCTCCTGTAATCTATGCATAGTCTAAACTCTCCTGTCTTTTTCCGAACGAAAACAATTTGCGAGTAAATTCAGACTCTCTCACTCTGATAATGCCCGTCTCCAGTAACTCATCTAAAATTTTCTGAACTTCTTGTTTTTCGCTGAATGACAATCTACGAGGCGGGCAATAGAAGGGTTTTTCATTTTCTAGCACTAGTTTCATCTCGTATTTTATTTTAGGTTCGTTGAGGCGTTCAATTTTTAACGAACATTTTTCAAAAATTTCTAAGCACTTTTGTTTGACTTCACTCTCAACTTTTTCTCCAATCCATAGTGGTTTTTTTTACCTTTTGTTGGCATAAACACCAAAAACTTATTTTTTCAGATTTCAAATATTAACTGGTTTTTAATATTTACATACTCCTATTAGATAAAAAGCAAAACATATTCAAACTTTGTGGCAACACTGTTTTGTTGAAGTCAGCTGTTTGAGTGCCACGTGCTTTTTGCGAAATTGGCAGCAAATATTTTCCAACTTTTAGTGCGTCTGCTTAAAAAGTTAGAATCAAAATAAAAATTGTTAAAATGCAAATTTGTAGTCCAGATACTTAAGATTATAAGTTGATAACGCGTTTGTCATTTTTGTTTTCGGTTGCCCAATTGTGCCGCGTGTTTTAGGTTGACCCTTATCCAGTGCAGCTGTGTTTTGTGGAATAATAGTTAAGCATGGCACAACGCTGCACAGGGTTTTCAGTGCACAGTTGTTAACGAAAGTGTGCAGATTTATGAGTAACTAATATTTGTTGCTACAACGTGCGACTTTTCGAGAAAATCGGCTTTATTGCAGCTGAATTCGTGCTTAAGTTGAAAATTTGTAATTTATTTGGCGACCTTTCTAATGTTTAATTAGTGTGAGTTGGCTGGCTCTAGGTCCGAAAAAGTTGCGTTTGTTCACAACTTGTAAACAACTTATGCATTGTACCACCAAAAAGAGCTCGATGCCTATACAGAACTGTTTCATCGTTATCCCTAACGACTCTTCAGTAGCCTTTTTGCTGAAGAAAGCATGATTGCCACGCTTTTTTGAATGCTTCGCATTTCAAAATAAACGGGCACTTCTAAGTTCGCTCAAAAGCTCAAGCTTTTGCACTTAAAAAGTTCAGCCCTAAGCTTAAGCATTACCACCAGAAAGATGAAAGCACTCATTGCTTGTCTATTTTTGCTTTCATTGCTTTTAGCAGTTCCCAACTGATCTAAGCAATGATTGTATGGAGAGGCAGTTGGCAATCATGCTTTCTTCAGCAAAAAGCCTACTGAAGAGTCGTTAGGGATAACGATGAAACAGTTCTGTATAGGCAACCAGCTCTTTTTGGTGGTACAATGCATAAGTTGTTTACAAGTTGTGAACAAACGCAACTTTTTCGGACCTAGAGCCAGCCAACTCACACTAATTAAGTTGAAAATATTACATGAGAAAGAGATAAAAAAAATTTTTTGCTTGGTAGCGTCAAACACAATAAAGTTTTTTAAGTCGTATTTAGAGCTAAAAATAAAAGTACAAACCGAATTTCAGCTCAATAGCGTAAAATACCACAAAGTTGGAGCAAATCGGACAGATCAGTTATATGGCAGCTATATGAAATAGTATGCCGAATCGAACCATTTTCGATAAGTCGAAACGAATTTCAGTTCAATATCTTTAAAACCAACTAAGTTGGTGCAAATCGGCCAGATCGGTTATATGGCAGCTATATGAAATAGTGTGCCGAATTGAACAAAGTTCAATAAGTCGCTTAAGGAGCTTAAAATACATGTTCAAACTAAAATTCAGTTCAATAGCGTAAAAACCAACAAAGTTAGCTCAAATCGGCCAGATCGGCTTTATGGGAGCTATATACTTCATCAATGGTGCAAGCCGAACCAGATTTTGTAAGTCGTATTAGAAGCAAAAAATACGAGTACAAACCAATTTTCAGTTCAGTAGCATAAGAAACAACAAGGTTGGAGCAAATCTGCCAGAACGGTTATATGGCAGCTATATAAAATATTGGTCTAAGTTGAGTGAATCCTTGCAAGTCGTCTTTGGGGTCCAAAATATGCGTACAAACCAAATTTGGGGTCAATATCTTAACTACTAGAACTTATGCCAAACAAAGGCAAAAAAAAACCAATGTGCAATCTGTAAATCAAGTTCTAAGCGATTTGGGATTATATCGATAAACATAATTTGTCTTTCAAAATTTTCTGATTGATCATTCTCATCACATTTTTTCTCCATTTATTTACTCTTTTTGATTTTCCCCTGAAATATTGCCTTTCTCTGATATCGTATTCTTCTGTGAATCTGAGGTTCCCCATAAGATCCAAAATACCAGAAAATCTCATAGAATCATTACTGACCCTCACCTTCAGTTCAATCTCAACACTATTTGTATTTTTAGGGTTTTCAACTCAACATAATATTTTCCCTTTAATATTATATATATTTCGGCTCAATTCAGACCATAATATTTCAAGTTATTTACTTTAATTAACTTTGCATTTACAGGCTTCTCGTCTTTTTGTGTCTTTTCGGCCTTCTTATACTGACCGCAGTCGGAGGCAACCGTCGCAGATGCCTGGTTGACGTCTACGCTTCGTGCAGTTAGCCACATAATGGCCAACGATATTGCAATTATAGCAACGAATCATAACTTTACCTCCGACTGTAGTTCGCGGCCTTTCCGCTGTTGCTTCTTGGGTTTGTGCCAATTTTATGCCTCGAAACGACTGCACTAACTGCATTAAGGCTTGGACTCTAATTTTGCTCTTACTCTATCAGCTCTTCTTCGTCCAGGCCAGGCCAAGGACAGCTTTTCATTGTAGTAGTCAACCGAATCTTCTTTGGGCTGCCACTGTCGAGCTTAACATTTTTTTAACCGTTCCAATTTACGCAATTTGAGACCCAAACGTGACCATTAATTCTCACATCAGCTCATACATTGTCTCCATTGCAGAATTTTCTCGCCCATGCAGCCACTGCTGGGCTCTGCTTGCCAGTTTAGTAGCAAAAACTGCGCGTACAAAGTTGTCATCCAAATCGTCGGCTGCCTGTATTTTTCTTGGCTGTAATTTTTGTGTTGGCGAATGGAGTAACGGTTGGTTGCCGCTGCACTTTTTATACCCTTGTAGAGGGTATATTAAAATTGTCCAGATGTTTGTAACGCATAGAAGGAAGCATCTCCGACCACACGTATATACATATATTCTTGATCAGCATGACGAGCTGAGTTGATACACCCATGTCCGTCTCTCCGTCCTTCTGTTTGTTCGACGCCCTAATGGAAAGGAATTCCATCCACGGTTTACAAAAAAAACAGTCAAACATGGAGGTGGCAATATAATGGTATGGGGTTGCTTCTCATGGTACGGCGTAGGTCCAATTTATCAGACTACGAACAAAATGAATGCTGAAGAGTACAAATCCATATTGGAAACAGTTATGGTACCGTATGCTGAGGAAAATATGCCATTACGTTGGGTATTTCAGCAAGAAAATGATCCTAAACACACATCAAGGCTGTTATCTAAATTTTTCGAGGACCAAAAAGTTGACGTTCTGAAGTGGCCAAAACAATCCCCCGACCTTAACCCCATTGAAAACTTGTGGGGAGACTTAAAAAAGAAATTGGCAAAGCATTCATTTTCAAATAAACAAAAATTATGGGAAGGTGTCCAAAAACTGTGTTATGAGACACCAGTAGAGACCTGCCAGGCTCTTATTAAAAGTATGCCAAAAAGAATAGCAGTAGTGGCCAAAAATAGATGTGGATACACTGGATACTAAGTTAGGAAATACTAATTTACTTACAAAAAGAACACAAAATGGAAACTAAAATTTTTTTTTTTTACCAACACATGAAGTGTACTTATTATTATGATCACACTGAAAACGTATCTGAAACACAAAATGATCTCTTTTATGTTATATTATTATTCTATGTTACAATTAAGTTTATTTTATTGAAAACGAATAGTTTAAGAACCAATGAGAACAAATTTTAAGTTTGAAACAATGAATAAAACTGTTTTTTGTTACCTTAAAGTCAGAGTTGATGTGTGTACCTATTAATATGATCAGGTGTGTACATGCTTAAGTCTAGATATATAATCATAGGGGCGTGGCGTTGCCAGCTAATAATGTTAACATATTGCACATGGCCAGTTAGGTATAACTTAGTAACTTCTTACATACTACACTTATTTTGTACTATTTTAAATTTTTTCAGTACTTTTTTCTTTAATTTAATTTCGCAGTACAAATAGAATTTTTTTTATGAAAATTGGAGAAAAGATGCTTTTATTTTAATAAATTTATTAGATATTGTGATTTACCTTAAAATGAAAATAGTTTCACATTTTTTTCCAAAAAAAAAAAATTATTTTTCATGTTTTAAACATATTTTTCTGAACAAAATAAATGTGGTTTTTAAGTGTTACTTCTTTAGCTCTTATCGTATATACCTTTTACTACCTCGCAGAGGTTACAATGAAAGTTTTGTTGTTGCATTGTACTTATCAGGTGGCTGCGTAGTTAGTTAGAAAATTTAGGCTAATTAGTTGGACTTAAGCGCGGCTTATGTGCCACTTAATGGTGCCTGCAACCAAAAACCTCTTTCCGCCACTCCAACAAATACTTGTCTTGCAGCCACAAATGGTTAGCATACTTTCGGACGGGCGACCATGAAATATATGTAATTGCAGTTGTTTTGCTGCTGTGCTGTTGCGTAGCATGCACAAAAAATGTTCAAAAATTTTCAAGCCTGGCACACAGTTGTTGTCTGCTCTCGATTTGACACACTCACAGCCCTAACAAAGGGCATTTAAGCGTAAGTGAGACATTTGCGACGCTTGTTTAATTAAAATAAATTTTAATTTAATCAAAAATTGTCTCTTGTGTGTGCGTTGGCGTTTGCCCTAACGTCAACAACAACTAACACCGTTTGGAATTTTACATTAAAATTGTTGGCATAGTTTTTAAACGGCTCTTGTACGTCGCCTGGCAACTGTCACATGCTTTAAAATTCCAACAAAGCAAAAGTTGACTTTAGTTGTGCATTGTTTAATATCTAACGTTAAGTAATTTGTGCAGGTGACAGTGTGGGCGTGGCACTTCAATAAACCATTGAGACAGCCTTTGATAACTTGTCGTATCAAATTCTCCGGATTAAGTTGGATAATTGATGCTTAACCTTTTGGCTTAAAAGCTTTAAAATTGGGTGGTTGTTACTTATATAAAACTAAAATTTCGACGCTTGTTTTGTTAAAAAAAAACAAAATTTCGTCAATTTTGCCACGCTCTAACTTCCACTATCTGACATTGTATGAACAAAACGTAAATTGATTAAAACCAAGTAAGAAAGTCGGTCAAGCCTGAATGTAATATACTCCTTACCTACCAAAGTGTATACTCAGTATGTATTTTGGTGCTGCAGGAGCAGTTGAAAGCAGCGCTGTGGCTGCGCTGCGGCAGCGAGCATTCTTTTGCTCATAGCTGAAGTATCGTTCATCCGTTCTTTATCATTCCTTTAGGTACGAACCATCTATCTACAAAACTGTGGGAGATAAGACGTGTTTTTATACCCTTGCTAAGGGTATTTTAATTTTGCCCAGAAGTTTGCATCGCATAGAAATATTCATTTCCGACCCCATAAACTATACTCTTATATACTCTTGATCAGGGCGACGAGCTGAGTCGATTGAGCTTTGTCCGTCCGTCTGTCTGTCTGTCCGTCTGTCCGTCAGTCCGTCTGTCAGTCTGTTTCAACCGACCGGATCGGATGTCTATATCTTATAGCTGCCATACGAACAATCGGTCAGAAAATGGGTCTTAGTGAGAAAAATGTTAGCGTTCTCAAACTCGTCTATTATTAATATTATATGCTTTCAAACAGATTTGCAAGCTTTGGTCAAAATCGGATGACTATAGCTTATAGCTGTCATAGGACCGATCGGTTAGAAAATGGGTCTTAGTGAAAAAAACTTTTTGGTTTTCAAGTAAATTGTTCTTAAGGTCGGTGATTCTTAATATTAAACGCTTTCAAACTAATTTGAATAAGTTGATCGACATCGGGTGACTATATCTTATGGTTGCCATAGGACCGATCGGTCGAAAATGGTTCTTAGTAAGTAATTTTTTTTGTTTTTAATGTAAGCGTCCGTAAACTCGCTGATTACTAGTTCTATATGCTTTCAAACATACTCTCAAAATTTCGTCGAAATCGGATGACTATATCTTAAGGCTGCCATAGGACCGATCGGTCGGAAAATGAGTCTTAGTGAGAAAAACTTTTTTGTTTTAAATTTTATCTTTCTTAAACTCCGCGATTGTTAATTTGATATGTTTTCAAAAATATTCGCGAAATTTGGTCGAAATCAGATGTTTATCTGTTGGAAAATGGGTTTTAGTTACAAAAATGTTTGATTTTTATGTAAGCGTTCTTAAACTCTGACATTTCAAAAACAGCATTTACAAGGGAATAAAAACATCGGCACAGACGAAGTTAGCTTGGCCTTCTCGTTTTTTTTTTCAATCGTCGTCAAAGGTCGGAAGGGGGCGTCGCTAAAATTGAAAATAAGCTCTTAAAAGAAAAGTTTGTAATATAACTACGCACTCAATTTCCAAGTGCCCAGAGTATTATTGTATATTGGCGATCGTTTCAATTCACTTTGCTGCAGCTTAATTCAATTTAGAAAGCGAAACTCAATAGCAAGACGGCACCGGACCCCAACTGAGTAACAGATTGTAATGAAAAACGAAATCTGCGTGCAGAAATAAATGCAATTGAAATTTGGCCCAACGAATGTTATAACAATTAAAAGAAAAAGCGCAGTAAAGGCCATGAAAAATGCATATTTGGGCTTAACCGAAAAATAAACAAAGCGAACTCTGCCCTGGCATGTATGCTACACATTTTTTAAACTCTGTTCGTTGGTTTGCTTTGTGTGCCAGCGCGCGCTGAGCCGAAAAGTATGCAACAATAAATTTCACCACGACGCGCTCTCTCTCTCTCTCTTTTCATTTTTATTGCCATCTCCACTCGAACCACAAAGAAAAAAAAATCAAGTAAATTTGTTGCAAACTAAAAACAGTTTGCCTGCCAATTTTCTATCAATTTGGAACACTGAAAATATTTACAATTCAGCTTTTGTGTGGCTTAAATGGCAACCACTTTGATGACCCATTCTTGGACTGAACCGTTTTATTTTACTGCCGGCCAGAAGAGGGGCCATAAATTTGTCGTCTGTATTTATTTAGACAAGTTTTTCTTTATTTTCGGCCAAATTGATTTCAATACAGTGGCCAGCCTGTTAAGTTGCTGTTAGCTAACAGGCTGGATAACTGTACCGGGCAATTGACAAGTTTTAATTGAAATAAATGCCAACTTGTGTCAGCATACACAAAGGACTCTCCGCATTCTCTCTCTCTATGTTTTCTTATCACCAGGCTGCAACCTGCATTTTATGGCTGTCAACTGCAACGCTGTCCAGAGCATAATCTCTAACTCAGCCATACCGAGCTGAGTGCATTTTTAGATGCACTTTAGCAATTTGCATTTCATATTAGCCGCTTGACTTTCTTTTGCAGTTTTCATGCAACATTTTCGTAAATTTGAGATAAATTTCATTTTTGATTTACCTATACAAATCAACGAGGCATTGAAACTAGTTGAGCTTGTGGTTAGGGAAACCTTTGAAGTACATTGGCCACTTGAAATCAAAGCTGATGTTAGGTAATTACAAAATATGAGATGCACAAAGAGCAGAGAATTACAGAAAGAACAAGTTAGAAAGTCGGTCAAGCCCGACTGTAATATACTCTGTACCTAACACTTTGATATTCACTTTTAAGCAGGGAATCAAACCAAATCGTATATCGGGTCCGGTTTCGGTACGTACTGATGTTTTGGTAAAAGGTTCTGTTTTGGTTCTAACATTACTTGGATTCGGTTCCGTATTGGTACCAGGATTTTTATTTCGGTACCACACACTGGTTTTTTTTTTTGCTTTTTTTTTTGGCATAAACTCTAGTTGTTAAATTATTGAATCGAAATTTGGTTTGAAGGCATATTTTGGACCCCAAAGACGACTTGCAAAAATTCACTCCAATATTTTATATAGCTACCACCCTTTAAGTATGTACATCTTCTTTATTTTGTAAACGTTTTGAGCTCAAAAAAATTGATAATATTTGATGCCATTAAACTGACTTGTGAAAATACTGAACAATTTGTATTGTCCTGTTTCCTTTCATACAAATATAGTTATGAATCGACTTAGCCTCCACTTTCAGCCATCTGTGTAAGAGCTGCTTTCCCCATTATGTGTCACTTGAACAGAAATGGATAACACAAGTACTTTTCTGTTCAAAGGTTATCGTGACATTACAATGAGCGTCTAAGAATATAGGATGGGTTACTTTCCAAGGCTGCAAACCTTTAATTATTTGGTGAAGGTTCGGTCCGGTGGTTCCAACCATTGGTATATTTTAAGGTTCGGTTCGCGGACCGGTTCCTGTACTAATCGAACCTAAGGTTTTGGTTCGAATCTGGGTTCATAAATTGTTAAATAGTTGACAGATTTTTGCCTCTCCATTTGGTCAAAATTTAGACATATATTTGATCAGGAGAACACGTCGAGGCTACCAAGCTATGTATATGTCATCAAACCGACTGGGCAACATTCCTTATTGTTATCATTCATAGGACCTCTAAAAAGTCTTTTAAAATTGCCTGGTCTTAGAATATTGGAAGCCTAACCTTCTAATTATATACCCAGCCAGCATGTTATGAAGATTTTGCTCACATTAGAGTCTTTTTCGAATCCTCTGTGTGATTAAAACAGTCATAAATTATACTTTTGTCGGGAGAATATGGTACCCTAGCCGAGACTCTTCTTGAAGAGTTTTTTATAGCAAGATAAATTCATTAAATCAGATTTTAAGCATATGGGTCATTCTTCTAAAAACCGAACAGTTAAAAAACTCACCGTTTTTGATTTCAATAAAAAAAAATTTTTGTTCATTTTATAAACAATTTCAAAAATCGTCAAAAACGGAAAAATGGAAAAAAAAAAAGGGTTTTTTAAAAACTGGATTTCACAGGTTTGGTTTATCGGACAGGCCTCGTGTTGATATTGCTGAATAGTATTTGCTAAATTTTATATATAACTTTTTCTCAGTGTTAACCACCATGATAAAGGTTCTAAGAACATACAATTTATTGCCCTAAACATAACTTAAGCTACGGTGCTTTCAAAAAGATGGAGACTTTTATAGTTTAAAAGATATTAATTTTTGAAGTTATAAACAAACAAAAATATGCCCTTAAATTAAGCTTTCCCAAGATGTTAGTTTCAAAGCTTTGTGACTGAAACTTGGCAATTAAGCTTTATATTTATCAAGCTTTCAAAAAATGTAAATTTCAGGCAGATCGGACGTCTATATTATATAGCTGACATACGAATGTTATGATTAATTGAATTTTGTTGTATTGCAGTGTGACCATAGTGTGCAAACTAAATTATACCACCACCAAATTCAGAATTCCTGGTGAAGACCGCTGTTGATATGGTAGAGATACCATTGAAACAGCTGTTCGGTCAACTAACCTAATTTGTGGTGTGGTGTGTCCCTATGTTAAAGTTATGTACCAACATAACGAGACCTAGAGCCAGCAAAATCTTGAAGGTTTAATTATATATAAACTTTAGCAACAATTACTTAATACAATTAAACAAATTTAAAACTTATTAAATTTAAATTCTGATAAATACAGTAAAATACTGTTAAGCTATATCAACACGAACCTGTCCGATAAACCAAACCTTAGAAATCCGGTTTTTAAAAACCTTTTTTCTATTTTTCCGTTTTTGACGATTTTTGAAATTGATTATAAAATTTACCAAAATTTTTTTGCAAAACCGCAAATTACGTTTTGGTGGGCATGTCGAGATCTAATTTCGGACTTTTTTTTTTACTGAAATCAACAATGGTGAGTTTTTCAACTGTTCGGTTTATAAAAGAATGACCCATATGCATGAGTCAATTTGGAGTCTTCTTTATATTGGACATGAAATTAATCTCTTTAATCTTCAAAGAGGCTAATAACAGACTCATCAAGCCAATTCTGGTTGAAATGATCTAGCTAATGTTAGGTTAGTAAAATTGACTTAGGTTTTTCTTTCTTCTCGAAATCGCAATATGATTTAATCAATTCAAGCGATTGAGAAAGTTATTTAAGATCTGATGATTGATTTAAATGATTGTTTAAACCGAACCTTTTCCCTGTGTACAGGAGGTTCGGATCGGGTTAAGGTTCGGGAGCTTAAAAATTAGAAAGGTTCCGTTCATGGTTCGGTTCAACGGACCCAAAAATCCCGAATTGAACCGGTTCCTTGGGGTTCGGTTTAGGACCGTTTTGCAGCCTTGATACTTTCAAAAAGACTGATCTAGCGTTTTTCTATTTCACAATACAAAAGTTTTTGTTAAAAAAGGTACACAGAGTATATTAAGTTTGTGCAAAAGTGTGTAACAGGGAGAAGTGACCATTTTCGACCCTATAAAGTATACTTATATTCTTGATCAGCATCAACAGCCGAGTCGATATAGCCATGTCCGTCTGTCCGTCCGTATAAGATGGCAAGAGAAAGAGGTTTGACATGTTTGGGACATATACTTCTTATACTTGCAGGTAAACTAAGTTTATTTTAGATTTTTGCCACGCCCCCGCTATTATTAAATAACGTTTTATCTTTCACAGTTTTTTAGCTTGAAGGTTCGTGCCTTCTAGAGATATTTAGTAATAAAGATTACTTACGATAAAGATCGGATGAACTATACTCAATTTATGACTAAAAGAAAGTTCGCTTCCGCAGCGTTGGCTTGCTTGGTTGTGGCAGCTCTGGCCACACTAATTATCGTAATCACGCGATAGCGTGGATGTCCATCTCTAGCCCTAGCGCGTCATCAAATTAGTTTCTGGCTGACCGCATCGAGCTCTTCAATCATAAGTACAGTAATTGTTAGCATTTAACTAATATTGAATAAAGTTAGTTACACCTGTTAAAACAAGTAGCTAAATGATCTATGGGTCAGATTTGAAAATCCCTCAACAAGCAAAGCAAGTAGTAGCGACATCTATTGGTCAGCATCTATAATGAACGATACATAAGTTAGAACCAAAAGTGAGTTCGCTTGACGGACTTGACCGGACTTGACTTACTTATTTTGAAAGCTTACGACTTAAGCTAATTTCATAAAAGTACCCCAAAACTTAATGCCAGCTTTGCAGTCTAGTTGTTGCAATCAAAACTGAAACTGCACCTGTACAGTTATTAATGTTCTTTTTGGTCCTTTCGGTTCCAAGAATATTGGTTCTCGGATATCGGTATAAAAAAACCATATAAAATATTGGTTCCGGAAGTGGTTCTGAGTCTTAATCGGTTCTTTTCGGAATACGTTTTTGGTTCTGGTTCCGGTTTGATTTCCTGCTTCATTTGAAAATCTGTTACAGTTCTCTGTTAAAAACATGAGAAAATTTACGAAATTCGATTTCAAATGTCCAAAGTTGGTAATCTGGTTCCAATAGCTGGCGAAGGCGAGCAGCTGTAAAAGAGATTTTCTTTAAAAATTATAGCTATAACTAATTAGTGCCATCAATTAATAAGCTACATTTAAGAGTTAGATGGGAATTGTCTGACAATTCCGCATTATCCTACTTCAATGGTTCCACCAAATCGATGTTCCTTTTGGCAGGATTATCTCTTTCTTCTAAAAAAAAAAGTGTTTTTTTGTAATGCTGATACTCGAATCTTTTTGGGCTCGCCTCGAACTTTAAATTAATTTTGTTTGACGTTAATTTGAGATATTTATTTATTTTGAATAGATTTTCGTAACTAGATGAATGCATATGATTTCACAGAGCCGCTTAAGTTATTTCAAGAAACATGAAAATCCGCAAGTGTCAGCCCGCAAGATTAGTGACAACAAAAAAAAGACCAAAGCCGCAAAACGGAATGAGATTTTTCATTTGGTATCATGTTTCCCTGAGCGCACAAAGAAAAATGTGGAGAAAAAAATAGAAACGACAAAAAGTCACCCTGGTGAAATGCAAAATACGCGCGACGGGTGCAATGCACCGAGAAGTTGGCATAAAGTGCAACTAAAGCAAATGGAAAATGCAATGACAATGTGACAGCAAGTAAATTGCAATTAATTAAAGCGGATTTGCTCGTTGCAAAAGTTGCCCAGCAGCAGTTGGGTCAATCAAAGTCAGCGTGGCCCATGCACCACTCAATGGGCAAAGGCACCGACCGGAATGGGACTTACGATCTAGTGAATTTTCTTTACTATTCCATGTAGCTGGACCACAGTGCAGTATGTACTTGCAGCAGCAATCGCTTAGGCACTGATTGCGTACAGCTTCCAGTGGCAGTTGCTTCTGACACACGAAGCTATAAGGTTATCTTTGCTCGATCTCGATCTCGCTCTCCTCCTCTCCTTCAATGGAAAAGTTCCTTTGGCGCAATAAGGTGGCGGTTGTGACAGGAGCCTCGGTGGGAATTGGTGCTAGCACTGCAATTGTTTTGGCCAATGCTGGAATGATTGTGGTGGGCTTGGCTAGACGTGTGGAGCTTATTGAGGTGACTACTTTATTAATTATCTCTGTTCTGATAACTTTAACCTAATGTACTAGGCTCTCAACGCCCAAGTAACCGGTGAGGGGAAGATCTTTGCACGTCAATGTGATCTCAGTGATGATCAGCAATTAACCAATACATTTATATGGATACGTGAACGCTTTCATGCAATTCATGTGCTTGTATGCAATGCAGGCATACTGAAAGCCAACTTTTTGAGTGGTACAGATGTTTACATTATATATACTCGCTTATATTAACCATATATTTACAGAATCACCCACTAAGGATATTAAGGAACTATTTGATACAAATGTGGTGGCCACTGCCAGCTGTTTGAGGGAGACTCTCAAACAGATGGCCGCTACCAAGGTTCGTGGACATATTGTGGTAATGAATAGGTATGTATTAACGATATTAAAGTTTGAATGGGATTGTTTTTACCTAGGCTGCTAAAGCACTTTGTAAGAAAGTTAGAAAGTCGGTTAAGCCTGAATTTTATGTAACCAGTTCCAGCACAGAATTCGAATTCCGATAAAGGTATTACATATTTTCTTATAAATGGAAGAAAATAATATTGTCAGCAGGGAATCAAACCGGATCCGTACACCGAAAAGAACCAATTCAAATTCAGAACCAGAACTGGGACCGATATTTTTAATTTTTTGTTTACCGGTATCCGAGAACCGATATTCTTGGAACCGAAAAGAACCAAAACAAAAGAAAAGAAGAAGAAACATAGACTGCAAACTGGCACTTAGTCTTAGAGGACTTTTAGGTAAGGATTCTGGCGTAACAAACAAACCCTGTATAGGTTGCCCACAAAACGCGTCTGAAAAGAGTCAGAACAGGCTCTTTTTGCAACTTTCAGCTCAAATTACTAAAAATCTCGACGTGATGGACCATTTCTGAAAAAAGATTCGTGTTCAGAAAACGAAAATCATCTAGAATCACCACCAACCCTTCAATATACTGTAAAAAGTCTAATTTTGTTACCTTGTGTTATTCAAATTAAAGTAGAATTTCGGTTTTTGTTAGTTTTATGAATCGACCACGCCTACATCCCCTTCTCCGAACATGGTATCTAAAATTATTTTGAAAATTTAAAATAAATATGTTTTTCCATAGATTTGATCTGTTGTGTGCAATTGTACTGACCGAAACAATTGGTTATAGATAAGAACATTTAAAATTACCAATTTGTGCCAAATTTATTTTAAAAAAATTTTGTCCTTAACAGCAGACCAAAGGTTTAAGGGCGAGCTTCCCAATTTGAGCAATTTATAACAAATTTATTAATGTTAACAAATTAAACTAGACGAACTCGAGCAGCATGTACAAGCTAAGGCAACGAGTTATTATTAACCTCTGGAAGCTCTGTCGCCATCTTTCGTTTTTGTCAGGAGCTAGCATTCTCATAATCCACTTTTTTACGACCTCCTCTATTCATAGATCCACAATTTACTTCGATGTCAATTACTACAATTACTAAAATATCAAGCCATTCAGAATGCTTATTTTTAAATCTTAGTATATGTCGCCCTCAATTTATCCATTTCCTTTCAAAATATTTGACAAAAGCGTGTACCGTATTAATTAACTTGTGTTTCGGTGGTTTTACTTAGGTGGTTTTCGCCAATTTTTTGCAGTATATGCTGTTTGACTGCGGCCTCTGAGCGTTTGTGGCTGACAAAAATGTCTGGCAGCTGTGCATTTTCAGGTGCATATCCCTCTGGAAAAGGGAGATTCTTTCGAGAAAAAGCAAATTAAAGCCCACAAATTTAGTTGCATATAATTCTGAACACTTTAGTTAGTAACTCCACATTCAAAAGCCTGAGCACCTCGGAGTGCCTTGAGAGTTCGACTCCACGAAACACAGCTAATCATGCTAAGATTAATATAAACGAGAAGCCCAAGCTAACTTCGTCTGAGCCGAAGTTTTTATACCCTTGCAAATGCTGTTTTTGAAATGTCAGAGTCTAAGAACGCTTACATAAAAATCAAATTTTTTTTTTTTTTTTTTGTTATATTTGAAAGCGTATATAATTAGTAATCAGCGAGTTTACGGACATTAAAAACAAAACAAATTACTTACTAAGAACCATTTTCGACCGATCGGTCCTATTTTAACCATAAGATATAGTCACCCGATATTGATAAACTTTTTCAAATTAGTTTGAAAGCGTTTAATATTAATAATCAATGACCTTAAGAACGATCTACTTGAAAACAAAAAAGTTTTTTTTTACTAAGACCCATTTTCCGACCGATCATTCCTATGGCAGCTATAAGATATAGTCATCCGATTTTGACCAAAACTTGCTAATCTGTTTGAAAGCATTTAATATTAATAATAGCCGAGCTTGAGGAAGCTTACAGTGAAAACAAAAAAGTTTTTCTCACTGAGACCCATTTTCCGACCGATGGTTCCTATGACAGCTATAAGATATAGTCATCCGACTTTGAACAAAATTTGCAAATCTCTTTGAAAGCATATAATATTATTAATGACCGAAATTAAGGACGCTAACATTGAAAACAAAAAAGTTTTTCTCACTAAGACCCATTTTTCGACCGATCGTTCCTATGACAGCTATAAGATATAGTCATCCGATCCAGTCGGTTCCAACATATTAGCAGCGTGCAGTAAAAAGAAGACTGTGTGCAAAATTCAAGCTCGATAGCTTTAAAACTGAGAGACTAGTTTGCGTAGAAACAGACAGACGGACGGACAAACGGACAGACAGACGGAGGAACAAAGCTCAATCGACTCAGCTCGTCGCCCTGATCAAGAATATATATGGTTTATGGGGTCGGAAATGAATATTTCTATGCGTTGCAAACTTCTGGGCAAAATTATAATACCCTTTGCAAGGGTATAAAAATACACATGAATAAAACACGTTACACAAGGACAAAAACACATCAAATTGACGAATATGTTATTAAACTCTAGTTTTACATACCTAAACTGCGATTTTCCATCATTTAAAGATGTATTTTTATGTGGCCAACGTAAACAATCAAACTTAAGCAATGAGCGCGTTCACCAGCACACACCAATCATCTAACATTAATCATCAATCAACAAAAAAGTGTTTTGCTGCTGGTAACCGTGTTTGATAGAATTTTAAGGCAACAGAGTCATCGATATATTTTTGTTGGTGAAAGTTTTAAATTTTGGCCACTAATAGCTAAATAAAATTTTTAACAGACTGTTAAATTTATATAAACGTCGTCAATAGCAGCAACTGCTCCTAAAATCCCCTTGAATTTTTCTCAAAACTTTGTTAGCCATTTAATATTTGTTGCAATCCCGGCGAGAATGTACACAACAAACTCGAATATCTGATGGCCAGATCTTTTTCCTATATCTAAACGGTCATTTAGTTATATGAAGAACTCCAACGCAAAAAAGGGTCTGCAAATGTTCATTTTAATAAAGTATTTAATGGGCAATGAGCTGAGAGTCCTTAAGGATGCACGGAACATAATGAACTAACCCTTGAATTGGTCCATTCTATATTATTGTACTGTCACAACAATTGAGTACGCGGGGGCTGCTTCTTTTTGAAGAGGCGGCTTTTTAAGTTTTCGTCCTCCGCAACAACCAGTAAAGACCTCAGGGCCTTGCGCGAATTTCCGAGAGCTACTTGCGAATCCACGTCCTCTGCCAATTCATTAATTAACAACAAAGAGGTTTCCACATTCATTTTACATTTGCCTTGACAAAATTACTTGTTTGTTTACAACTGACAGCTGTGTGCTATCGATAACAAATCACAATCAATCACTTCTAACAAACTATTTCTTTGATGTATTCACATCTAACACAATCACGAAAATTAGCAATCAGGATTGCACATCATGCCTTTTCACCAGCACAATCTAACAAAAATAGTCGATTTTTTGTCATCGATTTATGCTGGTGAACGCGCTCAATGTGTTACGGTGAACTGTACACAAAGCTACGACGCATGATGCAACCATAGTAGTTATGGCGCTCTCTCAGTGCTGCCTCAGCTCGGGTCATTTTAGTTCAGTGTGCTTATGTCACATGAAACGGAAGATTGTATCCGCGCATGTAATTTGTTTGTTGTTTTGTTGCATTGCAAATTTGCGTGCACTTGTCAAATTGTTGTTAATAATATAATATTTATGCATATGTATGTATATCAATCTGTAACTGCTTTGTTTTATTCTTCTACACACACAGTAAATTTCTATGTGTTTGACGTTTGCGCTTGCTCTTCCGCTCTCTGGCGCTCTGAGAAAAAAGTTCAGGTCATTTTCTGCTCTGAGCGCCATACCTTATATGGTTGTATCATGCTACCACATACGTAATCAGCTGACTTTAACAGTGTACCGCTCAATCAATATATCAATATATTTTCAATAACAATATAACACAACAAAATACACAATTTTACATTACAATGTTTATATATTACTTGAACATATATCTATACGTACAAAAAGCACAGCGTCCGCTTTGTCAGCTGTGGAGTTGTTATATGTGTGGGTGTGTTTATTATGTGGAGCATCTCCAAGCTAAACCGTTTATTGTAATGTTGTTCTTATTGTAAGATGCTTACTGCAGCTAGATCCGGAGAGTGTCTACTCTCAGCACAGTGGGCTGCAAGTGCCGTTTTCTGATTTATTGTCTCGTTCCTTCTTTTTGTGTCTGACTTGTGATCCGCTATTCTAGTTATAAGTTTCGATTTGGTCGTACCGACGTATACTTTAACGCATATACTGATCCCGTCTCCAGCGCAAGGTATTTTGTAAATAGCATTATTTTTGTTCAGTAATCCTATTTTGCTCTTCGTGTTGCTAAAGAAAATTTTCGTTGTGTATATGGGTGTGTGTGCTATTATGACGTTGTCTTTGTTGTAGCAATCGGATTTGGCAAGTCTATCGGACAATTTGGGTATGTATACTAATGATTTATATATTTTAGGGGACTTTTCTTTCTCGATGGTGTTGGTCACAGTGTAGGTTTTCATTAGAGCATATATTGTATGATCTGGAAAGTCATTAATCTTAAGGGTTTTTTAGAATTTTCTTTTTGTTGTCTTTATGAAATATTGGGTCAACAATTGGGGGATGAAATAGCGGTCTCTAAGACTAGTCTTATAAAATTCTTGGCAGTGTTCACTATCATGTGTTTTGGATGATTAGAATAATAACACTAGTTTACAGCCAAAAAGACTCATTTCTATTGAAACTATTTTTAAGTGCAGTTTGGATTGGTGATATCAAAAATCTATTTCAAAAATTTTTTCATGGCAACGTTTTAACAATATGAATTTTTTCCATTTTTTCGGAAGGTGCACTTTCATTTTATGCCATATCTCAATACATAATTGTCAGATGGAGTCAAGCAACATATGAATCGAAAGGTAATTGAATGGTCAATAACACAGAACACTATTTTTAAATCGGTTTAGTAGTTTGAATACAAAATAAAAAATTTTTCAAAAAAATAGATTTTTTGCTCGAAAACTCAATAAATTTCGTTTCCAAACGCCTAGGGAAAACATTTAAAAATTCAATAAAACTATTTTTATTTTTTCTACTTAAGAACCGCACTTCTTCAAAGAAAATAAGATATCGATGAACAAAATCTATAAATAAATAAAGCAGCTGTGAGCAATTAAGTGCTGAAAAAAGTGGGGTTTTTGAGATTTTTTAAAAATAAATTTTTATTTGCTTCGACTTTTGTTCTGTCCTGGAATTTTTTTCTGATCTGGCTATTCGCCCACTTCTAATATTGACCAAAAGACGAAGAAAATATAAAAAAAAAATTTCTTAACACTAAAAATCCTCAAATTCCACTGTTAGTTCCTTCACTTAAATTGATCCAGCTACAATAATTATTCATAGATTTTCTTCACCAATACTTTATTATCTTTGTAGAAATGCGATTCTTAAGTCGAAAAAATAAAAATAAATTTTTTGAATCGATTGAAAATCGATTTTTTTCTAATATTTTTGGTCATTGTATTAAAACTTATAGTCCGATTTGAAAACAATGTTCTACGCTATTATTGACAATTAAATTACCTTTTGATTCATACCTTGATTGAGACCATCTGACGATTATAAGTTGAGATATGGCTTAACATGTAAGTGCACCTACCGAAAAAAACTAAAAAAATTCTTCTATAAAAAACGTTATGAAAAATTTTATGAAATCGAGTTTTGAGATCACCAAACCAAACTACACTTAGAAGTAGTTTCAGTAGAAATGGGTCATTTAATTTTTTTATACCCTTGTAGAGGGTATATTAAAATTGTCCAGATGTTTGAAACGCATAGAAGGAAGCATCTCCAACCACACAAAGTATATATATTCTTGATCAGCATGTCCGTCTGTCCCTCTGTCCGTCTGTTTCTATGCTATCTCCTCCGTCAGTTTTAAAGCTATCTTAACCAAACTTTGCACGAAGTCTTTTGGTACAAATACGCTGCACATTTGTCGGAACCGGCCAGATCGGATGACTATAGCATATAGCTGCCATAGGAACCATCGGCCGAAAATGTTGTTTTAGTGATAAAAACTTTTTTGTCTTCAACGCAAACGTCCACAAACCTCTTAATTATGAGTTTTCTATGCTTTCACATAAATCCACCAAGTTTGATAGGACAACTATATAGTATAGCTGGCATAGAAATTGGGTGTAGAAAATGTATATAGGAGGCCTTGTCAAATATGTTTACATTTGGACGAATCTACATATTTGTGTCTACTAATTTATATAAATCATACAAGCTACAAGGGTATAAAAACTTCGGTCGAGCCGAAGTTAGCTTTCCTCTATTTTTTTTTTTTTTTTTTGTAAGCTAGTGTAATTAATCATCCTCCCGTATGCCATCGGCTTCTGGTACCAATCCAGTTTAAGGGTGTCTTCCACTCTGTGAACAACTGCATTTAGGAATGGTAACTGGCTGTCGTTTTCCAACTCTAGAGTAAACTTTATATCCTTATGATATGAGTTTAATATTTCTAAGGTGTTCTCGATTTGGTCCTCCTTTACTATGGCAAACTGGTCATCAACATACTTGCTAAGTAATATTGCGTTCTGTACTCTGTATAAAATTGTCTCCATAATTATGTCTGCGATTATAGGTGATCCGGAGGATCCCATTGGAAGTGCTTTCAGTAGTACGTAAAGTTTGTCATTATATTAAAAATATTTGTTTTCCGTGATACAGAATGTCAACATTTCCATAAAGAGTTTCTTCGGTATGCAATATCATTCCATCTTTTTTGAATTACTTCAAGCGCCAAGTCGGTTGGAATGCTCGGAAACAGTGACACCACATCAAACGAAACTAATCTTTTGTCGTCATAAATATGGGAATTATTTATTTAATTTCTCTAAGAAAACGAATTGTGATAAACTTCCCGCTGGGAAATCCATATATTCAATTAATCAAAAGTTCTATTTATGGCCAAGGACACCCATCCTCGCATTGTTTGCAACATGAACATAGCAATTGTTCAAAATTTTCAAATTATGTTTGCCTTGCTAAAATGTGAAAATTGGCCAAAGCGAAAATTAGACCATAGATGCAAACACACACACACACACACACCCTTTGATATAACGAAAGGTAAATCAATTTACATATTTGTTTTATAGTTTTGCTTACATTGAACAAGCCAATGGCCAAAAGCTGATGCCTTGAGTGCTAAAATATTTGCCAAAATTATGTCCTCACATACATACATTTGTGCATATGCATGTGTGTGTGTGTGTGTGCGTATTTGTGATCGGAGCTTAATGAAAGTGCAAACAATGCGACCAGGCGGCAGTCAATAGCAATGTTCCATGTGTTGGTCAGCGTGCATGCATTTTGCATGATGTGGCGTGGCTGATGAGGAGTGGCGGGGGGTGCAGGAGTGACTTAAATTAAATTAAAAGCCGTGCGGCAAACAAACAGCGCAACAACACAAACATTTATTGATATTTAAATGTTGAAAGCGTCGCGACGACTGTTCTTCATGTTCCGTCGTGTTCCGTTGTGCTGTTGTTGTTGTTGTTGTTGCTGTTGCCGTTGCTATTGTTGCTTTGCGGTATGGTGGTGTGGGTGTGCATTAAAAGCTTTGCATGACCAATGTGTTTGCGCAAACAACAGCAATGGCAACAACAACAACAACAACTCAATTATTCAACATAATTAAGTATTTTGCATTAAGCGCCCTGCGTATGCCATTTGCATTTCGGGGGGTTGTGCGTACATGTGTGTGTGTGTGTGTGTGTATGTTCGTTTGCTGATTTTTATTTCATGAATTCCAATGCGCGATGCATTTAAAATCAAAAATGTTGCGCATTAAGCCGCATGTTTGATTTGCGCTGTGGCTTTAATTTCAAAATTGCATTGATTTAATTTTAATGAAATTTACTTGAGTGCATACACACACACATACACTCGCACACCCACACGCGCACAGAGACCAATTACTGCCGCTTGCACATGAGAAAATTCAAATTGAATAATTGCGTATACGCACCGTGTGTAAATTGTAGAGCAAATTTACAAAATATAAGATACATTCAACTTCCAATGGAATAATTAAATAAACTTGTACACAGAAACAAAAGGGATATTTGTTAATAATCCATTGGATCATTTCGGTAACCAATTGGACTGAATATTTAAAATGTCGTACAAAGATTATGTATAATATTCAATATTTAATGTTAGATTGATATTAGATTTTCATCCAATGTATCTGAAAATCGTCCAAAGAATATGAAAAAACAATCTATAACAAATGGATCTTAATAGATCTTTGTTTTCTGTGTATCTATTCAAACTATGTTAGGGCCGTTTTCTCATGTTGGTGTTTTTGCAAGTCTAGGTGGATTTGCTGCATTTCCTTTTCTCATGTTCAATGCTAACCATCTAGATGAATTTCATCCTCATTGATTTCAAAACCATGTACATACTAATTGCAAATGAAGTATTTTTATGTATCCGCGCATATGGTCACACTGAATTATGTTTGAAAACTACTGCTAAAAACAGTAAAGTCCGAATTGTTATTAAGTGAACTAAAAATTGAAAATATTGGATGTGCCTTTAATATACAAGAACACCTGCAGACATTGCTGAAATTACAGATGCACATTCTGATTCCCCTAGTTCATTGCTTAAGCTAAGTTTACACATCCAAATAATTTGGCTTAATTTTGATAAAAATAGCCATGATTAAAGATTTTACAGGATAAAAACTTAAACTATGGTTCCATACGCAAATAATTTGATCAAATATGGCCGGAAAGTTCCACAATTTGGCCTATATAGCCCAATTTTCATGAAAATTTGTCCAAATTATTTGCCTGTGTGAACATAGCTTTCGACCTACTGGTTTATCTCCCATCATAGTAACAAGTCGTTCCAAAAGAAAAACGTTCTCCTTCTCTGTAAAATTCTTGCTTTAATTTTTAAAATTGACGCGCAATAAATAAACCAATAATCAGCCGAGGGTGCTGCCAACCTAGTTTTATACCATTCCAGCCCTCCCGGTGTGACCGTGGCGCAAATGCCCGAATTTATAACCAACCCACATGAGACAACCAATTGTACAAAAACCACCTGGTTGCAAATTCTAGATGGATTTCGATTTAAGCAAAAACATGAACATAAGAAAACAGCCCTAAGTGTAATTCGTTGTTTAATTAACCCATTGAAATAATACTGCAAGCTGTTAATTTGATGTTTTGCGAGATATGTGAAATTCTATGACATTTATATTAATCTCTGAGTCGCTGAGCAACCAAGCAATAGGGCAGATCGAGGAATGGCTCCTATCGATGGGGCTAGAGCTGGCAGTGCTGATAAGTTGCCGAGCAAAAGTGGAGACAGCTAACATCACGGTCGGTAACACCACTGTGGCCTCTAAAAGGGCACTTAAGTATTTGGGAGTGATGCTGGACACGAGACTGAGCTTTCGCGAGCATTTGGAGTATGGCAGCTACAACTAACCGAACACAATCGAGGCTGATGCTCAACACTCGAGGCCAAAGACAAGGACGAAGAATGCTCCTCATTAGTGTTACCAGGTCGATAATGCTTTACGCAGCTCCTGTCTGGAAGGATACCCAGCTCATCAAATGCTATAGGCGTGGCTTAGAGGCAACACACCGACGAATCTGTTGCGCGTTTCGAACCGTATCATATGATGCCGCGCTCGTCATCGCTGGACTGGCGCCTATTAAAGAGCTGGCTGCCGAAACTACCGAAAACGCATAAGAAATTGCGTTGTAATCGTCGTACGGCGCAAGCAGGGCGCACAAGCGTACGGCGCTAATTAGGGTGGTTTTTACTGTTATTGTTGGATTGCTCCTAAACTCAAATTTCATGCCCACCGCTGATCTAAACCATCGATAATCTGAAGGAGCATTATCTGGTGAATTCTGCGGATGGGTTAGCAAATCCCGCTTCAGGATTCAGGAATTGTTTTGGACGGCGCGTTGCGACGCCGAGCGTTGTCATGCAAAATAGCTCACTTTCCTTATGCAGTTGTCGGTTTTCGATTAATTACAAGGCTCATAACATCTCAGATTGTACAACGACAAGTTGATTCCACCAGATGTTTGTTTTGGACGTTTCTAGTCTTTATCGTCAAATTTATCACAAATTGGCCCAATGTCCGTGGGCTTTATGTCATGTCACCCTTCGAAACCAATCAGAGCTTGCAATATCAGCCATGTTCTCATTTTTGGTTTCGCAAAAATTTGGTGAGTTTGGTCGAAAACCCGGTTTGAACTCGCAAAAGTTTTGCGAAAGTGAATATACATGGCTGCTCATTCAATTATTCAAGAAAAAAGAAAGGAAGGATTAAGGTAAAAGGAAGAAGTAAGAAAAGATTGAAGATTGAAGGAAAGATGAAGGAAGGAGGAAGAAAGAAAGGTGAAAGGAAGTAGAAAAAAAGGAGAAGAACGGAGGAAGGATCAAGGTAAAAGCAAGAAGTAAGAAAGATTGAGATAGGAAATAAAGACGAAGAATGGAAGGAGGATAGTTGAAGGAAGAAATGAGGAAGAAGGATGGAAGAAGGAAGGAAGAGGGGAAAAGGAGAAAGGAAGGAAGAGTGAAGGAAAAATTAAAGAAGGAGGAAGAAAGAAAGGTGGAAGGAAGGAGAAAGAAATCAGGAAGGATAAAGGTAAATTGAAGAAGTAAGAAAAGATTGAGATAGGAAAGAAAGACGAAGAATGGAAGGAAAAGAGTTGAAGGAGGGAATGAGGAAGAAGAGAAAAAGGAGGATGGAAGGAGGACGGAAGAGGAGGTGGAAGGAAAGGAGAAAGGAAGAAGATAGGATGATGGAAGGAAGGAATCAGGAAGGTAAAAGGAAATATGAGGAAGGAAGGAAGAGTGAAGGAAAGATGAGGGATGGAGGAAGAAAGAAAGGTGGCAAGAAGAAGAAATAAAGGAGAAGCAAAGGAGGAAGATAGGAGAAAGGTAAAAGAGGGGGGAAAGAAGGAGGAAAGATGAAGTAAGGAGGAAGGAAGTAGGAAGGCGGAGGAAGAATGAGGAAGGAAGGAGAACGGAAGGAGGAAAACGACGTATGAAAAATACGGAGGAAGAAGAAGGAAGGGCAGAAGAATTGTGTAAAGGAAAAGAAAGGCAAGCTTAATTAAGATACAAGTTAACTAGGAAGGCAAGCTATTATACACTAAGAAAAAACTAGAACGAATAATTTGAGTACGAACGCTCTTGATAACGAAAATTTGTCGTTCTTGAATTTTTAAAAATTTCGCTCTTGGAATCGAGATAAATTCGTTCTAAACGTTCTCAATTTAGTTTTTTATAGGCAAGGGGAGTGAGGGCAACTTAATTTTGAGAGAATAGCGTTGGACTCGCTCTCGCAGAGAGAGAGAGCGCATGCGCAGTTTGTCGTTGAGAGATTAGCGTTGAACTCGCTCTCGCAGAGAGCGTTTTCCGATGCGTACGAAAGACAACTGCGTTTATTTATAAGTGTGTTATGTTATAAGTGTGTTTCGTCGCTGCGTTCGTCTAATGGATGAAAGTCGAGTGGGCTAAGCTGCCCGTCGCCTATGTGTGTTTCAGTCTTTCGAGGTACCGAGTTCAAGTTCGGACCACGTCGGTCGTGTCTCTCACACCCCCACCACAAATATTCTTTTTTAAGTTCTTTTTTTGTTTTTATTTTGAGAATTATTCGTACTTGGATCAAGTGTTGAAACTCTTGAATGAAGAATTATTCATGCTTGGATCAAGAGCTAAAACTTTTGAATCAGGAATGTCGGGATCATTCACTCTTGGATCAAGCATTTTCACTCTTACCGTACTGTTGAGAACGAATGTTCTTGATTCAAGAGTGAAATTCTCTATTTTTTATTCTGTAATTTTAAATTTCCATGGACTTTCAAATTGCAAAAATGTCAATAAAATGAAAACTTGCTACTGAAATTAGTACAATTATTTGGAATCACCCAAAATTCACGTACTCACTCTTATTGACATTTTTTAACTGCTCAAAAATCGTAGTAGCAATGGTAATTTACATTTACAGCTCTGTCCCAAATGCGATTCACGAAAACTGCAAATATATTCGATAATTTTGGCTTTTAATGCATCACAAACACAATTGCGCCGTGCGAGTTTTCGGTGACAAAAGAAAACTTCCATTTCCACCATGTTAATTAATGAGAAAATTTCTTTGATGCGTGCAAATGTACGAACCGACGACCTATGAACCGGTGCATCGCTGAAGCGCTGCTAATGAGCGTGCGAAGCGAGGCCATCAATATGTCTTTCGCTTAACGTCAATGCAATAATATTAAGACTTAATTAATTAAAAAAGTGCATGGTCGCCGGACTGCAGCTGTTTGCACTTTAAGCCACCTTCCCGCTCTCCAGCTGGCCGTTAAATCAAAAGAAGTTTACGCAATGTTTGCATAAAATGCACAGCGACATGCAGGCAATGCCAACGGGCAGGTCCATTCGTTATCATATGCAAAGAGCCAGGTGGTGGGCGTGTGGGTGAATGGGGACATGACAGCTGCTGACCGTCATTTTACGTGAGTGGCGATGGCGCCGCTTTTCTTATTACTGTTGTTGCTGCTCCTGCCGCTGTTTTAAGTGCTTAAACCCGTTACGTTGACTTTATTTACCACCTCTCCTCTTTGGCCTTCTCCCTCTGTTTGTTCCATTTGACAACAGCATACTCGGACATCGCATTCCGGAAGTGCCGGTACCCTTATTCAGCGTTTATCCGGCCACGAAACATGCAATTACTGCACTTTGCCAAACGGTGCGCCAGGAAATACATTTTCTCAAATTAAATATTAAATTAACGGTAAGTTAAATGCAATGCACACATTGGCACCCGCCAACCAGTCGAAGCGGGTGCCAGCCGAAATTTGCATACCAACAAACATCAATCCCTTGCCATTCTCCAATATCCTTGCAGAGCATATGTCCCGGAATGGTGGACACGGATTTTCTGAATGTTTACTCGCAGGCGGTGGCCGAATTACCCAAACTTCAGCCTCTGGATGTGGCCAAGGCGGTTTTATACGCCCTGGACACGCCCGATGGAGTCCAGGTGGAGGATATTATTCTGCAGCAGATGAGAACAGTTGGTTAAAGCAATAAACCAGAGCAACTTTATCAATTTTCAATATCAATACTAACCACAACATGCAGGCATGTTCTAATGGAATTACAAAACTAACAAATTTGAACCCAAAAATTTGTGGAAGAGATTTAAGTCATTAATCAACGGCAGGAAGACGAACTAAGAAAATAGTGAACCCAGAATCTGAGATTAGCTGAAAAAGACGCCTGAAATAACGTGAAACGCCTACATATATTTAATCAATTACTTTCATAAATATTTTCTAACGACACATATAAATAAAAGTGAAAGTATGTTTGAATGTTTGTTCTTTATAGGCGTAAAAACCGCTGAACCCATCTTCACGAAATTTTCACATGCCGATCAGGAAAGAGACATAGGCTATATCTCAAGTCTGTGAACCAGTTCGAAAGCGGATTAAAACGGTTAAAAAGTGGTTCGGAGACATATCTCAGAAGTCTTTCAAGAGATGAACTTGGTGAGACGACATAAAGCGCACGGACATATAGCCCATTTGAAAATTTGTCGTAGTGCACATCGAAATATCACTAAGATTTGATATGGGCTATAAGTCCGCATAGAATTCGGTCATAAAGTCCCCATTTTTTTGGACATAAGGCCGATATCAAAATTTAAGTTCAGTGTCAGTCAAACAAATTTTTAAAGAATAGAAATTGTGTTTTCTGGTAGAACACAGACGACGGAGAGTAATGAATATGAATAATGAGGAAGAGCAGAAACGTTCCAGAAAACCATCTGGTGGTATCGGCTTCAAATAATTCATTCCAGCGCAGCTCTTTCTACAACAATTGGTGCCATTAAGCCAAGGCAACAAGGAAATACCGACCACAGGCTCGTGAAAGTTATTTATTTTCCAATGCGTGGAATAATTTTGCTTTAAATCTTGGGATGACTTGTGGATGGCCTTACCAGATGTGCAGTTTTATCAACGCGGAATCTTATACCCTTATTCCACTGGCACATTCTAGACGTCATCCGCTGGATGATCTAAATGACCTCATTCATTTTGTGTATTACCTCATAAGAATGTCCATTCGGTAGATCATCCGCGACGGATGATCAAGTCACTGTCATGGATGATCTAGCTACTGTCACGACATATAGCTATTTTCCGCTAAAAGGCTACATTTTCTATTGATATGCTATCGAACTGCCCAAGAGAAACAGCTGCTCTGTCAATGGCAGTGCCACAGTCGGAGAGGGTTTTAGCTCAGTGGGTGGGAATTTAGCACAGTGGCAGAACTGTATGGACCCCCTTTATTGAAAACCGACTATGCCCATGAGTTGTGCTTGGCCAAGGCAAGCGGCAATTGTTTCATTTTTGTTTTAGAATGTTAAAATGAAGTAATATTTCTTTTGTATGAATACCGCAAACTACCTTTATCGTGATGGGTCTACCATGTGGATGTTCAAGTTTGATTTACAATTGCAGATCAGCTGTTCTTTGTTGACGTTAGTGTGGTCGTGAACAACATTTGTCAGTGGAACAAGGAAAATCCACTTTTCGAGAATGTGATTGAATGTTCGCCGGTGGAAGAAGGGTATTATTCTGTTAGAACATGGAAATTCGAGACTCGCAATCGGTTACTTCGATTTAGAATTGTATAACCAATTATCAAAATAAAGACTAGAATCTGCAAAAAAAATATCGGGAATACACTGAATATGTGCGCAAATTAAATTGTGTTTGGGATACTAATGGCGATGGGTGTAATTGTTAGGTAGTGTTGCCCCTACCGCCATAGAAATATTTAAGATCTTTTCTTCAAAGTTGTGGCGGTCTTTTTATACCATGTACCCATTGAAAATGGTTAAAAGGGGATCATGAAGTTGTGCAAAAGTATGTAACAGGGAGAAGGAAACATTTCCGATCCTATAAAGTACATATATTCTTGATCAGCATCAACAGCCGAGTCGATATAGCCATGTCCGTCTGTCTGTCAGTCCGTCTGTATGAACGCACAGATTTCAGAGATGGTAAGAGATAGAACTTCTTGTACTGGCAGACAGGTCAAGTTTATTTTCAATTTTTGCCACGCCCCCTCCGGTGCCAATTTGGAAAAAACGTCATATCTCGCACAGTTTTGTTGATAGATGGTTCGTACTTTTGAAAGATACTCAGTAATCAAGATTATTTACCGATTTACCGAAGGAATGATAAAGATCCGACGATAATTGAACGATAGTTGAGCGCGGCGATGGGCAGCACTTCACACACTCTATGGCTGTTTTGCCACTTTGTGTGGATTCTACGTTAAATTGATCAGATATTTACAATCTTTGGGGGTACAGAGTATGTTATTGACCGACTTTCTTGTTTGATTGCTACATTTGACTTAAAAACAGTCATAGGAGTTGCGGTTCACAGGAAAAAAGTTTCGGATTATATGTAAACATAAAACCGCCATCCATGGTCCTCCAATTTGCGTTTTCATTAGACGTTGTTTACAAAAATTTTCTCCATGGTGAGTTAATTGCGGGTTTTTAGCCAACTAAGATAGAATATCACTAAATGGCAACTATATTTACCCTCAGTCTTTTGTTACACTCTGTACGTTGTATTTTTGTTGTCAAATAATTAAAATGAAAAACACCCATGGGCCTTCAGTCCGGACATAAGTCCCGGAAAGTTCTGAGTTATATTTCAAAGTTGTGATAGAAATTTTTCATATGGGCTTTATGTCATGTCACCGGTTGCTTTAAGCAGATTAAAATTTTTCAGAGCCATACCTCAGATGTTATTTAAGCTATGAACTAAAAATCTGGTCTGTAGGCTGGTAATATGGTGTTCGATATTTTATTGGATTAGGACCGGTATCTAACCGTTTAAAAAGTGTTTCAGAGCCAAATCTTTAAAGCTATTTTAGCTATGAAGTTGATATTTAGACAGTAGGTTGGTAATATGGAGGTGGATAGTTTAATGGATCAGGATCGGAATCGTGTCGGTTTTGAACCGGTTCAAAAGTGGTTCAGAGCACTATCTCAGAAGCTATGTAAGCTATGAACTTGAAATTAGACTGTAGGTTGGTAATATGGAGTTGGATATTTTACTGGCCGGTATCGAAGCAGTTTTGAATCGGTTCAGTGCCATAACTCAGAAGTTATTTCAGCTATGAAGTTGAAATTTAGACTGTAGGTTGTTAATATGATGTTGGATATGTTACTGGTTCAGGGCCGGTATCAAACCGGTTCAAAAATTGCTGAGAGCCATATCTCAGAAGTTATTTAAACTATGAACTTGAATTCTAGCCTGTAGGATGATATTACGAAGTTGGATATTTTACTGGTTCAGGGTCGGTATGGAACCTGCTTTTAACCGGTTCAAAAGTGGTCAAAGTCATCACAGAAGTTACTTAAGATATGTACGTTAATTTTAGACTGTATGTTGGTAAAATGTAGGGTTGTCGGGCATGTTTGGTTTCTATTTTGCGGGTTTGCAGAACCATCGATATGTGGAGTGAGTATGGTTGCCAATCGATGATTTCGCCATCTAAAAACACATTCTGTCTTCTTTCAGGTTAAATACGAAAAGGTGTCTACGGCCGTGCAACGTGAAGTGCAGTATCCATCCTATTCGGCATGGCTAATGGTACACGCAATGGTCCAGGCATAGTTTTGCTTCGGACTCTTCAGCAATTTCGTTCTTCCCATCAGCGCAATCGCAGTTACAAAACCAGGGAGTCGGACCTTAAACTGTTACAGTCCATACGTGATAATCTTCTGTTCACATCGGCTCTTACCCAGCAAGCATTTTATGAAATTTCTGATCACACTCGAGTCTTTTTCGAGTCCTCAGTCTGATTAAAATAGTCATAAATGCGCTCATTTTCTGATCATAAATGATACTTTTGTCGGGAGAAAATGGTACTTTAGCCGCGACTCTTCATGAACTGTCGTTTTTAACCAGTTTTTCCGAACAGTTTCGATTCATTTTCGAGTCTTTTGCGATTCTTTTTCGAGTCCATTTTTAATGAGTCGCATTTTGAGCAAATGCATGAGTCATTTTCGAGTCTTTCTTAGATCGCACATTACACTAATCTCTTTTTAATCATCAAATAGGCTCGAAAAAGATTCACCAAGGTGAGGAATCACCTAATGATCTTGCAAATGCTAGGTGGGTGCGTACTCTTTGCCCAGATATCGCCAGCCGTGGCTGTTGTGGGAGGCGTTGTGTCCCAGGAGTTAATCAAAGTAGTTACTAAAACGGTTCTGTTCATTTTCGATGTGGAGGCGATTGGAGTCAATTTATATTCAAATAAAGTTTCACTTCTCATTCATTTCCAAAAGACGCCAATTCCGAATTTTATTTTTATTTACGGATGGAAAAGCTAAGCTTGGACTTAAAAATCGCACTTAGGACTTAGGGGGTGTTGGCCAAGTAGTCCTTGATAGGCAGGGTCGAGATCTGATCGCAAATGCCCACCTCAATGTTATCGGCAGTCATTTTGCCCTCGAAACCCTTCTTGATCGTTAGAATGGCAGTGTGGACGGCATCTTCCAGCTGGAGATCTTCGCTATAACTGCAAAGGCGGAGTGAGGGAATTAGCATAGAAATGATGACAGTAAACCCCAATGCCTACCGCTTCTCCAAAAAGGTGTTGCCATTGACTGCATTTTGTATGCATTAAGTTACAAGTGGTCTCATGTTTTTAGGCAGATGGTAGATTCGAGTCAACACAAGTAGTATCTTAGAAGCTTTGCCGCCAGCGCGCTCAATCGAGCAACCGGTTGAGAGGACGTTTCAATTCTGTTTCAGACCAAGGGCCACGAGTTAGAATCCACGCAGAGTAAGTAAACATTTTAAAATACAATTTAATAGAATTCGGTGTTTATCAGAGTCCAACTGGTGGTGTGACTTGATTCAGAACAAACTAATTGGCTTAAAAATTTAATTTAAAAAAAAAAATTTTAATATGTTCATGTTTAAATTGAAGTGTACACACTTTATATTTACGAATTCCATATTTAACGCTGAATCAATGTTGAAAATGTTACAGTCAAAGTGTAAATATTGAAATTTCAGAGCATTTTTCCCTCAGTTTTGCAATTTAATCAATTGTATCCCAAAATCCCAAAATTTTTTTCTTAAAAAAAAAATCAGTGTGAGTCAGAAATCATAATCGGGCTTCTCTAGCACATAGTTCAACATCCTGTACATCGAACTCCATCGTGGGACAATAAATTGGCCGCTTATTTAGGTTCTTATCTGACATGAGGTTGATAATATGTAGTTGGCGTAAGCAGCTTTTTCACCAGGGCCCTTGCGACTGTAATTGAGTGATAATCTTGTGTCATAAACATATCACCTTATGTAATATTAATAGCCGCAGTGACGAGGATCAGCCCAGCCCAGCAGACACAGCACTTGAAAAGGATCAACCATGGGAACCACTTGAAAAGGGCATCCGGTGGACTTAACATGCATCGTGGAAGGCAATGTGTAGTCCTTCCACGAATGCATTTCTATATTTATACACGCGCAGCTATCTTACAAATACTGCCTTAGTTAAGTTAGAAGATAAGGGATGAGAAATTCTGAATAAAAGGGACCCCGCTCAGACTGAGCAGGTTAGTACAATTGAATCCTGCAACGAGCGTGCTCATTAAAAGTGTATAAGTCCATACATTTTTTGGTGCTTCGAGCCGGATCTACTTGAAGGATTGGTAGGTCCGTGCAGTGTTAAGCGTTTTCCGTGGCTTAGGACAACGGATTCGGTGGTTTTTAATTAAAAACTGTAAATTAATACAACAGGGTCTACTTGGTGACCTAATTAAAAACAATAATCAGACGCGAAACAAACAAGTACATACATTTTTTGGTGCTTCGAGCCGGATCTACTTGAAGGATTGGTAGGTCCGTGCAGTGTTAAGCGTTTTCCGTGGCTTAGGACGACGGATTCGGTGGTTTTTAATTAAAAACTGTAAATTAATACAACAGGGTCTACTTGGTGACCTAATTAAAAACAATAATCAGACGCGAAACAAACAAGTTCATACATTTTTTGGTGCTTCGAGCCGGATCTACTTGAAGGATTGGTAGGTCCGTGCAGTGTTAAGCGTTTTCCGTGGCTTAGGACAACGGATTCGGTGGTTTTTAATTAAAAACTGTAAATTAATACAACAGGGTCTACTTGGTGACCTAATTAAAAACAATAATCAAACGCGAAACAAACAAAAGTACATACATTTTTTGGTCCTTCTAGCCGGATGTTCGATTTTCGCGGAAAATTGTTGTAAGCGCTAAACATTTTTTGGTTGATCAAAGTCCGTGAAGTGGGTGCGAATATGGGAATATTCGACATAGCCATGGCGCATATCAAACCTTATGAGGAGGCGAGATTAAAGGTCAATATGAGTGACCACGCCATGCAGGACGCCGGGCCATCACAACGAAATGATGTGCATAGCAACACGACGCCCACACATGCTACCGAAACGGACAGCTTTGGCTCTGCAAACCCAATAGACGAATTGGCAAAACTATTGGATTCACTTGCAGGAAAACTAAGTCAAGCTATTGAAGAAGCTAGCAAAGGCTTAATGGAATTGCACACTGATGAAATACTTAAGCACAATTCCAAGATTGAAGTTATGCTTGGGGAGTTGGAAGAAACGCATAACAAGCTGAGGACTATGAATAATCTCAGCCATTTTGACAAGATTCTCGATCTGAGAATAGAGGCCGTTACGATGATGGAAATGCTGGATGTCAGAAAGCAGCGTCTAAAAAAGTCAAGCGTGGTGAAGCCAGTATTGCCTCTACCAGCTGCACCGGCAATACAAATGCCTACATTTAATGGAAATCCCAAAGATTGGCCAACATTCCATGGATGGTTTAGGCAGGCAATCCACGAGAGAGCAGACTTCGGGGATAGCATCAAGATGTATTACCTGAACGCGTGTCTTAAAGGGGAAGCAAGAAGTTCCCTTACTTCCTCCTTTATGCAAGAACCTTCTTACTATACAACAGCATGGGATCGTATATGTAAGAGAAATGAAGAATGCTGGAACCAATTTCCAGAACAGCTGAAAGTCAGTAAGCCACATCTGGAACCAGCATGTACTTCAGTTAGAGAGACACCTGCAACTCCCAAGAACCCGACTTTCCTGTTATTCAAAGGCACCCCGAGGCGGGTAAATAAAAAAGATAAGCAGGTAGAAGATGCTGCTAGTAATGCCCAGGAGGCACCTTCAACAATTTTGGCTGAATCGAAGCCTGCCGACGAATCCATGTGTCTAGCCACCGAATTCCAAAAACTGGATCAACAACCACAATGGAGAAAAAGAACAAGGATGTCTTTCAGGCCCGTGAAGAGCTGGCGGTCATCTATGGGCAACAGGAACACGTCGACAAGGATGTCATTCAGGTCCGTGAAAATGTTGGATGTAATTCCAATAATATGTGCAAACAAGAAATTAATCTGGAGGATGGCAAGCACACAAAGGCGATGCAAGCAAGCAGTCCTTTTAAACTGGAGTCGCTGGCCAATATGGAGTCGTTTGGTAAGGCGAGAGATGCTCAATTGGACTCGCAATTAGAAGATCTGATCGACAACGATATCCTGGCTGACGGCATCAAGGAAGATTCTATCCACATACCAGACGGTACGGTAGAGGATACCACGACTTTGAGCTCGAGCATCGAGCAACTCACCTTACAGAGGGATGAACCACAATTTAACCACGGGCGGCTCTGTACAGTGGACAGTGCCAAAACAGACGGACACCGCAGGACTATAATGCGGTCGAAGACCATTGGGGCTTTTAGGGCGATTTATTTCCGAAACTTCTTTCCTATTTTGCAGGCGAGGAAATCTATCAGCACGAGCAAAGATGCAGACGAAGTCAGATCGCTTAAACCAACACCAAATGGGTCCGCTTTGGACAAGACAAAGGAACTCCAGCGCCTATTTAGACATTTAATTAGAGTCTATGGAGTTTACGGAAGAGTAAGACACAAACTGGATGACTGGCTGTCGCATTTTAGGCCCCCCGAGAATGTTCAAACTTGAACATGATATTCAACTCGGCCCACACGTAGTGTTAATCTCATATTTAAATATGTAGCCTATGTCGCCATGTGTGTCATAAACATATCACCTTATGTAATATTAATAGCCGCAGTGACGAGGATCAGCCCAGCCCAGCAGACACAGCACTTGAAAAGGATCAACCATGGGAACCACTTGAAAAGGGCATCCGGTGGACTTAACATGCATCGTGGAAGGCAATGTGTAGTCCTTCCACGAATGCATTTCTATATTTATACACGCGCAGCTATCTTACAAATACTGCCTTAGTTAAGTTAGAAGATAAGGGATGAGAAATTCTGAATAAAAGGGACCCCGCTCAGACTGAGCAGGTTAGTACAATTGAAACCTGTAACAAGCGTGCTCAATAAAAGTGTATAAGTTCATACAACATACGTTATAAACAATATCTGTAGTCACTCTTTCACGCTCTACACCAGAGTTCCCTAGCGATAGCCCCTGGGGCACGAACATACTCGCCATTTCAAACTGAATGCTTGCCGAAGTCATGCATCACTGTGTGTTAGAGAGAGACACAGTCACACTTTCGCGCTCTTTGCTTGGGGAACCCTGCCCTACACCGTTGAAATTAGCTATACAAAATCTGTTCTTTTCGGTATACGGTTCCGGTTACAATTTGATTCCCTGCCTAATAGTTCATTTCTACTGCAGCTGCGTCTACGTTCGCATCCATTTATCGGCAAACGCGCCATGAACTCCATATAAAAAAAGTCATTTGTTGACTGAGGGGGGTGGTGAGGGGGCGGCAATACGTTGCGTCCACTTTGAACGCTGGCCAACTTGTTTTTATACCCTGTTCCCATTAAAAATGGGAAAAGGGGATCATGAAGTTGTGCAAATGTATGTAACAGCCAGAAGGAAGCTTCTCCGACCCTATAAAGTATATATATTCTTGATCAGCATCAACAGCCGAGTCGATATAGCCATGTCCGTCTGTCCGTCTGTCTGTCTGTCTGTATGAACGCGTCGATCTCAGAGACCATAAGAGATAGAGACACAAATTTTGGCATGCACATAGGTGTATACCGTACCCAGTTCAAGTTTGTTTCAGACTTGGAAAATTCCCCCCCCCCTCCCCCCTTAAGCCGCAAAAAACTGTCACAGCCACAATTTTAAAGTTAGAACCTGGTGGCCTTATATATACTATCCTAGGCCTTATATCTAACTACTCTCCAAAGGAAAATAAGATACGAGCAAACACACAAAAGTTATTAGCGTTTGTGTATGTGAGTGTGTTTGCATGTGTGTCTCAATTGAACAGGGTATTTTGTAGTCGGGAAACTCGACTACAGCGCTCTTACTTGTTTCATATTTATACGATGAATATCGATAAGAACCGATATTGATAAGAAAACCAGCTGGCACAACAATTGGCGGAATGGTAATTTGTTTAAATATTATTGATTTATTTAAAAAAAGTTTAACAAATGCTGTCCGAAAAGTATAGGTAGAGATGCAATTATTTGCAAATGGTTTATTACTTGTTTCATATTTGTTTCAGAAAGGAGCATGCAAAGTGTGGGCCATCCGACAGAACACCCGCCACCTGGGAATAAAATTAGACCATCTGAATTTTGATAATCCAAATAGCCTCCCAATCGATCACTATTCTGCAGATGAACCAAGCGTAATAAGAGCGACGGAAAAGCGGTCCAGTGGGGTTGGTCACCGAAAAGTCCCAGACAGCAGCTCCATTAAAATCTGAAAAGTTTGTCATCCACAGGAAAAATTCCTTGAAAATAGTGTGTCTTTTAAAAGGAACCGGCTAGAAATAATAAAGAAATCTAAACTAGAATACTAATGTAATTGTTTCCAACTTACAAATGCTAAATATTACGTGGGTGGGACTCCTCGTACGTAACGCTCGTCACAGCACACTCGGTCATCACTTGCAAGACCTTTTTTCTTAACTGCTTTATTCATTTTGATTGCTGCGCAAAGGTAAACAAACAGACCAGATCAGCTGTTGTGGATGCGGAAGTGGACGCAGTAGAAACACCTTTAAGGGTTTATCGAAAAATCGTGCAATCGATGACAGAATGATGACAATGACGCGTATGTGGAAATCTGATATAAAATTGATTTAGATTTGATTTAGATTTCGTCAAACAGCTGCTCCATACAAAATGTCACGTGTGCCCAGATAAAGTGAGGAAGTAGCATACTAAAAGATTTAACGATATCAGCTTTGAGGCTGATTTAAGCAGGGCATCCACACACGAATTTGTTCGACGAACAAATTTGTCAAACAAGTGTTCACTCAACAAATACAAATATTTTTGACAAATGATGCACTTGTTCCCATCCATTGACGAACATGGTCGCACGAACACACGCAAGATAGAAACGTTTCTATTCCGACCGATTAGATATGATTTCGTTTTGCTTGCAAGTGTGACCGTTCTCTTCGAATAAAACTACTTGGTGAGCTGGAAGATTTTTTAAACTCTACTGTTATTTCTACATGGAGAACGTTGCAAGTTTCTGCATTTCAAGTAAAAATTATTTATTTAATGCATTTTAGAAAGCATACGAACATGTTTGAAGGAAAGAAAGAACTGTGGCCTACAATGAACGTTCAAAAGTGGCCCAGTTTTTAGAGCTTGTGTTTGACTTAGTCAAGAATGTTCGAGATTCCATATCTGCAAACTTCTCCTATAATGTTATACGTTATTAATTCTTCCACAATTTCATCCAGCCTCTTCCTCTTAAGACCTGCCAAATTATATAAATGACTTTAATTCACCATTAACAAATACAAACTAAATTGAATTCACCTTTGGAAAATTGCGTACAAACTAAAACTGCATATTCAGCCAACAAAATATTATTTGTAAAGCTTAGAAAAAAGTTTTCATACTTTCTTTCGCCATGTTTTGTTTGCGCGACTTTGTTTAAATTGTTTAATGTTCGGTCGCACTGTTAACGAAATCTTAATCAAGTCAGGGCGCAAAAAGGGTCGTTCCGACAACTGATTTGGATTTGCTTTCACGAAATCTAATTCAAATCTACTAATAATTATTTTCTTCACTATAAAAATGGCTCTCTTAACGGATTTTTCAATTGTATCTTAGCAAACCTATCGCTTATCGATAGTCTTAGCCAGGGCTACACTGTCGCAGCGAAATCGATAGCTTGGCGACTTTTGTTTTTTTTCGTGTTGCGTCATGCGGTCACACCAAAACTGACTCCAACCAAACGTGAGGTAGAAAATTAAATAATAACTAATAAATATCGTTGAACGAAATATGCAATAGAGTGTCGCGAAGCATACGGTAAACTGTCGTATGCACTCCATTGCATGCAACGCGGCAGCTACAACACAGCCCACAGAACTAGCAAACACGCGAAAGTCTTTCGATCGACCCCTCATTTGCGTCCACGTAGTGCAAAATCATGTCTGCTGTTTTCACATCCTAATCGACGGACAGAGCGTGAGCGCTAAGGGTGCGGCAATTATGCACAAAATGTGTGCCTGGCTCCAAAGTGCGAGATTACGAAATGCTGGAAAACTTGAATAAAATCACCAAGTATAATGCGTGCTACCACGTAGTTCAAAGCGGGCACACACACGCACATACACTCTCTCACACACACACACACACAGACAGATAGACAGACATGAGACTTAAAGAAAAGAAAGAAAGTGTTGCCCAGTTGACAAAGAACAGGTTTTTAACCTAATTATATTTTTGCTGGGAAAATGAGTTGCGAGCTGAAAACAACATTAGCTGGATTAAACATATTTATGTATATGTGTCAAGGCCTGCGGAAGCGTTGTTCATGAAAATTGATTTCCCTATGTTAATCCGTGGATTGTTGTGGCCGCCCGTTGTAGCTGCACATTGAACTTGTTACTAATTGCGCACTAATATTTGTTTAATTCATTTCCTGGCTTTTGCAGTCTAGCGCAGCAGCAGCAGCACTTCCCCCCAACACACAGCTTTTGCCACTTCTACTAGCTCCCGCAACCAACCACAAACAACACAAGCCAAGATGTTCATCTGGGACTGGTTCACCGGTGTGTTAGGATATTTGGGTAAGTCAGAGCCGTCCAATTGGAATTTGACATTGCTACATGAGGGAGAATTTCTTGAGCATTTGCCAACCAAGCAGTAAACGACAGACAAAAGAAACCAAAATTCTGTGTACATATGTACATACATATGTATGTGTGCGTGTCTAGCAGCGCGTATTAATTAATCAACGATTTGACCTTCCTCTTCCGTCTTTTCATATCGTTGTGTCTTATGCAGGTCTGTGGAAAAAATCTGGCAAATTATTGTTCCTTGGCTTAGATAATGCTGGTAAAACCACATTATTGCATATGCTTAAAGATGATAAGCTAGCGCAGCATGTGCCCACATTACATCCAAGTAAGTGTGTCCGCCGCTGGCGCTCCAATTGATGCATTAATAAATCTCTTATTTATGCACAGCATCCGAGGAGCTATCCATTGGCAATATGCGTTTCACTACATTCGACTTGGGTGGACACACTCAGGGTAAGTGACGAATTCAAATTCATAAATATAATGCATATAAATCTTAAACGTGCTCTAGTCTAAATATAGCGGGGATGCATAGTATGACAAAGACGATATACTTACCATACACAATGACAACAAGCACGGTATATAGCACAGGGGGTCACTCATACATAGTCATAGCGTTTGTACTGTTTGACATTTGTTGCGTTCAATCAACACAATCAGACACTCTTTAAAATTACCAGCACAGTTGTAGTTCTGATACATTTTCTTTGTAGTAGTAGTAGAGTGTGTATTATTTGTTTTGTATATAACCTTCAGTCATGACTTGAAGAATTTCATAGTATTTCTTAATTTTAAGACGGAACACTGAATGTTAAATAACTACAATTAAATTAGAAATACATATTAAAAGCAAAAAATAGAGGAAATCTAACTTCGGCTCGACCGAAGTTTATGTACCCTTGCAGCTTATATGGCAGCTATACGATATATTCATCTAGTTTTTACCAAACTCCCCTAAATTGTGTGGAAACTAATAATATCCACAACTGGAAGGTATAAAGACGCTACCATGGAAAACAAAAAAGTTTTTCTCACTAGAACCTTCTTTTTCGACCGATAGTTCCTATGGCAGCTATATTTGATTTGGATCAAACTTGGCAGAATTGTGTGGTAGCATATAGTATTGATCAGTAACAAGTTTGGTAGCGATAGCGAAGAAAAAATAAAAGTTTTTTCTACTAAGACTTTTTTCAGACTTTTTATTTGTATGACAGATTTTCATAAAACTTGGTGGAATTATGTGAAAGCATAGAAAACTTAGAAATACGAAGTTTTGGCACGTTTGCGTTGAAGACAAACTAGTTTTTCTAACCAAAACTACTTTTTCGACTGATAGTTCCTATGGCAGCTATATGATATAGTCATCCGATCCGGCTGATTCCGACAAACGTGCAGCGTATATGTACCAAGAGGCTTCGTCCAAAGTTTGGTTAAGATAGCTTTAAAACTGACGGAGGAGATAGCATAGAAACAGTCGGACGGACAGACGGGCATGGCTATATCAACTCAGCTCGTCATGCTGAAAAAAAATATATATATACTTGGTGTGGTCGGAGATGCTTCCTTCTATGCGTTACAAACATCTGGACATTTTTAATATACCCTCTACAGGGGTATAAAGATTATATCGGTTTCCCATAGGGATGGCTTGTTTAGGTCAATCTTAGTTCGTCCAAGATTGGGCAAACCCCTGTCAGATGCTCAACATTCTCAATTAAACAGAGCTTGCAGAGTATGCAGTCAGTCTGTAGCCTGTAGTTCAGATTCAGCGGAAACGTTCCAAAGTTCCTTCCTTTATCATTAAGCGCTTTACAACAATTTACTCCTACTAAAATCTTCCGTACCAAAAGTAAAGATGTTTCACATCAACAATATAACATTTGTTTATTGACGGAAGCGTTCAGCTTACGAAGCCCTTAAAAACCTGAATAAAGTCCACACCACTTTATCTTTTTCCGACATGTGGAAAAGAGCAAAAAACTTTACCTAAAGCTTGTGATGAGTTTGGGCCGATTTCCATTCTCCCATTCTTTGTAAAAGCATTTGAGCATATTATAAGTAGCTGCACAAATACAAGAATATCTTGGTAGCAATTCATTGTTAAATGGAAATTAGAAGAAAAAAACTGGATGAAAGCAATGTTAATTTCTTGAATCTTCTTGATCCCAGCAATGCTTTTGACACTTTGAATCATGATATTCTGTGTACAAAACTCGATAACTTTATGTTAAATATTTTCGACATAGATTTGTTTTTTGGGCGCGGCATTCTGGAGCAATTTGTATTTTAAGTTCTGAAGCGGAAGAAGTGAAATCGAAACATCAGCAAGCCCAGCCAAAGAACTGCGAGCTTCAATGCTGCATTCTGCTGACATCTCTGATGCTGGCGAAACCTTGAATGTGTGCATGTTCATGTGTTTTGCTATTGGATCGACACTTTTCTTAGCGATGAGAGAGTGACTTGATGATTAGTCACGATTAGTGTAAATTAATTTTCTTGACTTCCATAGACAATAATCCAATACTATACATATTTTTTGTCTCAAATTATTTAAAAGTTTAAAAGTTTAGTTTATTTTGTAATTTTATTAGATTTTCTTTGATAGGCTTCCTTAGCTCATAAAATTTTTTTGTAACGTATTTATACTTTTGTTGACAGCATTTGTTTGTCGACTCTAAATAAATAAAAAAAAAAAAAACGTTAAAGCAAAGCAAGCTTCATCTGTGCCGAAGTTTTAAAACACTTGAAAAAGCTCGCTCCAACATGAAACAACATATAATTAAACATATAATTTTAACAATAAATAATAAAAAAGTTTTTCTCACTAAAACCCATTTTCTAACCGATAGTTTTTGTGGCAGTTACAAGAAGTAGTCATCCAATCCGGGCGGTTCCGACATATAAGCAGCGTGCAGCCAAAAAAAGATTCTTGGCACAATTTCTGCTCGATAGCTTCAAAACTGACGGACTAGTTTGCGTAGAAACAGACAGACGGACGGACAAAGCTCAGTCGACTCAGCTCGTCATGCTGATCAAGAATATATATATTTTATGTGGTCGGAGATGGTTACTTCTATGCGTTGCAAACTTCTAGGCAAAATTATAATACTCTTTTCAAGTGTATATAAACCGATATGGAAACGGTTATTTTGCTTCGGTTAAACTTAGCCCTATACGGACATCCGAGGTACGTAATTTAACCAACTTCGTCATATGTTTCGTCACCGTGGAACCTAAGAGTAGTGTAGACTACGCAAAGGCAACATTGCTGTTGCTTTTTAATTAGCCAGAGACATAGGAGAAAGAGAAGAGAGTCACATATGATGTTGTTGTTGCAGGTCTGCACGCGCCAACAGCAAAACCTTAGCTCGGAAAGAAAGAGAGAAAAGCACGCATATGAAATTGTTGTTGCTTTATGCAGTCTAATGAGCGCGTGGAACGTATGTGCGCGAGTTATTCCTTTGCGCAAAGCAACAACGTACATAGTCTTCACAAATGTTGAAGTGGCGAGATTGTAACTTCTGCTTTTTCTTCCCTCAATTTTTGCATGAAACTTCTCGTTACTTCTTATGTCCTTATGGGTCTTTAACCAAAATAAAATTCATTTCGGTTACGGTTACGGACACTTAAAAATTGTACTTGCTTAATTTGGTAAAATTGCTAAATTCAGGGTTTTTTAATGTATAACATTCAAATTTGGAAGGGTTTAATTTTTCGAAAACACTTGCGTATTGTTAGCTAATATCATGCTAAAGTTCTGGGGAATATCAAAAATCTTACGGATGTTTTTAAAGTGAGCTTGGAGGCAGTATATGTGGAGCGATGGCAGACCGGTTTCCATGTATATTACCTAATTAGCTCAACTTCTTCATACTGGCTACAACCCCATTGTTGCGTCGCATAGCAGACTTAACCACAGCTTCAAATAGGCGAAGTTTGGTGCTTGCCAATAAGATCTGTTTTCCAAGAACTTTTTCATGTGCTGTCAATCACTTTCTCTTGAAGATGAGTCCTAAAGTTCATGTTTTCTGATAGAGAAATACATAGTCATTTAAACCTGCTTACTGTCTCCAGATCAGAGTCATTCAAAAACCCGTCTTTAACCACCAGTCCCTTTGTCATCCGCAAAGCTGATAATAGTCGTAGAGTTTATTTATCATGCTTTGGATTAGGGATGTCGGAATATCGATATCGAATAACTTTTGACGATATTTTTGTAGATATGTATTTTATTTTGGTTTCGAAACTAAAAAAAATATATTCAATATCAATATTCCGACATCCCTTCTTTGGATGCGTTCTATCTTCTCCTTATTCCATCTTATAGTGGTTCTAATCCTGTCCTTGCAATGGTGTGGGAGTTGGAAAGTTCTTTTTAGGTGAGTACTTTGGCCCCAGTGATTGGGATCTGGGATTTTTCCCGAGTACTGCAGGGGTCTTTGAATGTCTGTTTCCTGGTGTTGTTGCTGTAGCGGTGACTGGGGAGTAATGTACGTATAAAAAGAAACGAAAGAAAAGACAATTATTAAAGAGAGTGCTAATCTGGGACCATGTCGAAGAAGAAGGTCTAATAGTGTGAGAATAGTTGGATGAAAGAGGGCACTCAAAGAGGTGTAATGGGGGCTGAAGCCACATTTGGGGCATTCGTCTACGACGTCCGGATTGATTCGGGCCAGGTAGCTGTTTAGGGCTATGTAACAGATTGCTAGTATTTGATGTGTCGATGCGTTCCTTGCTGTTTTGTACAATATGTTCCGGAAAAAAACAATCTCATTTGGGCTGCTGCTGAGCACTTTGGTATGCACAGTAGATAGCGACGTGCCGACCCCTGTTGGAGAGTAATTAAGCCGTTTTTTTTTAATGAAGCTCTCTCCGATTTTGTTTTGAAGCAAAAAAGTAAGTGCAAGTTATTTTAAATTTGTTAAACTGCTGTGAAACAATTCAGAAAATGCCGCGATTGTCCGATCGAAGTTTGCTTCTCCGTGTAAATGCGGACTGAGTTGATCTCTACACCAGTTCGGTGGATGAAATGACAACTTCTGGTTTCCCGTACTCTTTCTTTCTCTGGTATCCAGGTTTTAAAATTGTCGCTTACCTTCGCCTCAGCATTTATTCCTACTTCCTATAGAATGCAGCTATTGCCTGAGGTAGATGCTTTGAGAAGTCTAAGTTCCCTGGAGTCTCAATGCTTTCTCGCTGCTGCATACTTCAGGAAAGTCTCTTCTGGACTTGGGGCCGTCTAGGGAGTGGGTCGCAGGGATTCTGTTAAACCCAGGCAAGCTGTTCTTTGCATCTTATGGAAGTTTTAAGTTGGAGCTTGGTGTTAATTGTCTTCATTTGGGTCGTTCTACTTAGAATAATAAGTAAATTTTTTTTTGTGGGCCATCATAATCTATCCGCTGAAGCCAATTGTGCCCCGCCGTATGTATAGATTTATAAATAATAAGTATAAAAGTAAAGTTTGTTTAGCAAACACACTATCCAGAAAACAACAATTAATTGCATAATCAACCCCGAGCCATTTTATTTTTCTCAAATAATAAACAAAATTTAGTATTTGATTGAAATCTTCAGGGTTTGATAAGCCAGTCAAGCACATCTAGTCGTGTATGTAGTGTGTTTATACGCTTGTCAGCATTACAGTCGATTTGAAATTGAGATTGCCCTACTGCACACAATCGTGACATTCAAAAGATATGACAAATTTTATACGTGATAACTTAGGCAGCGGCTTGTTTAAATTTGATAAGTTTAAGTAAATTTTGATAATGTGTGATATGTGCCTCTTGTCTTACAGCACGTCGCGTCTGGAAGGATTACTTCCCCGCTGTCGATGCCATTGTCTTCTTAATAGACGCCTGGGATCGCGGCCGCTTTCAGGAGAGCAAAAACGAACTGGATTCGCTGCTCACAGATGAGGCGCTCTCCAATTGCCCCGTGCTCATATTGGGAAACAAAATTGATAAACCCGGTGCGGCCAGCGAAGATGAGCTGAGAAATGTGTTTGGACTGTATCAGTTAACCACCGGCAAGGTAATCCCATTCCCCCGCTCCTCCCGTCACTTTTCAATATTAATTTGTTTTTTTTTTTTCATTTCAGGGCAAAGTTGCACGCGCCGATTTGCCTGGCCGCCCGTTGGAGTTGTTCATGTGCTCTGTGTTGAAGCGACAGGGTTACGGCGAGGGTTTCCGTTGGTTAGCGCAGTATATTGATTAAGTCATAATTAACAATACAAAACACAACAGCAAAAACCACAATTCAACACACAACACAACATTTGGCTACAAAATTGATCAAGAAATAGACGACTTAAACCGGACAGTTAAGCAAAACGAAGCTGCGTGCGCAATTTGTAATTTATACACAATTATAAATATTTAATGATAACAACAATAAAAACAATAGCGGCAAGAAATCGTACATGCAATTAAGAAGCAACGCCCACAACAAACCATCAACAACAACAAACAGAATCAGTGCGCGAGGGAAATCTTTTAATAATAATTATGATTAACAAATTGTAGCAAAATAAAGGTGATTTATTTAAGAGCAAGTGCTTGCAACGACGCTGTTCCATAAATAAAATTTAGCTATCTACCTTTTATTTAAACATTTTTAATTGTTAGTTTTGGCTGCAGACACACACATACATACACACACAGCCTTTCGATAGTTATTCATGGTTTATTTTAGCTAAACAATTTTTAAGTTGCATGTCATAAATGTACTTTGTGTTTTTTATACAATATACACAATTCGAAAGGGAAAACAATTTATAAAAAGAAAACAAATGAAAACGCATTTTTTCGCAAAAGATTCTAAAAATAAAACCACAGAAATTAAATTTTGTAAAAAAAAAAAAAACAAATGTGGCTTGTTTGTTGGACGAAAGATATGAGGAAAGTGATCAGAGAAATAAAGTTTTGAGTCGCAAGATTTAATTGAAAAATTATTATTTTTTGCAAAGCCATTTCATCATGAAAACGTTTGGGAATTAATTGATTTCAAATGAATGTGTCATCAGTTATGCTGATCACGGGGAGAAAACTTCTTCGAAGTATCTCTGGAAAGCATTCAAATAATATTAGGCACTGAAGTGCTGAGGTTAATTATAAAGCTACGCTGCAATCAGTATTCCCCTTGTGAATGAATTACAGGAGCTCATGATGTGACATCTCGCCGGTGGATAACCAAATCGGCTCGCCTTGCTTTCGATAATGCGGCCCACAAAATGTGTTTCTGCAGCATATAAAATAGTTGGGGGGGGGGGGGGGGGGGGGAAATGGGCATATTTATCTCCACCAATCCAATAGCGATCATGTCATTAAATCAGGAGCCTGCAAAACACACATGCTGTGTTTAACCACGCCAGAGCGCGCTAATTTAACACATCTTTGTTGTTGCAAAAGAGTGCAGTATAAGCTTCTGTACCACGATACAGGTTTAGGTATTTTAAGGTATTTTGAGGGATTTAAAATATTTAAAAAAAAATAGCACATTTTCCACTTTGACGAAGTTACTTGAGACCTGTAAAAAACTTCCGTTAAGCACCAAGTTCTAATACAACATTTCAAATTAAAACAAACATTTTGTTGTAGACTTTACCTCACACTGAACCCATTTCATTAGGGAATATGCCTTCACCGATGGAAAATAAAGATGAAAAAAGACTTTCGACTGAAGTTTTATATCTCTATCGAATATCCAAAAGTGTATCAAAAGGTTTGTGTCCAGAAGATCTTGCCAGCATGAAACCGGTACAAAAAAACTGTCAAAAACAAAATGAACCTCGAGGCTGATTTGGATTTTTCTGTCTAACTGTTTCTATACAAATCAATTATACTGCTTTTGCAATCTGTGATTTCAATATGGAGTACCAGGTACGTCTTATGTGTTTGCCACTAATTTACCTTAAATACTACATTTATGTTTTTTAAAATATATTTCAGTGTTTAAGCGCATGCTACGTAGTCGTCGCAGTCAAACTTACGGAAGAAATTGAGCACTTAGAGCGCGGGCAAGCCCATCGAATCTATCGTTGCGGGCATCATCGGAACCTGCCCATTTGGGATCACGTGCAGCCCAGAAGATATATTACCTTCTAGAAGGGATGGGCGCGGGAAATAAAATTCTATCCCATCGCGCCCAGATTTCGACCCAAGTCCATCCCAACCCGTCTCGATCCAGACCAACAATTTCCAATTAATCTCGTCGCGTCCTGATCCCTCACTATTTCGGGTCCCGCGGGAATCCCGAGTGAATCCCATCCTGCGCGCATCTCTACCTTCTACAGATAGTTGTTTGCACGCAGGAGCAAAAATATCGCGGATAAGCAGTGTTTAGGATTGGAAAAGCAGAGATTTAAATGGAAGAAACAAAAATTTGTTAAGGAAATAATGGCAAGAGGCAAGAGGAAGGAAGAGGCCAATGAAAATAAAAAACTGAATACAAATAATGGTGATGCAACACAAATACAATGCAAATGGAAATCTGGTCACAGATCCGCAAGTGGCGCTAGACAAATGGAGAAGCTATTTCGCCAACCTGCTGGGAGGCGACCACGAACACAATACCGCCTCTGGAGAAGTGGCGACGCCACCAATCGGCAACATAGAGATAGACCCACCGGACCATCACAAAGTCTGTGTAACCATAAAAAGGCTTAAGAACAACAAATCAGCAGGAGCAGATGACCTGTCAGCTGAACTGTTTAAGGCTGGAGGCGAGGAGTTGGTAAGGTGCATGCACCAACTCCTCTGCAGAATTGAAAATAAAATGCAGAGGAGTTGGTAAGGTGCATGCACCAACTCCTCTGCAGAATACGGTCCGACCAGAGCATGCCCGAAGATTGGAGTCTAAGTGTAATTCACCCACTTTTTAAAAAAGGAGACCCTATAGTTTGCGCCAACCACCGTGGGATCAGTCTCCTTCCCATCGCATATAACATTCTGTCGAGCATTATTTGTGAACGTCTAAAGCCGCTTATTAGCACACTGATTGGAATTGAAGACCTATGAGAGAAATATCAAAACCAACCATCTTTTTGTTGATTATAAATCAGCCTTTGACACACCGATAAGGTCAAGCTTCTTTGACGCCCTGTCTACCTTTGGTTGCATGATGACGTTGAGAAGCACTCGAAGCTCCGTCAAAATAGGAAAGAACCTCTCCGAACCATTTGATAACAAGAGAGGTTTTAGGTAGGGTGATACCCTATCGTGAGACTTCTTTAATCTACTGATGGAGTATATAACTGCGCCAGTGCCCAAATGCCAACAGATCGGGCTCATTTCTTTATAAAGATCTAATGCTACTCGCATACGCCGATGATATTGGAGGACAAGACGAAGTACCTAGTATCCCCACGGACAAGAAGTCTACGCGTCTTGGAAAATTTGTTACTATGGGGGAGTACAACTTTGAGGTTGTAGAGGATTTTGTCTACCTCGGGACGATGATTACCGGCGACTACAACATCAGCCTGGAGATCCGAAGAAGAATTACTCTTGGAAACCGATGCTACTACGGGCTCAGTAAGGAGTTCAAGAGTAGAGCCTCTTCTCGAAGAACAAAAATAGCGCTATAAAAGTCGCTCATCATCCCAGTCCTGCGATACGGCGCAGAAGCATGGACAATGACAGCAGCGGATGAGGAGGCGATTGGCGTGTTCGAGCGAAAAATCCTTCGGAGGATCTATGGACCTTTAAAAGTTGTCGATGGATACCGCATTTGAATGAATCACGAACTGTATGAGCTCTATAAGGACATCAGTCTAGTCAAGCGCATAAAGCAACAGCGGCTGCGCTGGTTAGGACATGTAACTCGGATGGATAAAGAAGCTCCAGTAAGAAAGACTTTAGAGGACAAGGCAGGAGGGGTCGCCCACTGCTAAGATGGGATGACCAAGTGCAGAAAGACATTTCCAACCTAAGCAACTGGTGCCAGCTCGCACAATGCAGAAGCGAGTGGAGGGCATTCATTGAAGAGGCCAAGACCGTCAAGCGGCTGTGATGCAACATCGGGCCAATAAAGAAGAAAGAAGAAGAACTCAAATTTAAAAATATGCATTATTCTATTATCAATGCTTAATGTATTTAAAAAAAATTTGTTTAATAAAATAAAAAGAAATAAATAAAAACATGTGAGAAAGTCGGTCAAGCCCGACTATAACATACTCTGTACCAGTTCATTTTCCCCCGACTATAATATTATAGTACATCCAAGGAGTCACGCGTTTATCGTGCAATATTTTTATTATACGCTCATCTCTAAGGCTCTCGCTCTCTCTCACTATGATTGCCTTTGTTCAATGGAAAGCTGTGGTGATGGGTATGGGGGGGGGGGGGGGGGGATTTGCGGGGTGTTAACTCGCCGCTTTTTGCTCATAACTTGTGTATCGTTCATCCGATCTTTATCATTCCTTCAGCAAAACGATAAATAATTTTGATTACTAGATATCTCTAGAAGTTACGAACAATCTTTCATGAAAACTAGGAGATATTACGTTTTTTCCAAATTGCGGAAGCGGGAGGGGGCGTGGCAAAAATTGAAAATAAACATGATCTGCCTGCAAGTATAAGAAGTATATGCCCCATACATGTCAAACCTCTATCTCTTACCATCTCTGAGATCTGTGCGTTCATACAGACGGACAGACGGACATGGCTATATCGACTCGGCTGTTGATGCTTATCAAGAATATATATACTTGAGAGGGTCGGAAATGATTCTTTTTCCCTGTTACATACTTTTGCACAAACTTAATATACTCTGTGTACCTTTGGTACAGAGTATAAATAGGGGATGCAAGCCGACTGGGAATTGTGACTGGTTCTGTTCATGGAGGTTTTAAGCAAACGATTCGATCTTTAACATGGTATTTGAGGCAAATTAAGTCGCGATTTCGGTTGGATTTACTGGGTTTCTCTCAATTAAAGTTGTAAAAATCGTAAGCACCTTAAGAACGGTGATGTTTTTATGGTATTTTCATCCACAAGGGCATACACGAAAGGCAATTCCAAATCCGAAAAGAATCCGTACCAATATCTTTAAAAAGTTAGTCAGAATTCAATCTGCAACAGCATTAGGGCAGATATATTTTAAAGAGACGTCAGTTGCAGGAGATGGTCAAAAAAACACTGGTACCCGTAGCAACCCGACAGATGCGGTCCTTTAAGAGAAAGTTGGAAAAACCCTTCATCGCTGGAACGATGCGTATTTTCGCAAAGCCTAGTTTTTCACTACATTTTCATAAATTTACTAACATTTCTGCCTTAAAATTGTCGACGAAATTAACCGAACCGAACCGTTTTCTTTTGCAGGTTTGGGTTCAGCATTTTCCGGTGTTTATAAAAAATTTTTAGCTCTGATAAAAATACATTTTATCTTATTTTTAAATTCGACCAAGCTGACGATAATCAACATGATTTTTTAGGTCGTTCCTTGATTTGGTTGATTTGATTTTGTGAGTTTTTTTGTCGTTTTCTGCAGATTATCTGGACACACCGAAATTAAAATAAGAATCAAGATCACTTGCAGGAATACCCCTAATCATTTGTCAAGAAATTTTGCTTTGAATCTCAAACCCAAAACACGGCATTGTAAACAAGTCCAAATGTTATTAATAGCCTGTACTTTACATCGTGTCTGAGCGTCAGGATTGGAGATATAAAACTCAGTTTTTTCAATTGCACTCAGGAGTTGTGCCTCCTTTTATGATATCTCTATCATTTTAAAGCTTTTCTAACGCTCCAATAATCTAAAGCAGTAATTCAGCAAAAGGTCATAGAGTTTTCAGACGAGTTTTTTATGATTCCAAAGCTCCACAGTCCATGCGTTTTTTAGAGGACTGCGTGAAAAAATGTACCGCTGTTCCTTGCATATTTCGAATTCCCCAAGCTTCGCAGACTTTTAAAACACATTTACTTAATGAATGACTGAATCAGAATGCCAATGTCTATTTTTCACATATCAGTGCTTGGTTGTTAGGAAAGGTACCCTTGTCCGCGCAGACAAAGATCTGGTGATATTCAGATATTTAGCTGCTAACTTTTCGTGATTTTATCCGTCACGTTCAAACAGGACGGTGGCAAGAAAACTGTTCCAAGCATATTTCAGATTTCCTTGCGGATATAAAGATTTCCAATTTTGATTGCTCTACTTACAAACTTAAAGTAATTAACATCGTAATTTTAGTTTTTTCGTTTTTTACAAATATATTGGATTTATTTCGGTTGCTTTTAATGAGTTTAATAAGCTAATGAGTCATTGCGGAGCTGACAAAACAATGGCAACCAAAGATGTTACGAGGCTGCCAGTCTTGGCCGGTGAATTACAATTACAATAATTTAAGTTTTCATTTTTACAGCAACACATTTACTTGTCTAGGTATAAAAAAGAATATTATAAAACTTGCACTTGTCTACTGTTAACTAAGACGGCTGCTCCTGCGTGGTAGCCGGCGACAGAATATTAACTGACGGTAAAAGAGTCGCATAAGTAAGCCCTTTTCCTTGGCCTTTTTCCGACATCAAGAACGCGAGGAGCTCACGGATCCATCACCAACGTTGCCGCTGCCCATGCGACGCTTTTTCTTTTTTTTGGCCGTAAGACTTTCCTGTCCACTGTCCGTATTGGAATCGACGGCATCCTCTGCTTCACTCTCCGACGACGATGAGGAACTGCTCGAAGAGGAGGATGAGCTTGAATTGCTAGAGCTATCCGAGGCAAAGCCGGTACTCTCGTTTAAATTAATACTATCGGCTATTTGAGCCAAATCCGGACGTTGCTCGCGCAGCACCCTCAGCCACTTGCGCGACAATTTGGGACGGCCGCGCACCGTCTTGTGCCACACACAGGGAAAGTTCGTTTGCGAACTGAAATTTTGGGTTATGGCAATGGTGTCGTCCAGATTAAGCACCACATGCCACCAGCCGCCTGGGACGAAAACAGTTTCGCCCTCGGACTGTAGCACCTCGATAGGTTGATACTGCTCTGGCCACGAGGGAAGCTTGGTGCGCGGATAAATTGTGCTGAACCAGGTGATGGCTTCGTCGCGCTGCTTGCCGCCCATTGCGCTAGTGACCTTGAGCAGCTCCTTGGGCGTCTGGGTGGGAAACAGGCACCAACGCTTATGACCTTGAACAAGCGTGTTCCAAGCGCTTGTTCCCAACGGATCAATGTGTATGCCCGTGCCCGAGCGTGCTGGACCCATTACAAACCAGCGATATGGCGGACGACGATTTTCCCCGCAGTACTTGAAAAGGTCGTCGCGGAAATATTTCGGCACCACATAGTCGTCCAGGAGCTTGCGCCGGCGGTGGTGCTCGCCGAAGCTGCTGTCGAATATGTAGAGGGGACTATCGTCTCGCGTGGCCTGCATATACTCCACATAGTATTTCATCTTCATCTTGACACTGTAGCCCTCGTTGTCCTCGCCGCACTTGAACTTCTGGTTGCGATACTTTTTGGCCAGGCGCGACATAGTCCACTTCTCCAATGCCAGCCAGCCCTCCGTACATCCCGTGATTACCACAGGCGTATAGGGTCGTTCGAACCGCTCTATAAATTCATCACAGTTTACCGCTGCATTGTCGATCCGTTCCAGATTATCGGAAAAATCCCAGAACTTGTCAAATTTCTCAATGTACTTCATGGCCATCCAGGCAGCTCCGTCGAGTTCAGGTCGAGCCTTTCGCTTCACATCGCGGGTGCGTTTCCGTGAGCGTTTTGGCAATTTAAATTCTTCGCTCATGGTGCGTTTGTGAATGGATTGTTTAAGAATTTTGCTAGCTTGTCTATAACTAAAGCAGCAAGTTGGAGAACGTGAGCTGAGCACGAACACCACTCGGTCAGGGCTGCACAGTGGCAAACTGAAGGGCTGCAACTGACGTATCGATATAATTGCATATATTTATTTTATGCTAGCGTTGCCACTAAGGTCTAGAGCTGACAATTATCAGTGTTGCAAAACGCTTCTTGCTCATGTGACAGCTGTGCGAGCAAAAGTTGAAAAATAATGATAACCCAAGTGGGCCGAGGTACATACGGCAAGAAAAAGACAGTATTTAATTGTAACTCCCAATTTTTTGTCTTTTCCCAGAGCTGTACAAGGTACCGCTTCGCATTTTAGACCATCGCGTATTTGTTAACGGCGAAATCGAAGTTTTTCTGGACAACTTTGAAGTCAGACGCAACGACAGTGAAGTTGAGAAACTATTCAAAACTTTTGAGACTGTGGGATCGCTAAAGTACGATCTTTCCGAGCGTTGCATTGCATTGGGTAACCAAAACCTCACCAATCTAGGCACAGAAGTAGACCATTTGTTAGGCGGTGTCAACGAGCTGCTGGAGAAAGCCAAAATCCAACGAACAGTAAGTAGAAGTAGAAGTAAATACAAGCCGTGAGTGACTTATAATCGTGTATGTAGGCCAGCACACAACTACAGGAGGCACGACGGGCACGTGAGCAACGCAAAGACGAATTCCTGAACAATCTCCAGCACGGCTATCAGCGCATCGAAAACTCATTTGAGGAAAAGGAAGAGGAAATAGCCGAACTCTACTCCGACCTACAATTGAAGCTAAACATTCCCAAGTAAAAGACAAATCACCATGCTGAAGTCAACTATAGTAGACACACGGGTGCGGTTAAGCTCCTCCAAAAAGTTGTTGGATTTTTTGAATGCCCAAAGGGAACATTTCACCCAAGTGCCCGGCAACGTAGCCAAGTTGATGAAGGCAAATGGCTGCGAACTACCGGCAAGTGTCAAAGTTTTAAAGAATCACGAGCAGCAGACCACGCAAAGACCCAAGATTGATACGGCTTTGTTGCAAAAACTGACTGCAAAGGTGTCCGATTTTGCTAGCGAGTCTATTGTGCACGATAAGGCGAGCGAGGAGAACGATGCACCGGCCAAGGGCGATTTTCTATACTTAACTGATTTGCATTGGCTTAACGATACTTTGGCTGAGCTGCGAAAACAAGATATTTGCCATGTTTTTCTTTATGAGCTAATCGAAACCTCGGAACTGATATTACCAGAGAACGAACTGAAGCCACGCAATCCCGAACTGGAGGCGCGTTGCCAGAGACTGCGCGAGGAGCAGCACAATCGTGAATATCACAAGATGACCAAAAATGTGGATGCAGGACTAAAAAACTTTCCGGAAGATACCATATCATATCAGAGTGAGTTTTCTTTCAAAGATTATACAATAAATTGATCGGAGATGTCATAACTGCTCATAACAACAAAGAACAAGGAGAAATTACCCAAGCTTAAAGGCTTTTAATTTTCCATCAACTGACTTAATTTTAGGACAAATTGAGAGGGAAAATGTTGCATTAATATTGGGGATTACATCAAAAATTTAGAAATTACCGATAACCATTTTTCGACTACTTATTTATATAGGCAAGCGATTTTCGAAAAATAATGCCATTCCAACAATGGAATGAATGACTTGACGAACCTAAAACTTTCTTTGCTCATAACTTGTGTATCGTTCATCCGATTTTTATCATTTCTTCAGCAAATCGATAATTAATTTTGATTACTAGAGTCGTGCGTTGCCACGCCCTCCTTTAGAATTTTAAACACAAAACAAAGAAGTGAAGCTTAGGGGGCAATTGTCTTCTATGAAATCAACATGATAATCTAAACTCATTAAAACTTTTTTAAATTTCGCGATTTTTTGGTCCGTTTGATCTACACCTTCTATATACCCCTCGATTTATCCGTCTTCATGTAAATCTAAACCAGTGGCCGGCACGTCTCAGTCTCCAGTGTATTGAACAAAGCTCTGCGGCAGCGTCGTCGACACACCGACAGTATACGAGCTTATACTGCTCTCTTTTGCAACAACAAAGATGTGCTAAATGAGCGCGCTCTCGCGTAGCTAAACACACACACACAACGCCAAATTACGCATGTATTTTTGGCCGGCCACTGATCTAAACCAGTGGTGTCCAAACTCACACAATCAAGCTTTGAGCTTGTGTGCGTAGAAGCGAAACACGAAGTAAACATGTAGACATTTCAGCATTAGCAACAAGCAAACTTACAAAGACTCGTGAGAGAACAACTAGCCGAGCACGCGCATCGTAAGAGAGCAAGCCGCCGAGCGTGCTATTTATAGAACACACGTATTCTCTGTCTCTATACGTGTGTAGGCTGCGACGCCGCCGGAATTAAGAGCTCCTATCACATCCTATTTATAGAACACATGTATTCTCTCTCTCTCTATACATGTGTCGGCTGCGACGCCGGCAGAATTATGAGCTCCTATCCCATGGGATAGGCTTTTGGCATTCACCACTTTTGGACACCACTGATCTAAACTCATATAAGAATAATGCAAATGCTAAAATTTCTTTAAATCGATTAACCGACACCTCCTATTTACCCGTCTTTAATTTGCCAACTATTAAATCTTCATGATAATCTGAACTAATCATAAAATGTTGTGTATTTCCGTATTTTTTGGAACGCTTGATCTTGAGACGTCAATTTATCCGTGTACAATATATGTACAGTAGTGGGCATAAATATTTTGACAAAAATAATTCATAATCGGGTGTGTTCCACATATCGACGTCGATTTCCGTATGAACTTGTGAATTTCGAATTAGAATTGTTTCAGTTTATATGTGAAGTGCCAAATATGTCAGAGATTACTAGATCAGGTCGAAAGAAAATTGTAATTATTTGACGATATTAATTCGCTTGGATTTCAATAGTCGATTTCAAACAGTCGAGGATTCTCAACCATATCAAGTGACCGAAGATGTTTGTAAGTAAAGTTGTAGGACTTCAAAGCGAAATGAGAACGTTCATACGGAAATCGCCGTCGAAATGTGGAACATATCCGAATATCTTTTAAACAAAAAATCCTAAAATTCTGAAATTTTTATCGGATACTGGTATAAAAGTAAGCTTTCAATAAAATATGTATAAGTAGTACACAATCAGCTGCTTAGGTTAGAAAGTATAAATCAAAAAGTGCAACTTGGGGTGGCATAAGTATTATGACAAGATTTCAAAATTGATTTATTCTCTGCACAGGACCTCAAATGATAAAAGAATGATTGATTCTAGACAAGTTTATCACGCTGAATCCAAATCTGCCTTTAGAAATTACATATCTCTAATGGATTAACTGTAAAATTTACATAAAAATGTAGAAAATGGCTAATTTCACCATAATCCCTGGACCCTATTTGCTAGAAACCAGGGCTTAATACCGGAAGCGGTTTGGAACCGTTAGCCGAAATAAACCGTTTCAAATCAAGTACCGGAACCGGAACTAATGCAAATTCTTTTTTGAGAACCGAAAACCGTTTACCGTTATTAACGGAACCGATAGCACTGGAACGAAACCGAAACGTTGGTACCGGTACAGTTTCGGTTTTTTTATCTTTGCAGAGCGCATCGTAGATTTGGTCACGAGTTGTACTGCAATTGGTATTATAAAAAAATTCATCCTCTTTAGCAAAAGAGCTACTGGATTCCATTAAGACTTTTCTTGCACTTCAACGTGGTCGAAACCGTGAAAACATTCTCAACTGGTGGTCAGAATCCTCCACAAAGTTCCCAGAATTGTATTAGATTTCAAAAGTCGTGCTTTCTGTTCCAGCTACGCAGGTTAGCGTGGAACGCCTATTCTCTGGCGGAAAATTTATAATGAGTCCCCTAAAAAGTTGTATGGACTCAACCACATTAAATGTAATTATCTTACTGCGAGCAAATCACAAGAATGCTAATAAGACGTGGACGTATCAATTTCAAAGTTAAATTCGATCGCAACTTTGAAATATAACTCAGAACTTTCCTGGGCCTTAGGCCCGGACATAAAGCCCCTAGGCGGTAAATCCCTATTTGGCTTTGAATTATTTGACAACAAAAATACTACGTAGAGAATGTAACAAACGACTGAGGCTCAAATTTAGTTGACATTTAGTGATATTCCATCTTATATTGGCTAAAAAACCGCGAATAACTCAACATGGAGAAAATTTTTATAAGCATAACCAACGTCAAATAAAAACGCGAATTGGAGGACCATGGACGGCGGTTTTTTGTTTACTATAATCCGAAACCCTTTTTTCTGTGAACCGCAATTACAGACTGTTTTTAAGTCAAATGTAGCAATTAAAATAGACCGCTACAACTTCGAAGAAAAGTTCTTAAATATTCCTATGGCGGTAGGTGCAACACTATCTAACAATTACAGTGTATTCCCTATAGTTTTTGCAGATTCTCGGCTTTTTTTTTTTAAATGGTTACACAATGCCAAATTGAAGATACTGCCCATTGCGAGTCTCAAATTCCCATTTTCTGACATTAAGATTTCGCGCTAATAAAAATTAATGATTTAGATTTATCTCAGAATTTAAAATTTTCCAATTTAAAATTCAGGTAGTACTTATACCGGTACGTACCGGTATCCCGAAATAAAAATCCGTGTACCGCATCGAAACCGAAATTAATTGAAAACCGAAATAGAACCTTTAACCGAAACATTCATTTCGGAACGTACCGGAACCGGTACCAGAAACGAAATTCATTTCGGGATTAAGCCCTGCTAGAAACCTAAACTTTTAAAAAAAAATTGATATGTCAAGTTATAGTTCTTTTTTTTGTCTGTAATATAATATGTAGTATATACTTTATTCATTTCATAAGATATAAGTTCGTGATCGATCTGAATTTTTTTTTGTCAAAATATTTATGCCCACTACTGTATTCTAAGGGCCGATTGCTCTGTTTCCAGATAGCTGCTATGTGTGAGATAAGCTCTCTATTTACTCTGCTATTTGTAAGTTTATGTGACATATAGAGCTCTATGTAGAAGTTGAGAAATCGGCTCTAACTCGTACAAAAATTAAGAAAATTTCGGGACCTTATGGACCGCTCGATCTCACCACTTACGCCTCTACCATTGTCATCTATCAAATCTTAATGATCAATTTTCTCAAATGACAAATTTGAAAAAATTCGCGATTTTTTTGACAGTTTGATATATATAAGTATATATACACTTCCTATATTTACCCGTCTACTACTGCCGTCCGTTAAGTCTTCATAATAATCTTTGGTCATACGAAAAATTTGCAAATTTCGCGATCTGCATCTCGTATTTATTCGTCTACATTGCCATCCATCAAATCTTCATAATAATCTTGTCTTTGTAAATTTCGCAACATTTTGGAGTTTTCAATCCACGCCTCTTATTTACCAACGCCTGCGCTTTCTTAAATATTGAAATGAAAATTTGTCAAATTTCGAGTTTTTTTGGTCTGCACACCTTTTATACATGCGTCTTCAGTTGCCATCTATCCAATCTTCATAACTATCTTAGGTCCTTTAAAAATTTTGAAAATTTCTCGATTTTCTTGACCATTTTATCTAGTACTGCTATTTTTCCGCCGGTTTAACCGTCTTTACGATAATGTTAACTTAAATGAGGATTTTTGAAATATCACGATTTTTTGGACCATTTGGAACTTCTTTATTTACCCGTGTATTCTTGCCGTCTATCAAATCTTCATAATAATCTTAGCGTCTTTATTAATTTTAACTCAAATGAGAAGTATGGAAATTTCGCTATTTTTGTCCCGTAATTTCGCCATATTTTGGACTGTTCAATCTACGCCTCCTATTTACCAACGCCTGCACTTTTTTTTTTTTTGTTTTTCTTTAATGATAGCTAGGAGAATACTTGATACATCGAACTTAATCTATTTACAAATAGTTAACAAGAATTACTAATACTATACGAGACTTAGTCAGCACGCCAAAAGCCTGGAATAACAATTTAACACGCAGCACAGGTCCTGGGAGTGATCTGTCATCTTGCTAGGGAAACCAGCAGCGTGCAAATATTAGTAGGGGATAGTCACAAGGGGACACTTATGCCAAGTTGATGAGGCGGTCCGAGGGACGCCTTGCATGGACCCAGAGGTATAAGGGATGTCGTTGGTTAAGGCGTCTTCTGAGCCTGTTTGTAGCCAATTCAGATGCAAGTCTATTGGAGTGGGCCACCAGTCGGTCATGATACCTACTAGTATGCATATTGATTTGGGCGCATAAATGCCTCACATACCAGGGAGCATCAGCAATGCGCTGTAGTATTCGGCCTATAGAAGATTCTAGTTTCTTGAGTGTAGTGGTACCCCATAGCGGGATCCCCCAGGTCCAGGAAGGCATGATAATAGCCTTGTAAACAAGGATTTTGGAAAGTCCGCTACGAGGCTTGAGAAGCCAATCAAGCTCCTTCGCCTTAGCTGCTACTGTAGCAGCTGCTCGTACCACATGGTCTTTCCAGATCAGGCGGCGGTCCAATGTCACACCAAGATATTTATCCGCAGATTTTAAATATGGGACTCTTGACCCTAGAAGCCGCACTCGAGCAACTTTCCCGCGTCTCACAGCGAAGGTGCAGTGTTGGCTTTTTGAACGATTAATGGCTATGTTCCAGCGGTTCGCCCAACGACCAAAGCCATCCAGGATCTGCTGGACCTTAGCAGATGCCCTTTTGCGGCTGTTGCTGGATGCAAGAAAAGCGGTATCGTCAGCGTACGTGGCGAAAAAGGTGCGATGTGCAACTGGATACGGGAGATCCGAGGTGAAAAGAGTACCGGTCCGAGAACACTACCCTGAGGTACCCCTGCAAGAATGGGACGGATGCTTGATCGCTCGCCTCTCAGCTCAACCGTAAACCGGGGCCCTAGGAGAAAGGAGCGAATCAACAGATATTGTTCTGGAGGGAGGAGGGACTTAAGCTTGAATAGAACACCCTCGTGCCAAACGCGATCGAACGACTGTCTTATGTCCAGAAAGACGGCAGAGCAATATTGCAGGTTCTCGAATGCCTTCAAAATGTCGTTTGAGAGTCTGTGGACCTGTTGCGTCGCACAGTGCCCTCTGCAAAAACCAAACTGATGGTCAGGTATAGCATCTTCGACCGCGCTAACTGCCAACATTCTTCCAAGAAATATTCTTTCAAATATTTTGGAGAAAGTTGGCAGTAGACTAATTGGCCGGTAGGAGTCGGGCTTTGAGTGATCCTTGCCCTTCTTGGGAATCATTACGATCACAGCGGACTTCCAAGTGGTCGGGAAGCCTGCACTTTCGTAAATATTAAAATGAAAATTTCGCGGTTTTTGGTCTACACCTCTTATGTATATGTGTCTTCAATTGGCATTTATCCAATCTTCATAACAATCTTAGATCCTATGAAAATTTCGCGACTATTTTGACCATTGATCTACACCTTCTATTTACCAACTCCTGCATAGTCATCTAACCCTCAAGGGCATTTTTTGACCATTTGAATAAAAGTTAAATTGCCTAGGTTCAACTCCAGGTTATCAAGGATTTGAGTGCGAAATTTCATCCGAATCCGTTAAGCCATTTGGGCGTGACATTTTATAATATTAGTAAGATATATATTAAGAAGTAAGAATCTAAATCTGCTGCATATCAGAACTCAAAGTCGATGGGCCCCTTTAAAATTTCTTCGATCTATTAATTGTATAATCTTTGGTTCTTTGCAAGTATAAGAAGAATTATTCACATTTTTTGTTTCCTTATTCTCTTGCAGTAAAATCTCTGAACAAACAAATCATAGCTGTGGCGCAGTTCATCTTTTCGGTAGCCGCTGGCTTTACGTTTGGTTTCTTTGGTGTCAATTTGATGTTGGGTCCTCTGCCTTTTGGTTTTCGCATTCTGCTTGGTGTTATTGCAGCCTTGGTCATAGCCCTGGCCGAGATGTACTTTTTGGCCAAGAAACTGCATGAATACGACGAGGTTTTGGATGCACCCAAGCGTAAAAAGCCAGACGTACCGAAGACCAGTCGTGTGCAGACGGTTAAGCCGCATGCTGATTAAATAAAACAGTTTTCAATTATGTTCGTAGGTTATATATATAAATAACTGTAAAAGATTTATTTTCTTCGGGATCGGAAAGGAGGAATAGTAGCGGGGGCTTTAAATATACGTATATATATGTTGTTCCACACATCACTCATAGTGTTGCGGCTGAGGGTTGGGATTGTTCCACATATCGTCGACTGCATCATTGGAGCCGCCCCGTCCCAGCCAGGTCATCAAATAAATGAACATAATGAACGCCAAAATGCCACTAATCACCAGAAACCAGGTGCGGCGCCAGGGTGGACGTGATGAAGGTGCATAGAAACGACGCGTCCAACGCGAGAAGAGCTCGGCGGGTGAGCGACGCTGGTACTTATTGTCATCGCGATCCGTGCCACCGATGGGCGACTGTCGTGGCAGTAAAGGTCGTCTGCTGCTGGCTGTGAACAGAAAAGAAATTAAAAAGGGTGTCAAATGGATCTTTGGTTACTCACCACTGAAATCGCCGGAGCTGGGTGGATTAAATGCATCCATCAACAGCACGGAATGTGGACTGCTGGCATCTCCACCATTCGGTTTTGAGCGTTCGCGTTCACCTCCGGAATGAATGTGATGCACTTTGGTCATATTGCTGGCCACTTTTGCCTTGACGGCCGTCAGGCTACTGCTCTGATCCTCAGAGAGCTTGAAGAGAGAGTGATCAATAGGTAAGTATTCCTTTTGAACCATTCAGCCGCTTACCAAAGCCAGGCCCAGTCCGTTGCGGCCCCAATTGACTTGAGCCAAATAGTTTTTTAAAGCATCCGCCACCGGTGAAACCAGATTGGGCGTAGGCAATATCTCCACGCTGCAACTGGGACACTGATGGCCGCGTGGCGCTGTGTTGGCAGGCAGGGCAGCTTGACGAGCATTCAAGCAGTCCCAATGAAACACGTCTGAAGATGACAAACGAGTAATTAGTCAAGGTGGAGCAAGTACAAAGAGCTTTATTTTACTTACGGTAGCAAACCAGACGCACACAATCGCCCTGCTCCAGCGTAGTGCCGCACAGGCTGCAGTTCGAAACATAGTCAGAGTCACGCAGCCATTGCAGGTAGGATTGGACAATACACTTGGGATGGCTCTGGACCATGCAGTGCTCACACACATTCACCCGGTGCTCAAAGCAGAATTGATTGGTCACCCATCTCTTCGGGCATTTGCACAGGCCCATGGTAGAGGCAGGGTGGGCTAGAAGAGACCTTTGGAGTTTATTGTGTACGCACACTAATGTAAGTTAAAAGTAATCCAAATAAATAACTAATGTCGCATTGTTAATATGTATTTTTCATTGATTTTGGTTTGTCGGTGCGTAGCCACGTATTGAGATGTGCGTCAAAATAGCGACGGATAATTAGCGACGATTTGGAACGATGGAAACTGGAACACTGGGCCAATTTTTATTTTTAAATTTCCACGTTAATTAAATGATTAATTTAACAACTGTAAATGCAGAAATGTTAAGAAAGACGTAAACTATCGTTTTAATTGGGCGGGTGGAGGATTTAAGCTTTTTGGGCATTCAAAATGAGGTGTTGAAAAATTGACTTTCCACTAAAATGGAAATATCTAAATTCTCAGCTCGCGTAGGGCAATGCACGATATACCAGCATATTCGCCATGGTTTTGGCTGTCTTTCAGTGAAGGACTCATCAAAATCATGTGGAGCGTTTGGTAGAAAAGTGATGATGATTTGTAGACACACTAAAGGCACTAATTCAAACAGAATTCAGCCCGCGCCAGAAATGGAACCAGCTGAGTATGGGAACCAGTTCATATTCTTATCGATATGCGATATTTTTTATATTGGCCGCGAATGGTCAGCCTAATTCGTCGCTATCTATTTACCGCAATTTTGGGCTCGCGTAGCCAAAAAGCGGTATGCAGGATTAATCTAGGATTAATTCCGCATTTTTTCCGCCCCCACTCATTAAAATCATGTGGAGGGTTTTTGTGAAAAATGCATTTTTGTCTCAGGCCAAATTTTCGCCAGCTCTGGCAGCGCCGGCAAGCCTTTAAATTGGCCACAAATGGTCTGCCTAATTCGTCGCTATCTATTTAGCGCAATTTTTTGGGCTCGCGTAGCCATATATGCGGTATGCAGGATTAATCTAGGATTAATTCCGCATTTTTTCCGCCCCCACTCATTAAAATCATGTGGAGGGTTTTTGTGAAAAATGCATTTTTGTCTCAGGCCAAATTTTCGCCAGCTCTGGCAGCGCCGGCTAACATTTAAATTGGCCGCGAACGGTCCAGTGTGACCACATTTACCGACTCCGGTATGTATGGATTCCCAGAAAAATTCCGCATCCGGTTCAGTTATAAAAATTTCTTCAAGGCAAACGGTCGGTTATTAGTTTCAGTTTTAGCAATATAAGCAATTCGGTAAGCTTAAAATAAATAAAGGATTATAGGCTAATCCCACTGAGCACATCTAACTTCTAACATCCAACATACTGAGTTTAAATGCTTAATTACCATTTGCTAAGCCAACATTTTTAAAATGTGCTATGTTGGATGTGCTAATTGTTATCAGCCTATTAGGTTTTTACATTTTTACATACAAATTTTTTTTAAGTTTACATTTTGAAATTTGAATTTATAAATCTTTTTTTCAGAAACTGGTGGTGCGCCAAACACTGACTTTTATCAATGGCCAGCACCCAACGCGCGGGCGTAACCAGCCATACCCAGGTGGGGTAAGCCAAGGTGGTCGGGGTGGAGGCGGTCGTCACCGACGTGCTGGGCGACACATCAGCCGCAAGCTCCGTAGTCAGGAGCACCAGCGTAACGGTCAGCAGCGTGGTGGTGGTGGTCAGCAGCAGCAGCGTGGTGGTGGTGGCCAGCAGCAGCAGCGTGGTGGTGGTGGTGAGTAGCAGCCTGACGAGGAGCAACATGGTGGTGGTCAGCAGAACCGTCTTGGTGGTGGTCAGCAGCAGCGTGGTGGTGGTGGCCAGAAGCAGCAGCGTGGTGGTGGTGGACAGCAGCAGCCTGAAGAGGAGCAACATGGTGGTGGTGGACAGCAGCGACCTGACGAGGAGCAAGATGGTGGTGGTGGACAGCAGCGACCTGACGAGGAGCAGCCTGCCGAAGAGCAGCCTCAGGAATAAATAAAAATAAATTAATAAATGGGCATTTCCATACTATCAAACGTGTCATACAGATTAAAAATTAAAATATAAAAAAAAAATCAAAATAAAACAAATTTTCAATTCGTTTTTTACTTTATATATAGCTCTCAGCAAACACTTTAATTAGTGCTAAACTGTATATCAGGTGATATTCGGTTTCCAAAATAATGGCAAAATAGAAAGCGATTCGAACGTGACAAAAACAGAATTTGTTTTCGGGCGCAGCTACATAAAGACAAAGTTATCGAAAGTTTGAAATGTGTTTTATTTCTTCTGTATTTTTTTTTACACAAATATTTATCTCTGTCGTTTCTCATGGTTTTTTGTGCATTCTTTTTTCACCATTTTTACCCTCGGAAAGATTTTAGATAGCAAAAGTAAATGAAATCTATAGGCACTTTTATCAAAATAAAAAGGAATATTAATCTGTGGACCTTTTTTTGTCAAATGCCCATATGTATAATAAAAGCACCGAAAAAAATTGCACATATTTTACTTATATATTGTCAAAAAATGGTCTTTCTGGTTCTGGTTCACAGAGGCATATTTCTGGTTAGCAATTTTTTTAATTCTATTTTGCCATTATTTTGGAAACCGAATATCACCTGATATACAGTTTAGCACTAATTAAAGTGTTTGCTGAGAGCTATATATAAAGTAAAAAACGAATTGAAAATTTGTTTTATTTTGATTTTTTTTTTTATATTTTAATTTTTAATCTGTATGACACGTTTGATAGTATGGAAATGCCCATTTATTAATTTATTTTTATTCCTGAGGCTGCTCTTCGGCAGGCTGCTCCTCGTCAGGTCGCTGCTGTCCACCACCACCATCTTGCTCCTCGTCAGGTCGCTGCTGTCCACCACCACCATGTTGCTCCTCTTCAGGCTGCTGCTGTCCACCACCACCACGCTGCTGCTTCTGGCCACCACCACCACGCTGCTGCTGACCACCACCAAGACGGTTCTGCTGACCACCACCATGTTGCTCCTCGTCAGGCTGCTACTCACCACCACCACCACGCGCTGCTGCTGCTGGCCACCACCACCACGCTGCTGCTGCTGACCACCACCACCACGCTGCTGACCGTTACGCTGGTGCTCCTGACTACGGAGCTTGCGGCTGATGTGTCGCCCAGCACGTCGGTGACGACCGCCTCCACCCCGACCACCTTGGCTTACCCCACCTGGGTATGGCTGGTTACGCCCGCGCGTTGGGTGCTGGCCATTGATAAAAGTCAGTGTTTGGCGCACCACCAGTTTCTGAAAAAAAGATTTATAAATTCAAATTCAAAATGTAAACTTAAAAAAAATTTGTATGTAAAAATGTAAAAACCTAATAGGCTGATCACAATTAGCACATCCAACATAGCACATTTTAAAAATGTTGGCTTAGCAAATGGTAATTAAGCATTTAAACTCAGTATGTTGGATGTTAGAAGTTAGATGTGCTCAGTGGGATTAGCCTATAATCCTTTATTTATTTTAAACTTACCGAATTGCTTATATTGCTAAAACTGAAACTAATGACCGACCGTTTGCCTTGAAGAAATTTTTATAACTGAACCGGATGCGGAATTTTTCTGGGAATCCATACATACCGGAGTCGGTAAATGTGGTCACACTGGACCGTTCGCGGCCAATTTAAATGTTAGCCGGCGCTGCCAGAGCTGGCGAAAATTTGGCCTGAGACAAAAATGCATTTTTTACAAAAACCCTCCACATGATTTTAATGAGTGGGGGCGGAAAAAATGCGGAATTAATCCTAGATTAATCCTGCATACCGCATATATGGCTACGCGAGCCCAAAATTGCGCTAAATAGATAGCGACGAATTAGGCAGACCATTTGTGGCCAATTTAAAGGCTTGCCGGCGCTGCCAGAGCTGGCGAAAATTTGGCCTGAGACAAAAATGCATTTTTCACAAAAACCCTCCACATGATTTTAATGAGTGGGGGCGGAAAAAATGCGGAATTAATCCTAGATTAATCCTGCATACCGCTTTTTGGCTACGCGAGCCCAAAATTGCGCTAAATAGATAGCGACGAATTAGGCTGACCATTCGCGGCCAATATAAAAAATATCGCATATCGATAAGAATATGAACTGGTTCCCATACTCAGCTGGTTCCATTTCTGGCGCGGGCTGAATTCTGTTTGAATTAGTGCCTTTAGTGTGTCTACAAATCATCACTTTTCTACCAAACGCTCCACATGATTTTGATGAGTCCTTCACTGAAAGACAGCCAAAACCATGACGAGTTCACAGGTATACCGTGCATTGCGCTACGCGAGCTGTAAGTCGAGATATTTGTGAGCATATGTAAGCCTACGCCAAACAGGTGCTTTTTGTATGGCGAGCAACGTAGGTGGTCTCACAAAAATGAAGATATCTCGAAAACGCTCCACATGATTTTTATGAGTCCTTCACTGAAAGACAGCCAAAACCATGGCGAATATGCTGGTATATCGTGCATTGCCCTACGCGAGCTGAGAATTTGCAGAGATATTTGCATTTTAGTGGAAAGTCAATTTTTCAACACCTCATTTTGAATGCCCAAAAAGCTTAAATCCTCCACCCGCCCAATTAAAACGATAGTTTACGTCTTTCTTAACATTTCTGCATTTACAGTTGTTAAATTAATCATTTAATTAACGTGGAAATTTAAAAATAAAAATTGCCCTAGTGTTCCAGTTTCCATCGTTCCAAATCGTCGCTAATTATCCGTCGCTATTTTGACGCATATCTAAGATATTTGTTTGTTTGGATCTTAATGTTTATCGATATACACGCCGCCGATAAACGAGATTGGAACCAGGGCAGCGCACGAGTGGTTTACTGGGTCGTGCTGGTTCACTAGTTCCGAAGGTTTAGGAAGTGAGCGGCTCAAAATTTTATATTGTTACCGTCCTGGGCGAATAGTGGCTCAGAGTAAGAAGAAGGGGCTAAAGTTTTTTAAAAGTCATTGCCTAGCTCTTTTGCGGAATGCACGTAGCCCAGCCTAAAATTACATATATAGTGGAAAAATTAGCAATAAGTCTCTATCTCGGTAAGAGTGAATAAGAGTATTTGTGTACGGTTAATTAGTGTGTGTATTTTAGGGGAGATTTTCTGGAAAGTTTTCGCGGAGAGAGAAGCTTGATTGCTGGATTTGGCAGCGGCCCCCCCAGAGGATCCAATTTTTGGAGGAGAAATTGGCCACCCACCTCTGGGTGGCCCAAGGTTTTTATACTTAATTAAAAGCCAGGTAAAAGCCAGACATGGCAGTAGGGAGCTATAATATTTAAGTATTAATTTAATTTATTCCCTTAATTTAATTTATTTATCCCATTTATATTTACATTTATTATTTGTCGTGTATTCGTCCCAGAGGTACCCTGGTTAGGAAACATAATGAGGATGTCTATAGTTGTTAGTGGATCGTTATATAATATATGTATTTGAGAGTGAAAAGAATATGTTAGTGTAAATTTGTTCTAGGGGGTGAGTTGGCGTTCTGAAGATCAGTGTCTGAGAGCTGAGGGGGTTGTCCGGTTTTTGTAAGTCAACCTATGGTAGGGCGGGTAATGTTCTGGCAAATAATTCCAGCTATTTTTGCCTAGTATTTATGTTTAGTGTGTGAGCCGTGACAGGCATCTGAAAAGATATACATTATTTTGTTGCTAGCCGACCAGTCCAGCTATCGAGGTCGAACTCATCCCTGAGTCGGCCGTAAGCTAGCCGGCGATCGATAGTGGGACCCGGGAAAGAAGGTCGGATCACAACAATTTTTACATTCACATTTTTTGGTATTTTTTTTAGTGCTTTTTGTATAGTTCTAGCCCATATAGTTCTAGCCAATAGAGTAATAATATTAATTAATTAATATTATAATTATTAATATGCGCAGCCTGCCAATTAATTTCTATTTCTAATTTTTTTAAATCATTTCTCGCCGATATCAAAAACAAAAAAATTAACAAACCGAAAATCTTCACTCTTCCAAATATCGTATCGTACAGCTCAGATTTTACAGCTCCAGTAATCTTCTCCTTCTTGGTTATTTTGGATCATTTTGACCCTTGTCCCTGTCAATAGATTTAGATTGCTTTAGTATATAGCCCTTGGGACATTGAATTTGATTGCTCTTTTTATTGATGAGTTTATAAAGAAATGTTCTTTTGTTTTGAAATAATACTAATAACAATGGTTATTTTAGGTATTCAATAACTTTGGATTTACATTGTAAATATACATATTATTAACTTGATATGAGTCAAATTAATATTTCTCTAGTCATTTTTTAAGTAGTGTTCTTATGAATTTTATGAATATATTAGAATACGTATAATATTTATTGATAAGTTTTTTAAAAACTCTTTTTTCATTTGTTTTAATATAAAACTAACAATTGTTATTTTAGTTATTCAATAACTTTTCGACTTGCATACTAAATATATTACAAATATAAATATAAAAAAATTACGGTTAATGGTGTTGGTTCCCCCCAACCACCATCAACCACCACCCCCTTTTTCTAAGCTGTGATTGATTTTTGAGATAGTATTAAAAAAACTAACTCATTGGATCAGCTATTCAATTAATTACCCGCCTCGGTCACAGAACCACTCTGACGCCAAATGAGTACTTATGTTCACATTGAAAAGTACCCGTTCGTGTGATACACGATTTCTGTGCCAAGGCATTGGTCGTTCACATTGCGCTGTGTCACTGTGACCCTGAAATGTGACGCACTGTGCCCCAATGTAAACGCATAAACTCAGTAATATAGAGCTTAGAATTTTATAATGTATTTAATAACCCAAAAAAATGGGGAAAATTTTGGAGGAGTCTTAATTTTTGCTTAAAAATATTGTTTTCCCAGCGACGTGGGACCAAAGTTTATATATAAGGTTCAATACCATTCATTTTAAACTTCAACTGTCAGCATCGTAAGTATCGAAGACATTAGTGATGGTCGGTTTGTTCAGCTTGATAGCTTGAATCAATATCAAGTACTTTTAAGTCATAGTGTGAAAATATTACGTGTTGGTAACTAAAAAATAACAATAACAAAATTTATTAATACATTTTATGACTCGTTACTCTAAGACGCTAGAAGTAACGTTTAAGCAAATCTATTTCTGCTCATCACTAGCATCCAAGCATCGGCGGCATTAATCTTCAAAAAAAACGACGCATCCAATTTTCTAAGTGACGCCAAACACATTATAAAGCGTTTAATATTAATAAATACACAATTAAGTTGTAAAAGACAGAATGGAATCGACTAATGGTAAGCGCATAAGCAAATGCACTTGATTTATAATTAAAAGACATTAAATCAATTTCACAACAGAGGAAAGCAGTGTGAAGGCGGCAACACTGGAGCCTCCAACCACACATACAACTCCAGTGGCTAAGAAAACAAGACGAGCCACACGCAAGGAACAGGAACGATTCGATGGTGCGCCCAAAACACCAACCACTTGCAAGGGAAACGAAACACCACGACGCAGTTCGCGTAAAAGCGTAAGACCACCGCTGGACTATGAAGACATTATGCTACGCTCGGCCAGTAAGGATACAAAGGTAACAGGCTTAGCCGTAGCTATTCAAGAGGAGGAAGATCAAACAAGCCAAAAGTGGTCTGTGGCCGAAGTGGGGCGTAATTCAGTTAAGCGTATCCGCAAGTCCAAGCGTACGGCCGCAGCAGCCACAAAGAAGGCGTGCAGCGAGAATGAGGATAAGATGGAGGAGGAGCTGGACATGTGCCACAGCAACAAGAAGGCAAAGACCCAGCCTGAGATTGATCTACAGAAAATTGAAGCAGAGCTGGACATACCAGATATTTCTGCGACTCAAGTAGAAGATAAAGTGACATTGGAGGACAAAGTTGAGCTCGACTTGGTCCCGCTTGAATGTGAAACTCTGGCCTACCAAGCGGTAGATATGCAGGTAGAGCATCCTATTGTAGCTTCCGAGGACATGAATGAACTTGGCCTGACTCCACTTGAAAGCGAGGCCGACACCGAAAACAGTATGGAAGAAATGCCCTCTTTAGTTCTACTTGAAGATGAGGTGTTTGAAGCACCCATCAATGTCGCCTTAAACAACACATTTGATGCCAAGGATCATGATCAGACTGCTGTTGATCAGCACGAATCAGAAATGCCAAAACTGCAAATGTCGCCAGAAAAGCCACCGAAAGTGGTTTTAACCACAGCTGATAATAGAGACATTACACTACTGAAATGCAAGGAAACTCCACCTATTCCAAAAAGCTCAAAGGGCTATCGTTTTCCCACACCCTACAAGTCCAAAGTGAACTTTAAATTCTCTGGAGAGAATCTGGAACCCACAAATGAGACACTCATAATCACTAGAGAGTTCAGAAGACGTTCCAAGTCGGCGTCTTCTCTAAATGAAACCAAGACCAAGACTGTATCTTTCTGCAGTCCAATTGAGAGTGCCTGCACCAAAGCGATATGCACCAAAATCGACCAAAGCCGTAAGTATGGCCGTATACACTTAAAAAACAACTAACTTAAATCCATTGTTCCAGGTATAACCACACGACGCAAACGGTCAATGTCCCTGGATGTCCAACCCAGTCGCATCCCACCGCCAAGTAAGTTTAGATTTTCCGTCGTCTTATTTGACAGTTTCACAGTTTTATATCTTTCCCGCAGAGGTTTTTGCTTGGGTGAAGCCTGCAACCAATCCCAATAAAGTGAAGTTGCGCACCAAACTGCCCAATTTTGCGGCAATGCATCAAAAGCAGTTTAATAAAATGGAAAGCCTGGTGGATCATCTTGAGCGTAAGGCAGAGCGTGCCAAGGTTTTGACCAACTCGGCATTAAAAAAAAAACCCCTCGCTGGTTCCGCCCAGAAACCACCAACTAAAGACCTTGCACGTCCACAAGCAATTAAAAAAATGGAGGGATTCATTAAGCCTGAAGTGGCTGCTTCCAAAATAAATCCATCAACACGCATACCCCTAAAGGGCGACAATTATGCACCAAAAGCAGCCTTCAACTTGTCCACATCCCTGGCCAAAAGTTTTGCCACCCAGGCAACGGCAGCTTCCACACTTGAAAATAAAATGCAACAGAGACGGGAGCGACACATGGCCATGTTCAAGGGGCGACAGCAACCAAAAGAAAAAACTGGAGATTTTATACGCGGCGTAAGACTGAATCGTCGATTTGAACTGCAAATGAAACATCGTCGGCACTTGGAAGAGGAATAACATTTTTTAAAAATATTTACTATTACTTTTAGTTATTACTTAAACGTTTGTCAATTTCATAAATTTGCGTTTCGAAAACAAAACGAGTAAATGGTTTAATTAAACTTCAATAAAATCCCAAGACTTAGCTCAACCCAAGACCTAGATCAACTCACAGATCTCAGAGATGGTAAGAGATAGTGGTTTGACATGTAAGAGACTTATACTTCTTATATTTGCCTCCCGCTCCCGGAATTTGTAAAAAACTTTATATTCTTCGCTTACTTTCTAGGATGAACAATGCTCAAGTTATGACCAAAAGAAAGCAGTGGTTCCAAATGGTGTCAGTAGTGGCGCCATCTATTGGTCAGTTTTCAAAATCCCTGAACAATCATTTTTGAAAACAAGTGGCGCCATCTATGATAAACGATACTCAAGATTAAAAGATAGTTCCCTCCCGCAGTGCAGCTGCTGCTCGGTACAGAGTATATTACACTCGGGCTTGACCGACTTTCTTACTTGTTTAATCTGAAGCTTGCAGATTTTTTGGACCGTTTGATTTACATAATATAATAATAATCAAAACTCAAATGAGAATTTTGGAAATATCGCAATTTTTTCGGACAATTTGGTCTACACCTTCTTTATTTTTCGGTCTACTTTGCCGTTTTTCAAATCTTCATAACAATCTTAAGTCATATGTAAAATTGGCCAATTTCGCGATTTTTTTAACAGTGCGATCTTCACCTCCCATTTACCCGTCTTCTACATTGCCATCCATCAAATCTTTATAATAATCTAAGTTCATACGAAAAATTAGGAAATTTCGCACTATTTTTGACTATTATTATTCCCTTGCAAAAGGTATTATAATTTTGACCAGAAGTTTGCAACGCATAGAAATATTCATTTCCGACCCCATAAACTATATATATTCTTGATCAGGGCGACGAGCTGGGTCGATTGAGCTTTGTCCGTCCGTCTGTCTGTCCGTCTGTTTCTACGCAAACTAGTCTCTCAGTTTTAAATGTATCGTGCAGAAATTTCGCACAGAGTTTTCTTTTTACTGCACGCTGCTAATATGTCAGAACCGACCGGATCGGATGACTATATCTTATAGCTACCATAGGAACCATGGGTCTTAGTGAGAAAAACTTTTTTGTTCTTAATGTTAGCGGTCATTATTAATATTATATGCTTTCAAACAGATTTGCAAACTTTGGTCAAAATCGGATGATTTGATTTTTTTTTTTTCAAGTAAATCGTTCTTAAGATTGGTGATTATTAATATTAAACGCTTTCAAACTAATTTGAAAAATTTGGTCGGAATCAGATGACTATATCTTCAGGCTGCAAATGAAATTGAAATTTCGCGATTTTTTGACCGTTTGGTCAACATCTAGTACTTATCAACATAATAATACTTATCTACTATTTACCCACCTGTTTACCCTATTTTAGGATAATCTGAACTGCTTATTGTGGTTTTTAGAATTCAAACTCGGAGTTCAATCTTAACGAGAGAGTAAGTTAAAGTCGGCTCTAAACGACTTCTATATACACGTTACTCATGAAGGGGGACAGCCGAAAAGTATGCAACACTTTTTTAAGTCGGCTATTTATCATCCGATCTTTATGAAAATATATATATATATAATAGATATTGCGAATATAATTGTACGTTTTAAATTTGAGATTGATACCTTACAAATTTGGGGAGTATTGGACATTTTTTAATGGGAACAGGGTATAAATAGAATTTACTTTACTTTGATTTACTTTGATTTCGTGAAAGCAAATCTAAATCAGTTGACGGAACGACCATTTTGCGCAATAATTTGATTTAGACTTGTGAACAGCTGTTAGAGTGGCCGATCTGATTGACAATTGGCGCAGAAGTGAACAAAGAAGAAAATCACACAATGCCAAAAGAAAGTGTTAAAACATTTTTGGTAAGCCACTTAAATAATAGTTTGCTGACAGAATATGCAGTTTTGAATTGTTCGTCACATGTCAATAGTGAGTACAATTATTCATTTGTTGGTGGTCACGTAAAATCCCTCTTTTAATTTGGCAGATCTTAAGAGGAAGAGACAGGATGAAATTCTGGAAGAAATTGTGACATACAACATTAACATTATGTTTTAAACATTAAAAGCGCAAAACGGCCAATGAAAATATATATATAAATATATAAAAGGTCTTCTAGATTTCATTTTCATATTTTGGCATTTTTATTTACTTTATTTTAGCTTCAACTCCAGCATTTTCAGCTCCTTTTCTATCTCCATTTTCTTCAACTCTCTTTCATTCTCCATTTTCTTCAAGTCCAACTCCTTTTCATTCTGCAACTCCATAGCCCTTTGCTCCTTCTTAGCTGTTATTTCTATCTCGAACTTTTCGCGTTTCCATATCAACCTTTCCTTTTCCAAATCAGACGTGCCATTTTCGCTATAATATTTTTCATTTTCCCCAAGAAAGCTTCTCCTTTTCAATTTCCACCAGCTTCATGTCCAGGTCAACCTTTCGTTGCTGCATAGTGGTCACTATCCCCAGCAAAGATTCCTCTTTCTAGGAGTTTGCATGGCCTCGAGCTACTCGGCTCTGTTAAGGCACGCACGGAGCGGCTGTTTGAGCAAGTTTGAGATTCATTAAGGAACTCAAATTCGTCTATGGCGTTGATGTTCTGCCTGTGCTCTAGGAGATACTCATATCCTACCAAAACATCGCAGTCTAGGGAGTCCATTACACCTTGCGGCTCGATGTTCTTTCTTTGCTCCAAAATCTGTCCCAGCAAGTTGACATTTAGGCAAAGTGGTAACATATGGTCTGTAAATTTATAATGATTATTCAAAGCCTTTGTTCCTTTGAATTGTATACTTGACCTGCGTCAGATGGGGTTTTGCCTTCTGCTGATAGCCCGGCTCCGGTGTTGGCTCTCCACTTGCAAGCATCTGGCTTTCAGCGGCATGCAGCTCACATCTTTGAAGTGGACGAAGTTTTCCATTAATTTTTTCCAAAACTGTTGAGCTGTTGGTTTCTAGAATCGAATAATTTCATATAATTTATATACAACACACAAAATTAACTTTTCTTGTACATAACCTCCAGCGACTTTGGCACTTCTTTGATCATGTCAATCACAAGCTCCAAAAACTCGAGCACTTTTGCCTCTGTCCACTCTATGGCCCTGGTCCTTCTTCTCTTCAAAAGAGGCTCGTATGTATGCTAAATTGCATTAAATAAATAATTATTTCATTATTAAAACTTTAAATCAGCGATGCCCAGCCGTATGCTCTTTGGGTACGTTTTGTTATTGTAATTGCACCAAACATAGGAAATCAATGATCGTATACATTCAGGGCGCGAGGCATACAAAACGTCACACATGCTAACGATTTCGTGTGTATGCGACGCGCAGAACAAAAACCGGTTTTGTTCTATTCTTTGATTGGTGTTTGCGAGCGCGAGCAAACTGACCAACAACAATTTCATTATTGGTATTGGTGCTTATCTTTCTGAGTATTGGTGAGTGCTCTGTCGCATGCTGCTTTTGGGCATGCCTGCTTTAAATCATCCTGATGAGCTTCCAGGCTGATTTCGCGATATCAATTAGTTTGACCTTACTTTCCTCACCTTTTCTAGGCATACTGGACGTTTTGTATGGAGCAGCTGTGAACAGCTGTTCGACGAAATCTAAATCAAATCAAAATCAAAAGCAAATCACTTTCAGGAATACCACTTTTCATTTAGTGCTAAAGTCGAGAGCAGACCAGGTTCTTGTTACAACATAAAGCCAATCAAAAAGACGATTTGCACGTGACCAAAAATGGAAGTGGTGTTTTTGGCCATCAATATAAAAGCAAAGCTCAGCGAAATCGGCCAAAACCTATTTAGTGCGACTAATTTTAAAATGTTGCAATATTAATGTCCAAATGAGAAAAATAGCGTTGGCGTGCAACAGAATATTTCGAAATGGGTTATGAATTAACGTAAGATTTGCTTACATTAGTTGAATTTAATTGTTTCCCTTTGAAAATTAATAAAACAGAGTGTTTTTAAGAACTTTTAGTATTTTGGTCTCCCGCTAGCCGCGATACTATCGATATACTATCGGGGGAAACGGGAGTCAGAGCCCCCAAGTGCAATCAATATAATGCAAACTGCTGCCACAGCAGTTGCATTCGCATAATCGAACAAAATTGTGTCGCCAGTTTTCAAGTTGGAGTCTGAAATTGAGTTGTTGCGCCGCCGCCCCCGCCCCCGCCCATCGTCATCGTACGTGGCGTTATTTGCACAATTGCCGCGACAGTGACACGGCTACGGCTCTTAATCAGAAGTCGGTCGGCGGTGCGAGGTCGCGAGTGTCAATAAAATTAGATTGCCATCCGCAGCCATGACGGACGCCGCAGGTGGCGAAAAGAAGGGCGACCCAGAAATGAAGGGTTGGCTGCTGAAATGGACCAACTACATCAAGGGTTATCAGCGACGCTGGTTTGTGTTGTCCAAGGGAGTGCTTAGCTACTATCGCAACCAGTCGGAGATCAATCACACTTGCCGAGGCACCATCTCACTGCACGGAGCCCTCATCCACACGGTGGACTCGTGCACGTTTGTCATTTCGAATGGCGGCACGCAGACCTTTCACATCAAGGCCGGTACGGAAGTGGAGCGACAATCCTGGGTGACCGCACTGGAGCTGGCCAAGGCCAAAGCCATACGGGCCATTGAGAGTGAGGAGGAGGAGGCCGAAGAGACGGCCCAGGTCGTGCCCAGCCAAGAGATCAGCACGGTGGTTAGGGATCTGAGTGAGCGGCTGGAAAACATGCGCACCTGCTATGATCTGATCACCAAGCATGGCGCAGCGCTGCAGCGGGCTTTGAACGATCTGGAATCTAACGAGGAGGAGTCGCTGGCCAGCCGCACAAAGATTGTCAACGAGCGGGCCACCCTTTTCCGGATTACATCGAATGCAATGATCAATGCAGGGAACGATTATCTTCACTCGGCTGAGTCGCAGGGCCACAAGTGGTCCAAAATGTTGCACCACGAACGCGAGCAGCGCCAGCGTCTGGAGGAGATCGTCGAGCAGATGGCCAAACAGCAGTCGCAAATGGAGCAGGCGGCCGTCTTGGTGCGACAGAACAAACCGGTGCCGCCCATGGTGTCTTCCAGCACCACCATGTCGCTGAACGCAGGCAGCCCCACCGGCGCTCTGCTGACCTCCGACGATGAGGTGGAGTTTTTCGACGCCCAGGAGCATGCCTTTGGCACCTCTCCTATGGATGGAACCTTTATACTGAAACTGAATCAGCGACGCAGCAGCTCCGAGGATCAGGTTGAGGGCCAGACGGGCAGCTCCTCGGAAAGTGACGAGCAAAAGCGCACCATAAAGACCATTCAGCAGGTGTGCCTGGTGAGCGCGCCACGTGTGGCTTCCGGCTCCCAAGAAAACAAAGACGATGTTTTTTTTTTTTTTTTTTTTTTTTTTTTTTTTTTTTTTTTTTTTTTTTTTTTTTTTTTTTTTTTTTTTTTTTTTTTTTTTTTTTTTTTTTTTTTTTTTTTAATTTTTGCGTTGTTAAACTCTGACATTTCAAAAACAGCATTTGTAAGGGTATTAAAAACTTCGGGCACAGACGAAGTTAGTTTGGCCTTCTCGTTATTTATTTATTTGTGGTTAAAAACCGGTTTTAGTACTAAATTTGGACTCTAAATCACAAAACTTTTGTGAAAATGGAATTGCGAACATGTCTGATGGTTTAGAAATTTGAATCAACTGTTTCAACTGATTCAAAATTAAAATCCTCGAGTGGGTAATAGTACACACAGAAGTGGAGTTAACCGACAAAGCCTGTCTGTTTTGCGGCACAAGAAATAATTGAACAATCGTCCGTTCTAAACACTTAAAATGAAGAGAACTGCAGAAATATCTACCCCAACGAATGTACTTAACACCTTTTTCCAATTGGTTACCTGGTTCTCCTAGACCGAGGCAGAGGCCGGGCAATCTCGCTTAATCTTTTTCTTTCTGGTCAGTGCCGTAGTTAGGGGGGGATCGTGGGCATGAATCCCCGCCATTAAGCTTAAAATTTATTATTATTATTAATTATGATGAGCAGGAAGTAGATGAGCAGAAAAAAAAATGCACAGTAATAAGAAATTTGTGGTCGTTTCTGGCCTAGGCCGTCTTGACAGGTGAAGTCCCGACGATCAAGATTAAACTTTTATCATATTTTATAAGCTTCATTCTCTTTGAGGGGAAACATTGACACAAGCCTGGCCTCTTGTTAACATACCTCTTAAAAGTTACCCAGTCTCCAAACTTCTTCTTGATATTGCTGCTTTAGCCCCGATCCCTGACTGCTTCTCCGGTATTTATTGAATCCCTTTTTTTATTATTATATCCTTGAATTTTGCATGTGGCTCTGGTTTATCCGCTTTTGCTCATTTTGCTCTGTGAACCAATACATCTGAAGTAATCAATTGTTGATCCAATATAGCGCCAAAATCATCCATATCCATCATAGCTTTTTCACGAGCTGATTGGTGCCAATTGGCCATATGCCATTGGCATGCCGTTTCATCACGAGAAGAATAATTCCAAATGCATCATATTATAAAACATGTCATGATAACAGGCATTCACATTGCAATAATGTTAAGTGGAGCAATTAAAATTATTAAGATAGGAATTTGTTGCTTATGATTTTTCAATTGCAGGGTATGTGATCAAGCAAGATACTCAGCCAGGAACCACTTGAAGTTGATGATGAGGCAGCAAATTGGAACAGGAGGAGCAGCAGGTGACTCAAGCTCATTTAGCCATTCATGCCCACACCAACTGGCACGTCCACAAACACCACAACCACAGGAAGAATCATCACAACCACACACACAAATGATTAAACCAATGATCAGAACCTTGGGAGACAATTAGACTTATATGAAATATTTATTTCAGGTTTCACCGAAGACTCCACAGACCCGAGGCACTCAATAGAGCTGTCATCTTGCTTTTTATTCATGGTGGTTGTGATCAGCAGCTTCTTCTAGCAGAGGAGTTGAAGTCGGGGCCATTCTGATGCATCAGTATCCATATGAGTCAGAGAACAACATGCTATGTCCAGCGCCACACAAGGCCACAGTGCCCATAAACAACAACCGCCACCAGCAGATCTTTGAACAGATTGTTGCCCATCTTCATCAATACCGTATTTTCACAAATCCACTTCACAAGCGACCGATGGATAACACCACCACACCCCCATTTTGCATGCCATCACCAGCCTCAGTTGTGATCAGCATCAGTCTCATAAGTGTACAACCACCCCCAAATCCAACAATGGGGCTTATCGTTTTTCAACACCATCACTCCAGCACCAATTGAAGACACCTGCCACGGAGCCACCGTGCCCGCTCATGCAGCTCACGGTAAAATGTGGAGTACTTTGAAATGCTGACAGCCCCAGCTGGTGCATGAACCGAGCTGGGACCGAGTGATCAGTCATCAATCATAGCGAATCCTCCATCTGCCAACTGCTTGAACTCCAGATGTGAAGAACGTGGCTTTCTTTCCAGGGGCCAGCTGCAGCCAGAAGAACGGCCACGGAGCCGCACATTGACTTGCTTAAAGTCAAGCAACTCCACGTGAGAGTGATAAGTGATGAGTTGTTCATCGAACTCTCAATCAGGGAGAGGAGTGAGTTATTGTGATTAGTTGGTGGAGCATCACAATGCCTACAGCCAGAAGAAGAATTAGAATCTTTTATCCATTATCATTGCCCAATCTTCTGCTAGGAAGAGGACGTTGATGACCATATCCTCCAAAAACCATTAGAAGAAGCTGATTAGTGAGTCATTGACAATACCATTCAATCATAGCTCTTTGAGTAGCTCTGAATGCCGCTCCAGTCCCAATCCACCTCATCGTCACTCTATTGATCAGTCTCACTGCACATCATCACAAGTTGTATGAATTATTTTCACTATATCTGTTTAATTTTTGCTAACTGTTTCACAGTCCATAGAGGTGCCTCTTCTTCATATATAGCGCCACATGGTTTCATATCATACTTTCAAGTACATCATGGTCATTCAAAGTATTAAGCATGCTGGTTTAGCCAGCCAATCAGAAGGATACGCTGAGCTGATTCATATAGTCACTGCAGGACTGTTTCAAGATGGTGAGTCAGTTGCTGCAACATCAAGGAGTGGTGCTTCACCACATACCGACAGGGTGAAGACGCAGCACAATCAGATAGCTCCAGGTTGCTATCAGTCACTCAATCAACACAGTCACCAGCCCAGCACCCACCACCACCCACCACTACGAGGTCATCCATCATCATCACCACCACCACCACAACACAAATCAATACCCATATAGCTAGTGAAGTCCAAAAAATCGGGCAAAAGCAAAAAGGAGCAACGTCAACAGCAGCAGGAGAAGAAGGTCAAACCCTTTGGCAAGCGACCGCCATATGCGGATGAGGATACCAGCTATGACTATGCCTACTACGACACGGACTGAGCTGCTGAACTAGCTCAGAACTCGAACTAAGTACCTAACATTTCAGCTCAAGCCTTCGTTCCCAGCAACTTTTTGTGTCCCGCATCCATCCAGCCTTTCATCACATAGGTGCCACAGTACTCACTTAATAATCCCTCCCATTTAACACTCGCGTTCATTCAATTAGATTCAGATGCGTTCTAACGAATTTCCATGCGTGTATCTAGTTATTTAAATAAAACAATCATATTTTTAGTCGTTAGACAATTGTTGAAGTGCAGCGAAAACGAAACTTAAATTTCAAATATCGAAACGCAGCTGGCAAAATTTGTAAAAAAAAAAAATCTACATTCAAGTATTTCACACTATTTTCGAATGTATTCGTAATTTTAAATGATAAGTTTTCTTGTAAATAAAACGATATATAATTCATAGAGATGTGTGTTTGTTTTTGAAATCTCTAGAGACGCTGCCCTCAACATCATTCGAAATTGACTAACAGAAATTACTGTCCTTGGCCTGAGTGATGGAACCAAGCTCAGAGATTAGTCACAGAGTGGGGAATAAAATATGCAATTTTTCTAGTTTTGGTTCCAATTCTACATGCTTAAGGGCTCGTAACTATACGAAGGACCAATCGAATGAAGTTGGTATGTTCCAAACGCTTGTTTATTTAAGTCCAAGCTACGTTTTTGTCCTGCATTGCTTAATCAACTTCGTTACAGTTTTCAAGATAAAGTTCAAAAATAGTACAGAATGAGGGGAAAACATGATGATCTTAAGACATTTCCGTAATTTTGAGTATAAAGATGTGACTTTTTAGACTTGCTCCTCTAAGACGTCAAAAATATGCGATCACGGTGCTTCAAAAGACGTTTATAAGATCGTCACAGGTGGCGAATCATGGATATATGCGCATGAGCCGGAAACAAAACAGAAATCGACCGTGTGGGTGTTCCAAGAAGAGCCAAATTCCACAAAAGATATCCGCGCACTAAGCACTGCGAAGATATGGCTTTATATTTTACTTCATAATACAAGCCTACTAACCAAATTTCAGAGATATTGCTTTTAACCAATTTTAAATAATTTCGGAACCGGTTTTGAACCAGCAAAAATAAAATAATATTGCCGACCAATAGGCCAACTTTCATGTTCATAGCTTAACTAATTTTTGAGCTTTAGCTTTGAACCACTTTTGAACCGGTTCAGTCAGCTATAAACGGGAAAATATATAACTTTTTACTACCACGCACCAAATTTCCAATTAATAGGTCATTACACAGAGAGTGTGTGGTCGGGCGTGGCGTACCAGTCGTATGTGTGGCGGCTGGTGCGGGGAGGTTGTGGGTTCGATCCCGCCTCGGACCATCTAATAGAAAAAGTTTTTTCTTTCTTTAGAAAAAAGCTTTTACACACCCGGTCACCTTCACCAGCTACTGGCGCCAGCTGTGAAGTTTAACTAGCCATGAAAAAGCGAAAATTCTCTAACTATTGCCGCTCGGATTCGGCGTTAAACTGTAGGTCCCTTTCTCTTGTGCGAAAAATTATAAGCACACACGCCAAGAGATTGAGAGAAGCGCTTGGCCCTGGCCCTCCTGGGAGGAGGTGCTGTTTGAGCCAATTTTACTTTTACTTTACACAGAGAAAAAAAATATGCAAAACCTACACGAAAATGTAGGATTTCTACACGTTTCGACGGGGATTTTCAACCCATAACGTTTGTGTAGCTTTTCTGCACGCCGCGTTTAGCTTTCTCATTTCGACACGTGGCGTGTGGCTTTCTTTTCCTACACGCCGCGTTTAGCTTTCTCATTTCAACACGTTACGTGTAGCTTTTCTACACGCCGCGTTTAGCTTTCTCATTTCTAAGCACGGCGTGCAGAAAAGCTACACAAACGTTATGGGTTGAAAATCCCGGTCAAAACGTGTAGAAAAATCCTACATTTTCACATACACAAATTTAAAAAGAAATGACTGCGCACGTTTTATTTATTTCTTTTTTTATATTTATGGTTTATATGCGCGCTGAAATTTGCACACGTTTCGTGTAGATTTCCAACATGTAGCATTTAGCATTTGTAATTTAAACGCGGCGTGTAGAAAACCTACACGTCGCGTGTGGAGATCAGTTTTCTAAACGAAAAATGTAAGAATTCAGTACTGATTTAGAGATACTTTGATAGAGATAATTTTGATGATTAAAAAGAGATTTATTTCATGTTCGATCTAAGGAAGACTCGAAAATGTTAAAAAACGACTAGCAAATGATTGGAAATATGACTCAAAATGAGTCGAAACTGATCAGTAAAACGGGTTATAAACGGCTCTTCAAGAAGAGTCGCGGCTAGGGTACCATTTTCTCCCGACCAAAGTATCATTTATGATCATAAAACGAGCGCATTTATGACTATTTTAATCAGACTGAGGACTCGAATAAGACTCGAGCGTGATCAGAAATTTCATAAAATGCTTGCTGGGACGTTACGTGTAGCTTTTCTGCACGTCACGTGTACCTTTCTAGTCTACATTTTGCGTGTGCAATTTAGCAGGAGGCAATACGTTTCGTTTAGCTTTGACGTTTCTACACGCGCCGAGCAGCCAATTTTGTTTTCTCTGTGTAGCAATAATTTCTGAGATATAGCTCTGAACCACTTTTTACTTTCCCCACAACAATGGAATTGAATGGAGATCGGGCGTGGCGTACCAGTTGTATGTGTGGCTGCTGGTGCGGGAGGTTGGTGGGTTCGATCCTGCCTCCGGACCATCTAATAGAAAAAGTTTTTTCTTTCTTTAGAACGCCAAGAGATTGAGAGAAGCTTGGCCCTGGCCCTCCTGGGATGGGAGCGTGCTGTTTGAGCCAATTTTACTTTACAACAATGTAACATACAATGGGATACATGGCTGTATCAACTCAGCTCATCATGCTGATGGAGCATATTTTTTATTAAACTAAACTTAAGGTAAATAAAATAAGTCTGATTTGTGCAGTTCAAATGTCCAATTCGTGGGACAGCGCTTAGTCCTTAAACTTTTGACGCACACAACGTGGCATTGGAAACAGATAGAGCAACATGTTAAAGGCAGCCAAGCCCACTGCAAAAGCACAGGATGCAGCCACATCAATGGTTTCCTGTAGATAAGGAATATTGTTAAATCAATCACAAATGTTACACTCAACTTACATCTGGATCCGGCAAGCCAAGACGCTCGTGCATAAAGTCTGCAGGCTTGGGACATATTACAGAGGCGGTGGGAGTGCAGTTCAATTTGCGCGATTGAAAGGCAATGCTATGTAGCAGAGATGAGGCGTACCGTGTATGGGTGCCCTTGGTGTTATCCTGCAGCCAGGGCTGAAGTCCTTTGAATGAGCTGTGGGAAAGGGAATGCTATTGAATGTGTTAGGTTAAAGATGCTGCACTTACCGCACGGTACCGCTGGCCAGGGCAATACTAATTACCAAAACATAAGTCACTGCAATGGCGGCATTAAAGGGCACTTTGACCACCAGCAAAAATGCAATTGAAAGCTGCTCGGCCAGCACATAACTTGACCAAAGTGCTACCAAAAGGTAGGCAAACACGGTGCCATTGTTATACTTGGCATCCAGCAATAGGCTAGGGATTGAGATATCAGTTTCTAACTTTAGAGAGGGATTTTCAAGGAGCTTACGGATAAAGGACACAGCTGGCTATCACAGCGGAAACGGCCGAGAAGGGTATAGAAACGGAATTGTAGGCAATGAGCAATGTGGTGCCTGAATAGAGACCTTCGGGTGTGTCCTGTGAGAATTTCTTGCGCCAAATGGGAACTGTAAAGGGATAAAGATTAAGTTGAAGAATTCTTAAGAATTGCTGTGCAATGTGGGGAGGGGGGGGGGGGTGGGGGGGTGTGTGAGTGAGTAAGTGAACAAAAATGTGTAGCTCACTGAGGGAATATGACATTATTCGATTGCTCTTTATTCAGTAGTGCAGTGGCCAACTCACTTGAGCTTAATTGTTCAGTTACTCACATAATTGTACTTTATGATTCAGCTGCTGATTCAGAGCAACCGAGCAACTGAATAAAAAAGGATCAAGTGAGTGACTAACAGCTTTTCTCACTCACTAAATAGAGAGCAGCTAATTTTGTTAACTGACATTAACAGGTTTTCCCAACATAAATTGCCATGTACAACTTACATAAGGAAATAGTTGTTAAAATGCCGCAACCATAGGATAAACCTAAGATGTTTAAAATCATGCCGTTTCTGGTAAAAAAGCCGTGTGCATCATCCTGTCGAAAAAACACTGTTAAAAGGATCAAAATGAGGATTCAAATCAGGGGTCGGCGACGCAACTGGCAACACTTGGACAACTTTAATCTGCCACTGTCCACCTCTGATCTAAATACTGCCGTTTCTTACCCCCACATTGGTGTAAAAACCCCACATAATACTCATGGCTAAGGGCAGCAACAACAAGCGCATAAATAGCGTTTTCATGCCCACTAGTCCACAGGAAAAGGTGGAGGCCAATAATTTGCTGGAAAACATAGTTAAGTTATTAAAATCGATCTTAACTAACACTGGCTATACCCACAGATACAGCATGATCCAAACTTTAAGCTCTCCCGGCTTGCCGTAAGCCAACGGCACTTTGCCCGATCCCATGTTATTCAAAGGTGCATCAGAAATGGGAGTTTCGCGGGAAAATCGTTCAACCAATGCTTCAATCTGTTGACTGGACTCCAAGAAACGATCACGACTGCGTCGATCCACCGTGGATAGGCAAAGATAGTACATCAATGGATTCTCCAGTTGCGGGCAAGGAAAGCCAATGCCATGGAAATATTCCAGCATGGCGCGGGTGCCACCCGAATAAACCACACCACCCAAGCAGAGGAACAAAGCACGATCCAAGAAGGGAAATACATCGGAACGTGGCTTCTCCAGTGAGAGCAGGATGCCACAACCTGTTTTCTTGGCCGTATTAGAAAGAATTGAGATAAGCAAATAGGCGCTTAAGGGATCCAAACCCTGTGTGGGCTCATCCAGCAGTAGCATGACTAGAAGGACATAAAATATAACAATATAAGGATGACGATAAATTGGTTTACCTACCCGGATCTCTCACAAGTTGTATGCCAATGGCCAAGCGTCTGGCCTCACTTATGTTCAAATACTCCACCCGCTTATGGGCCACTTGGGACAAAGCCAAATCAGCCAGCACTTGACGCACTTTGGAGCTTTTTAAATAGCCACTGAGCTGTTTAAGCCGAGTCATTGATTCAGCATACATTTCCGATACCAGGGGCTATACTTACTATGGTGGGCGTGTAGTGCAGAGTTTGGGCCACTGTCAGGCCCGGCACAAAGGTGCAGGATTGTGTCACATAACCGCAGCGTTGTTGAAACAAAGCACGAGATAGCGGAGAACCATTCAGCAGCACTTGACCACGTGTAGCTCCATCAGCACGACGAGAAATTACATCCAACAAAGCACGCTTTCCACTGCCTGCAGAACAGAGATTGTGGGAGATTAGATATTTATAAAGATTGTCTTAAGCTGCCATTACTCTTGTCCAATATATCTCTAAATTGTCGGTTGTTAAACTACTCTTAAGAGAATCTCTTATCAAATAGAACCTGTTCTATTTCATCAAAGAAGGACTAATTTTCTAAATATTAAGATTTGCTATTACACTATCGTCAGAGAGTTTCTCTCTATGACAAGTGTAAAGGCAGCTTTATGTCCTAAAGAACAGAAGGAGGCGAGCTCATCAGCTTGTTCTTAGTGAAACCTGAAGACGACGATTCTTATTTCCAACGAGTCACCATGTTTCATATCTTATATCTGGGCACCGGCTCCATACGGGGCCTTAGAACCATTCGTGAAGAGTGTCTGTGCAAGAACTTTGCTTTACTTGGACAGCTTGAGAAATCCTGTTACTCGTAGAGTTAAAAAAACGGTTACTAACCGACCGACTTAACCGACTTTGTTACTTGTTCTTTTCAATTAGCTGATCAGCTGATATCAAGCGGATTTCAAATGACTCGGAAACAAGACCTTGACATGAAGTGCACGCGCTGTTATAGATAAATGGTGTTTTTTGAGCAATTATTTGCCAAATTATTTGTTTTAGTTATTAACATTTTCTTCTTTTGCAGACTGAGCTCTTATACTGCAACTGGCTGCGCTTAACAGTTGAACCCCTACGGCAAAATCGTCTTATCGGCCGTGCCAATGAGTTATTAACCGACTTCGGTATACCTTCCTGTGTGCCTGAGGTGAGAAATCCGAAAAGTATGCAACATTTTTTTAACTCGGCTATTAATCATCCGATCTTGATGAAATTTTCAGGGCTTATAGATGTTGCGAATATCAATGTTAGTTTTAAATGAAAAACTTGATCTGCGTGCAGACAATAGGAGTCTACATATGAAATTTGGTTGCTCTAGTTCTTCAAGTCTCTGAGATGTAGGTGTTCATACAGACAGACGGACGGACTGACAGACGGACATGGCTATATCGACTCGGCTGTTGATGCTGATCAGGAATATATATACATACTTTATATGATCGGAAATGATTCCTTCTGCTTGTTACATACATTTGCACGACTTTAGTATACCCTTTTACTCTATGAGTAACGGGTATAATTATCGTCTCGCCTCGGTTCCGAACTGTTGAGGCCCAAGCTTAGTTGACTCTGAAAGATTATACAGTTCACTTCGACTTCGAAGCGGTGGCTTTTGAAATTTCTATAAATATTTAGCAGGGAATCAAACCGGAACCAGAACCGGAACCGTATATCGATTAAAACTCAGAACCTAAAAACTATATATTTAATTTTTTGTATACCGGTATCCGAGAACCGATATTCTTGAAACCGGAAGGAACCTAAACATTGTACACGGTACAGTTTCGGTTCTGTGTACAACAACTAGACTTCAAAACGAGCACTTAGTTTTGAAAGGAATTTTACGAAATCTAGCTAAATAGTAAATTCCTAATACCACGCTAACCTTCTTCTTCTACTTCTTCCCTCCTTCAACTTTAATACTTTTATAACTGTCAATAAACGATTTTGTAAAAATAGCGTTTAAAGTTCTCAATGTATTTCATTCAGTGCAAATAAATCTTTTCAATCCAATAAAATATTCTTTAAAATGCACATTAAAGAAATTCGAAAATATGACGTCTTAACAGAAAACCAAAGGATCTTTGCACGATATCGTCTGCATGGCAGAATGAAATGTGTCGCTCTTGTTGGATCATGAAAATGAACCACTAAAATGAAATAACGACATATCTCATCTCACTCGGAAAGTATAGACGATATCAATATGCTAAAATTACACCATTTATAACATGATATTGCGAATATATCTGTATTAAAATCTCAAAAATTCCTTTTTTTTTAATTTACGACAGTCTTAAAGTTTAAAAAAATTGTTCAGTATCTTTACAAATCAGTTTAATGGCATATATCAAGATTTTGCTGGGCATAAAAAGTTTACAAAATAATAATGGTGAGAATTCGAAAAAGTTTTCTGAATTGTAGGGGGTATCAAAAGCTCTTCTTGCTGTTCCAGCTACCCAAGTAAGCGTACGAAAAACGCAAAACTAATAGCTGATAAAAAAAAATGATTTTAATCAAATAATGAAAATATTTTATGAACACTAGATGCGAATACATCCATTTTTGTGCGGTAAAAATGTATTCAAATTTTACCGGTACATACCTGTATACCGAAATAAAAATCCACGTACCATTACGGAACCGAATACCGAAATAAATTAGAACCAAAATGAATTATTGTACCTCGAGCCAGCAACCATCACACTCTCACAATCACACTCGTAAGGAAAAAAAAATATTAATGTAATTAAATACAATTAAATATGAATATTTCACCTTCTGTTACTCAAAGAAAAGTGTATCTTGTTTTGCGGAATTGTACACCAGCCTGAAATAACACATCTAAGCAGCCCTGCCCCCTTACTAAATGAGAACTTTTTCTCTAGATGAACTGAGAACTTTTGGTAAACACTACAAAAGTGCTGCCCATTTGTGCCTGATTTCATATAGCGCATTTAGCTGCCTACTTTGTAATATAAAATGGCTTTATACAGCCCAAAGGGCCACAAGTCGAGCTTTTCTCAATCTCTTGGCGTGTGTGCTTATAATTTTCGCACAAGAGAAAAATGTGCAGCGTATTTGTATCAAAAGACTTTGTGCAAAGTTTGGTTAAGATAGCTTTAAAACTGACGGAGGAGATAGCATAGAACAGACGGACAGACGGACGGACGGACGGACAGACATGCCTATATCAACTCAGCTCGTCATGCTGATCAAGAATATATATACTTTATAAGTCCCGCACAGCAGGCCGACACACTACCCACCGCACCACACCAGGCCAGCTTCCTACTTTATCTTGCCGGCAATGGCGTAGAGGTTAAGTCATATGGCTGAAAGGCTTCAAAACCTAGGTTCAAGTCCCAGTTGGGACATGTACATTTTTTTTTTGTAAGTCAGAATTTTAGAACAATTCAAGTTTCTAATTTATTATCGGAACTTTGCGATCTGATGTCGTAAATGCGTTTACCAGAAATAAGCTACTTTGTATTCTGATTTCTTCCCTGAAATTTTTATCTTCAGTTCACCTATATACGTAACCAATGCAACTTGGCACAGGTACTCGGACGGCTTTCGCAAATAGCATTAGCCAAAGTTTCACCGTCACGACGCGTCGCCGACATTGCCAGTAAATTGACTTCGGGATAATAAATCAATTCTTTGCATTGCTATATTGATTTTAAGGTTGGTAAGTTGTTGTTTAATGCTTTGCCTGGCCATTTAATAAGCAATAAAATAAAATTTAAAAAACCTAACAATTCAACAGACATGTTGACAAAAAGCGTTGTTCGCAATTGAACTTATTGAAAATTCCTCAACTCAACGATTTTGTAGCTCAACTGGAGGTCGTGAACACCCTAATTGTAATTTACAATGCGAAAAGTGTCAATCTTCTTCTAAATGTATAAAAAACCATAACAATTCTGTTGTGGAAATTTTTTTAAATATTTGATGATGAAGCCAAAACTTATCGCTTATGCTCATAAAAGTAAAATTTTGACATTTTTCTTTAAAAATGCTGACTTAAAAACTAAGAAAATCTTGATTACTGACAAAGTTGTAAGTAAAATTCAAAAACAGTACGGAAAACACTATTTTTGGGGAAAATTCGACTTGCGCGTACTCTAAACGTTTTCCGAAAAATCTGAAGCCTTCAGAAAATGCCTGAGCAAAAACAAAAATTTTTTTTGTGACATCCTCATGTACGTATGATATAGACAATGGGCAGATACCTCTCAAAAGCTTCTTCAATTTTCTCGGAATTTTTTGCCCGGCCGCTGCCGACACAGCAAGCCCAGCCAGTGAACAGGGAAATTAAGAGCTTGTAGTTTGTCTGTTCTCAACACATTGACAACATTCCTCAGCTGTTTCACAAATACTATTGCATCGAACAGAATTCTACCGGCTGTACCAACTTCTAAGGACTCTTCTGAGCATTAATATAGAGAAAGAGCGAAAAAATCTAGAGACTTCATTTGGCAGTATCTTTTAAAGTGTGTTCTGAAAGCCGGTCGTGACTTCGCCGCTATGTTAACCCTTTTTTACACATCTTCAGTGGCTTAGCTATCACTTTTCCTAACCAGAAGCGTTCCATGCATGGTACTTACCCTTAGAACCCAGTATAGCCATCACCTCGCCACTGTGTACGGTCAAATTGACGCCTTTAAGCACCAGCGCTGAATTGCCGGCTCCATTGAAACAACCACCACCGTCCACCTGTTGGGAGAACCCAAACAAAAGACTTCAATTGGAAAACCTGCAATGCGGAGAGACAAATTCCAGTAGCACTTGCCTCGGTGGTGTGGAATATGTTGTGCGCTTCCAAAACGTAATCACTTCCAATCATTTTCATAGGTGAGCCGAGTAAAAGAGGCTTAGAGAGAGAGAAAGAGAACTCGCTCAGAAACTAACTGTTCAATGGAAATACTGTGAAAGAGAGACAGACCAGTAAATAGAGGCAATGTAAATACTCACAGAAAAACTTAAAACTGTATTGATTGCACTGCACAAGCTCATTTAAAAATATTAGTTTTCAATTTGAATTAAAAATAAAGATTAACATTTTAAGACATTAACCTACCAAAAGCTGATATCTGAAGATTGCTGATCTGCTTGCTCCGTAAACACATCCAATCCCACTGACTGCGTTCTTCCAACTGAACTGGCTGACTGACTGATCAGCTCTAAGCCAAACCAATTGGAAGTGTATAGCAAGAGAAACTGAGAAAAAAAGAGATTGAGAGGGCTGTTGATTGCTTCCAGCCATGGTGTAAAACAAGGTGAGACAAGAGAGAAGAGCTGTTAGCTGAGAACCTTTTCTGAGATCATTTCGGGTTCTGCTAAGATCATTCACAATCTCTAAGAATGACAGCAAAGTTGGCAGCACACAGTAAGTTAATTGTAATAGGAACGAAGATACAAGCAACCGGTTCGGTTCACAACATGATTTTTTGGGAGCTAAGCAACCCGCGGTTTCCGTTCTGTCTCTTAACAAATTTTAAATTGAATTCTAACCAAAAATTTAAATTACTTCAATATCTTAATCTTACATCCAGAGGTGTTACGGAAATCTCTTCCTTCAAAGTCCAATCCGAACCCAAATTTTGTTTCACGGAAATCTCCTTCGGCTTGTTTCAGCTCTCTCGTGGTTTTCAAGAAATTTAGACCATTTACTTAAATCAATTTGCATTTTATTTTTGGAGAAAATAATTAAAAACTGTTAATTTAAATTTATATCTGATTCACAAGCCATATGTATATACATATATAAACCATTTGACAAATTGCAACTTAACATCGAACCCAACTTACAGAACCCTGTTGGATCAGATCGAGTAATAACTTAGGCACAAATCTTCTTACTAGATCTACAAATATAAATATAAAATTTTTGATGTGAAACATCTTTAATTTCGTAAACCGAAAAATAGTTGTTTGCAGCTTACTCAAGAGGTTAACCACTTAGCCTCACCTTTTTATTGTATGGATCAGCCCAGAGTCAAACCGATTGGGAGAGGCAAGCAAGAGAGAGCGAGAGCAAGAGCGAGCTCTCGCTCACTTCCAGCTGCAGTAACAATGTCGCTACCTCGCTGCTTACCAAGCTGGCTAAGATGGCGTCCGAGGCCAAGTTCAGCTCAGTTCGATTTGAGCACTGAGAGAGTTCAGACTGCAGTTTAGCTGAGCTGCTGCTGGGCCTGTTCAAGTCTTTCTACAAAATACAAAAATAAAACCAAGCAAGAGAACCAAAAATTCCAAGGGGAGTAACGCGCTTGAAAAGTCCAATTGAAATGTTGTCGGCGTAACAAAACAAGCAAAATGCTCGCAGAAATCTATCAATTTAATGGCAACAAATAATGGCAGTGCATGCAAATTTGTTATTTTATGAGTTGTGACCAATGAAATTGCATTTGGTGGTGAGGCAGTGAGTAGGTCTAAGCAAACAACAAAGTTGGCCAATAAAAAAATACAAAAGTGAAGCAGCTACCAAAGCGCGTAAGGTGTAACTGTGTGTGTGCAAGTGCATGTGTGTGTGAAGTGCCTATATGGAATATGCAGACATTGATCCCAGCAAGATTCTAATACGAAGTACCACCACTAGACAACAACAACAAGGTAAGTGCGATAGATATAAATCTATCTCAATTGTCCTTAAAAAGCCGCATCTAGTGTTATGATTGGATTCAAAATAATAAATGTATTGTATGTACAACTGGTATTTACGGTTAATTGTATTAACCAACGCCAGCGGCTCAGCCAAGCAAGCAACACACACACACACACACACACACTCGTTCGAAAACTTCTACTCCAAGGCGTTGACGGGCGAACGCTCCACGTTGTTAATTTCTGCGCGCTGCCTGACTCTCCCGGTCGTCGCCATCGCCAGGTCAAAGATCCCACAAGCCAGTTTTGTCTAGCAAACGTTGCTTGCCGTTCTTTGCTGTCTTCTAGTTTCTATCTTTTTTTTTCCATTTCCATGACTTCCACATAGTTTTTGTGTTCGCGCTCTCCCTGTTTGTGCGCCAAAAGGGGGCCCTCCAGAACCAAAGAGCCAGAGCCATGGCCAAGTGCGGTTTAAGTGTATCTTGTCTGTGCTGTCTCTGCTCTCTGAGTGTATATCTTACAGATACAAGTTTCTGTTTATTTGTTTGTTTGTTTGTTTGGCCGGCCGCGTTCTTATGGGTTTGCGTAGCCAGTGGCTCTTGTGGCATTTCCTTTAAAATAATAAGGAACTTGAAATTGCATTTATTTGTATACTGAACGAAGAACTGAAAAACTCTGCAAACCTTCCAAAATTCGTTACTTTCATTTTAAAAATCGAAGTGCTGGCTTGAAGTAGGTTTCCCTACAAAAAACTATTACTATAAGATTAGGATTTTCCTCTCATTCGACTGACTCAATGGCAATGGCTTTTGTAAATTTCAATTCTAAATAATTTGATTAAATTCAATGACCAAAAAACGTCATACTTCTTTTCCCTTACTCTAAAATCAAGTACAAAACAAAAATATACATTTGTATTTTAGAATCTCGATCCTGCCATCAGTCAATAGAGTTTTCAGCTGGCAGAATCGTTCCCAGACAGCATTTTATGAAATCTCTGACCACTTTCGAGTCTTTTTCGTACACTAAAATATATGTCATTGAAATAAGTACCAGTAAATTGTAACAATTTAGTAGTAGGGCTACTAAATAAATAAACAAATTATTTTTAAAAAAATTTAAAAAAAAAAGTATTTTTCGAGTCCTCAGTCTGTCATAAATGCGCTCGTTTTCTGATCATAAATGATACTTTTGTCGGGAGAAAATTGTACCCTAGCCGCGACTCTTCAATTTCCACTCATTTTCGAGTCATTTGCGAGTCTTTTTCGAATCGTTTTTTAATGAATCACATTTTGTGCAAATGCACGAGTCATTTTCGAGTCTTCCTTAAATCGCACATGAAACTAATCTCTTTTTAATCATTAAAAGGGCTCGAAAAAGACTCACCAAAGTGATTCTTGTTAAAAGGATGTTCCAAATGCTAGGTGGGGTTATAGAAGCTGATAAAAATATCCCCATGTTCCCAATGACTTCTTGACTTATTGAACCTTAGATTTGGATTCGAACTTAGGTTCATAACTTTTTAGATCGTGGAAACGTTTCCGGCCCTACTTTCAATTAGTTTCAGCAAATCATTTAATAAGTATTTAAGTTAAGTTTATTGTTAGCCAGCTATTTGATAAGTCAGTCGTAAGTAAGTTAATACCAGTTCAACCCATTTTACTATGGTGTAGCTGCCATGGCAAAGATCCAAAGCGGATGATTATAGCATATAGCTGTCGGTCGAAAAAGTAGTTCTAGTGAGAAAAGCAGTTTTGTTTTAAATGGACTTTATACTTTCCAGTTATGAATATTATCTGTTTCATTTTTTATTGAGTTCTGGGAGTGAGGTTCAAGACCCCAGATAGAAACAGATGATTGGTATCTGGGGTAAGCCCTATTGAAAAATCACATTTATTTTAATCCAATAACGGTATAAATAATTCGGTTGCGGTCAAAGCTAATTGATTGTTCCAACAAACTGGCAAGCATATGGCAGGCTGCTAGAGTCTTATAATCGGCTGAATTTTACCTGATTTTTAAAATGTGAAAAGAAATAGGAAAAAGATTTTGTAATTCTGTTTTTTGTATTTGGTTGCACAATTCATTAAAAAAAATACAAAACTAAAAATGTGTAAATTTAAGGGGTGTTCAAAAAGTTCTCGGCCTCCAAAATAGGGTCTTCTTCATTTAAGAAAAAAGGTGTGTTGATGGTTCACAGCTTTCCGGGAGTAACCATTATCTGAAAGCAAAACTGAAAACGGCAAATTGGTTAGTACTCTCAGAAAAAAATGATCGGCAGAGTTCTAGATCGATCAGGATAGAATTTATACCATTTTGTACTTAATATTTCAAGTATGTTTTGTTCTTGGACGTACTTAAATTAAGTACGAAACATTCTAAATTAAAAAAACGACTGAGAATATTCTTAAAATGAGAACAAACGTTCTTGAATCAAGAACATTTCGTACTTACAGTTAGCAAACAATTTTAGGAAAGGATCCTTCTTAGTTCAAGTACAAACTTTCTTGGATTGAGGACAAAATGAACTTAGAATCCAAGCTCCAAAAACTGTGCTACGGGAAATGCGAATTATTGTAAGTCGTATCTGTTCTTAAAACTCCCTCCCGGTTCTAACACTTTGGTTATGGAGTGAGGGTAGAATTTTGACCTACAGTATAATCATCTTGGTCTTTGGTTAATTCATTTCCTTTGGATTTTAATATAATACAGAGACCCAGTTTCAAGAACAAATTGGGAAAAGCCTAGAATTTTATAGGCTTAAACCAAGAACATTTTGTACTTATTTTATTAAGCATTATTTTGTATCAAGAGTGTTTTGGTGCTATGAAGAACATTTTGCAGTTATTTTGAGAGTAAATTGGGCTGTACTTAAGACCATATCAAAGTATTAGTATGACCAAAGAGATTTTATAATAGTTCGAAATGTACTTAAAATATCCCGAAACGGTCTTAGATTAAGTATTTCGGGATTGAAAAAGTCATACTTGAAATAAGACTTATTTACTTGAATCAAGAATTTTCGTACTTACCGTACTATTGACACCGGTTGTACTTGATTCAAGTACAAAGCTCTTGGTTTTTATTCTGAGTGTATGAATGCCTTAATGGCCCATGGAAAAAAAATTGAATTGGTAAAAATGGCGGCCATTTGAAAAATCAAATGAAACCAAAATGAAATGAAACCAAATGAGAAATCGATTTTCGACATCTTTTTTGCAGTCTAGTGTAAAAAAAAACATAGTAAAATTGTTATTTCCAATGATTGAGGTACGGGCCATAGCCACGATAATTCTGCGTCCATTTAAAGTTTTGACAACTGTTTTCGATAAAAAAAAAAACAAGAAAGAAAGTCGGTCAAGCCCGACTATAACATACTCTGTACCCTTTACGTCGCAGCTCGCATTTGCTCACGAGTTATACGCGCTCATCTCTAAGTTTCACTCTCTCTCTCTCTCTCTCTCTCACTAAGATTGCCGTTCAATAGAATGCTGTGGTGATGGGTTGGGGGTGTTTACTGGCCGTTTTTTCGTTCATCCGATCTTTATCATTCCTTCAGCAATTCGATAAATAATTTTGTTTACAAGGTATCTCTAGAAGGTACGAACGATCTATCTTCAAAACTGTAGGAGATATGACGTTTTTTCCAAATTGCGGAGGCGTGGCAAAAATTGAAAATAAACTTGATCTGCCTGCAAGTATAAGAAATATATGCCCCATACATGTCAAACCTCTATCTCTTACCAGCTCTGAGATCTCTTCGTTCATACGGACGGACAGACAGACAGACAGACGGACAGACGGACATGGCTATATCGAATCGGCTGTTGATGCTGATCAAGAATATATATACTTTATAGGGTCGGAGACGATTCCTTCTCCCTGTTACATACTTTTGCACAAACTTAATATACTCTATGTACCTTCGGTGCAGAGTATTAAAATAGAGGAAAGCTAACTTCGGCTCGACCGAAGTTATATTATACAGAACTATATTTTGTATGGCAGCTGTACTATATATTGACCGAATTTCATTAAACTTGGTGGAATTATTTAATAGCATAGAAAACTAACTTATAAATACGAGGTTTGGGCACGTTTGCGTTGAAGACTAAAAAGTTCTTATCACTAAAACAACATTTTCGACCGATGGTTCCTATGGCAGCTGTATGATATAGTCATCCGATCCGGCCGGTTCCGACAAATGAGCAGCGTCTTTGTACCAAAAGACTTCGTGCAAAGATTGGTTAAGATAGCTTAAAAAATGACGGAGGAGATACCATAGAACAGACGGACGGTCAGACGGACGGACAGACGGACATGGCTATATGAACTCAGCTCGTCATGCTGATCAAGAATATATTATATATACTTTATAGGGTCGGAGATGCCTTCTGACTGTTACATACATTTGCACAACTTCATGATCCCCTTTTCCTATTTTCAATGGGAACAGGGTATACAAAATAGTTTTTAATAGATTTTAAACATGGATTTGATGCATTTGGATGTTAGCTTTCACCGCAAAAAAAAAAATATATATCAAAATCGGTTCAACAGTTTTCGAGAAATTTCGGTCAAAGTGCCTCAAGACAAGATAAATCAAAATCTCAAAAAAAAATTTTCAATAGCAACTTTTTGGAAAATTTCGAACATTTTATAGTTGTTTTGAAGTTTTTTTTTTTTATATATAGAAGAATACAAGGAATTTTCAGAAATTTGAGGGTTGATGATGGGTTGGAAAAAAAAATTGATTTTGTTGATTGTTGTAAAATATATTGTCGGATCTGCTTGAAAGTTTTACAAGATGTTTTTAAGACCCTAATAGAACGTTTAAGTAAATAAAAAAAAAAATCGAAAAACCAATTTTCTAGTCCAGAAGAGGGTTTTCAATAAAATCTTAAAAAAAAGTTAAGGTTAAAGTCATTTTTTGTTTCGAAACCTTTTTCCAATTAGGAGCGGTCAGGATAGGGCTTAGGTTTCAACTTTTTGGAAGGTTCGGGATCCCAAAAGCCAGGAAGATTTTAATTCATAAATAGGTATATTTCCCGGAATTATCAGTTCACTTATTCAGTTTTTAACAATTTAATTAAAACATCAAAAATATTTTATTACAATTTCATACAATTTTCCTAAGACTGTATTTTAGTCGTTTTAAATACTGCCCTAAATTTTTCTTTCTTTCAACCCTCGTAATGTCAAAGGGCTTAAGCGTTCGATTTGAGTTCTAGTTCTCAAGAAAAAGGCCAACCGATTCTAAAGGATTCCTCTCTTGACCGGTTTACCGCCTTGTATTGTACATTGTTTCTGCCTCGTTTAGCAGCAGCTTAACAACTTTCACATTCATTTTGCAATTTTCGTTGCAGCCGCCAATCTTCGTTAACCATCACTTTCAAAACATGAAACTTGATTTCACGGTCCATTTTGATAAGCCCTTTACCCCATTCTCATGGCTGAGCCATAAATCATTGCCTAAACCTGGCATGCAAAATTCTTCAACGCTTCCATTTTGGCTTCCATTTTACAAATTACTCGCACCTAATTACCTTAAACCGTTAGAATTCTAAGCCATTGTCACGTTCATTGAAAATGTTTGTTGTTTTGAGAATTTGTTGTGGTTCTTGCTGACTTGTTGTTTTTTTTGTTTTCCCTTCTGGTAAATTAGTTAACAGTATTATTATAGCCCGTTAACGGTGCCTGATGATTTGTGACTGCTGTTGAGAAGCAGGCCGCAGCGACAAAGATCTTGAAGTGTTTGTGTAATTCAATTTTTCGTTTCAACAATTTCAATTTCGAATGCCAGCAAAATAAGAAATAGAAAAACGAAAGACTTAAGACACAAACTTGAAGTTGCTAGACAAAGTCAAAGGCGCGGCAAAGGCAACGAAAACAGCGAGAGCTTAAGTTGAATTGATTGTCAGTTATTGCTTTGTGGTGGTGGTGAGTTTAGCTCGTGGACAGAGGAGAGCCCAGCGGGTGGTACTGGTGGTGGAGCAGATATGATCGGCCTTTGTCTTGGTCTAGGCAAGTTTTTTTGTTTCTGTTTACCACCCAAAGGTGTGGTCGCACCAAAACTTGTTCTTATTCTCAGTTAATGCATTTTCCAATTTCAACTTAGTCTGCGTCTTGTTTGGGTTATTCTTGGGCACATGATTCATTGCATTTAATGAGCTATCCGTATGGATGAAGTCAGCAACAATTTCAAGCGATGAGACTGATGATGATGAGCCAGTGAAAACGTGAAAACTTTATAGAAAAAGTAGGCAGTAGGGTCATTAAAAGCTGCGACCATGAAAATCGTATGCATTGATAAGTACAAGTACCAAGCACGTTAATTTACTTTTTATTGTAATTAAATTAACACATAAAAAAGCAGAACAGCTGCATAATTAGACAAAGAAAGTATCCGTCTCTCTATACAGTTCGTGACTTTTATGGCCATAAAAAAAAGATCTTAATTTCACTTGGCTTCGAATCAGAATAGAATCATACACTCAGAAAATTGAATCAAACGGTGTCAAAGTAGGAAAGACTTGATACAGGGGCTTAGTTTTTATTGTCAATGACGAATTACACTTTATATTATTAAGACTGTTACGGGACATATTAAGTGGACTATTTTGAACCATTTTAATATTATTTGAAATTACAATTATATCAATTATCTCATCTTACATCATTCCCGACTTACTCTTAGAACACAGCATAAACTATTCTTCATTTAACTCTAAGGGCCGTTTTCTTATGTTGGTGTTTTTGCAAATCTAGGTGGATTTGCTGCATTTGCTTTGCTCATGTTCAATGCTAACCATCTAGATGAATTTCGTAGCAATCTATTTCATCCTCATTAATTTCAAAACCATGTACATGCTAATGCAAATTAAGTATTTGTATGTATCCGCGCATATGGTCACACTGAAAAATATTTGAAAACAAAAATCAACTGCTAAAAACAGTAAAGTCAGAATTGTTATTAAGTAACCCAAAAATGGAAAATATTGGATGTGCCTTTAATATACAAGAACACCTGCAGACATTGCTGAAATTACAGATGCACATTCTGATCCCCCTAGTTCATTGCTTAAGCTAAGTTTACAGATCCAAATAATTTTATACCCGAATTTATAATCAACCTACATGAGACAACCGATTGCACAGAAACCACGTAGTGGCAAAATCTAGATGGATTTCGATTTGAGCAAAAACATGAACATGAGAAAACGGCCCTAAATCAATTCTTAAATTAATTCCAATAGTTTTTGAGACCTAAAGTGAATATTTTTGTCTGCTTTTAGAGACCAGAAGCAGCCCTTTCCTGATTTTTATCATCACTATTATTACCCTATCATCACCTGCACTATCAAGTACAGATTATCAAAAGTCTTTTCATGCTATTACTGTTATTACTAGCTTAACTTATACAATAGCTTACTTATACACTAAAAATAGTTCGAGACATCCGACATAAATAAGTCTTAATCAATTTCAGAAGTAGTTCAATTCTGGATTTAAGAACATCACAAAACAACTCGCCCATAATCAGACACATTACACCTGAAATCAAACTTACATAAACAGATCAGCTATGAGAATATCTACTATCGACTAGTTATGGTACCATAAACCCGTATCCCTATCCCACTACCCACTCTAACAGCATCCATCCACCTGTTTTGGCTTTAGAGTGTCTGCTTTCGGGTATTCGTTCGATTAAAACATCATATTCTTCTGGACCTGACAATGTACCAAGCTGTGTGCTTAGAAATTGTGCAAGTTCTTTATGCTTCCCGCTTTTAAGGCTGTTTAACTTATCTCTTGAGCTCGGTGAGTTTCCCGACGATTGGAAGGAATCTTTTGTCATTCCTATTCATAAAAAAGTATATAAATCGTCAGTAACAAGTTACAGGTGTATCTCAAAACTATCTGACATTCCTAAACTTTTTGAAATGCTTATAGCATCTCAAATACAGTACTCCTGTCACGGCCTTATGAAAAAACGTTCTGTTTCTACAAAACTGCTTGAATTTACTTCTATTGTGAATAGGGGTTTTATTAATTAACTGCAGACAGATGTAATTTATACTGATTTCAGCAAGAGCTTTGACTCTGTCAATCATGATCTCCTCCTTCACAAATTGAATCTTCTTGGTTTTCCTCTAACCCATCTTAACTGGATAAAGGCTTATTTGACAGACCGTTCCCAGCGTGTCCGTTTCAATTCGTCGCTTTCGGAAGCCATCAGCGTACTCTCTGGGGTACCTCAGGGTAGTCATCTTGGACCCTTACTTTTTAATCTGTTCATTAACGACATCCCTCACGTCCTGCTTCATTCGCATGCTTTGATTTCCGCTGATGACCTAAAACTCTGCCAGTCCTATAAGGACCCGATGTCTCCTCTCTTTCTTCAATTGGACTTAAATTATCTGCATACATGGTGTTCGGTTTATTCCCTCCCACAAAACGCTGAAAAGTGTAAATGTATGACTTTTCATCGAACACAGCCGTATTTATACGACTTTTCGATTGATGACAATTCACTTGGAAGCATTTACGAGGTTGACGATTTCGGCGTTCCCTTTGTCCCCAAGTTAAGCTTTAATAGTCATTTTTCTGTCATCTCTAATAAAGCTATGGGGGTTCTTGGGTTTATCAAAAGATGGTCCAAGGAATTTAACGATCCGTATCTCACTAAACATTTATACGTCTCACTGGTTCGACCAATACTTGAACTTGAATATGGGTCGTGTGTTTGGTCACCATCCATCTTCCATCTTACTCTTAATCGATCTTCCATCTCTTAAGAACAGACGGACGTGCAATTGTGTGCTTTTCATTCACAAACTCTTATCAGGTAATAATGACTCTTGAGCTCTGTTAAACCAAATAAATCTTGCTGTTCCTTTGCGTTTTACCAGAAATTTCTATCCGATCTATCTACTGCCTTGCCTAACGAATTATGTTAACTATGAACCTTTCCGAAATCTGTGTCTTAATTATAATATGTATTACCATCTTTTCTCTGCTCACTCTTCTATGTTAGATGTAAGAAATAATTTACTGTCATTTTTTTATGCAACCCCTGCAATGTTGACAGAACTTTGCCCAACTTAAATAAATACAAATAAATTTTTTTCCCATCCAATGCCTAAGCCAATTCTCTTACTGGATAAATCTATCAAGGTTAAAAAGAGCTAAAGGCCAGTAGTCTATTATCACTCGAAGAGCAAAGTGATAGATCAGTTAGGAACATTTCTCTATTTTCGTTATCTACTTTATAAGCTTGGCACTGAAAGTCAATGTCGCCCTATTCTATTCTATTCGTTTCTATATTCTACTTGAACTACCCACTTCATCATCCTAGGCCAACTTGATATTGCGTATGTTTTCGTAGCCACTGAAGTTCATTTTGCTCGGCGGCATTGTTGGCGAAGCATGGCAGTGACGAGCTTATACAGTCGGTGTGTCGACGTCTCTGCAGCTGAGCATTTTTGTATGCACAGTAGATAGCGACCCTGTCATGAAATTCACTTAAAAAAATTCTTCCGATTTCATATAGCGCATTTAGCTACTAGCTCAATATTAAAGGCAATGATAAAGGGGTTAAGACAATCAATTGATAAGCAAAAAAACTCTCGGAAGGCATATACAATTTAATGAAATTTTCAACAATTTGTTTTAAAAAGTTGAATAAAAAGAAATTTGACTGACATGCTGACATAAGTGTGTTCGCGACAGACGATAAGTGCCGATATTTGTTAGTTTATGTGCTAGGTAGGGCTATATTGAAGATGTGAACTCGTGTTAAATATACTTTCAGCACAATTTGCTTGATTAGAAAGTTGACGTGAAAACCCTTAAAATATACCGTAATACCGAAATTACTTAGAAACCGAAAACGAGCCTTTGACCAAAAGTCTCATTTCGAAACGTACCGGAACCAAAATTGCTTTTCACGACTTGCTTTTTAAGCAAATTTGTGTTTGATTTGAGAATTCCTAAATTATGGATATTTTGTATTTATTTTAAGTATGCCAGTTGTTGTTTTAAGGGCAAAAACACCTATATATAAGATGTAAAAGATCTTTAAATCTATCTAAGAACAAGTATTTCGGTGTTGAAAAAAGCTTGCAGTATATGAGAATTTTTACTTAAATGATTTCTTTGATCACATTTGAGGTATGCCAATTCTTGATTCAAGTGTAAATTGGAAGAAGATTAACTTAATTTCGTCAATTCGTACTTATAAGTATTATTGGTATCAAGTATTTCGGTATTGAAAAACTTGTACTTAAATTGAGAATTAGGTATTTAAATAAAGAAATAATTTAATGATTTTTTCAAGTATGCCAATTCTTGTTTTTAAACTATTTTGACCAAATATTAAGGTCAAAAATATTTTAAAATAATCCCAAATGTACTTAAAATATCCCAAAGAAGCCTAAGATCAAGTATTGCAGCATCATATTTTTCATATAGGCACTTCCTTTCTACTTATTAAAAACGTTCGTACATATTTAATTTAAGTACAAAGTACTTTATTTTTTTCTGAGTGCATAATGACTTAATTTCACTTGGCTTGAAATCAGAATAGAAGCAATCCTAGGTACACACACACACATTAGCTCGCAACGTGCTTTGAATTAATGTCGCTCAACTTGGGCAGACATTGTGAGGCTGGCGCCTGAGAGACCCAGTCTGAGGTGTGTTACGGAATTTGGCCAAATACGTTTGCCTTTCGCATTTTTATGCATGCAATAATGGGTTTTTGTTTATTTTTTTGTCATGGAATTTGTGTCAATTTGCCTGGCACACGTGAGCCCGTCCTAGCAGGGGTGGACTAGCCATTGGCATGCAAATTTTTACCCACAATTGTTGGCCACTTTCACAGTGTCTGTTGCAATACAGGAAAGTGTTTTGTTTCAGTTCGTTTCGTTGCGGCTGTGCTCAGCGTTAATTGCCTGTAAAGATGCCCAAAACTGTAGCAAAGGTATTTTTTTTTTGTGGTTTGGTTTCCACTTTGGCAATTAATAAAACTGACCTTGCTTGGATTTTCATTTTTCCAAACCACCAAGCGAAAACTGAGCCACACGAAATTCAACACTCAGTGGGGCACTCGTGGGGGCCATGCAGCCATGACGAATATTTGTTGACGGCATGACATTAACTTGGCTTTTTGGGGTCAGAGTCAGACGTCAGCAAAGTTGTTGAATTCTTGTGCGCTCGCATTTGTGTCTCATTTAATGACAAGCTTCGTAGAGTAGAAGCTCTAAGCTGATCAGCGATCACTAATTTAATGCTTATTGTTGGCAGATTTTCACGGTGAAATCACTTGCTGCCCTGCGCCATGTCAGTAACTTCCCATAATCAATTTACGCAGCCCCAAAAAACTTTCACAAATTATAAATCTCTGGGCAGCCTGAAGATGGCCGCTTTCCGTGCTCAAGTTGCTGTCAGTCACTTTGACTGACTGTCGTTTAGCTGCCACATTTGCATACTCGATTTTACCCAAAAAAAATTTACAAAAATGTGCTAAAAATCAAACAAAAACACCAAGTTTCGAGTGCTCAATTAACACAAAACATTTTCAAATGCCTTTCAAATGCCTCGAGTTTTATCACAAAATTTCATTCGACAAGTTCAACAAACCGCTTTGTCGCTTGCTGTGGAATGTTGGCCACAAACTGGCAATCATTTGGTTTGTTTATTATTAATTTGCTTTGGCACAAGCATTAGTCAGCTCAGTAGCGGCTGAAACTGGAGCTGGAGGCTGGCGGCATTTTTTAACCCGCCCAGTTCTGGGTGACGCCCACCCGGGGTACACATGGGCAGTGTATGAAAATGGTTTAAAATCTTGCAGAGCTTTAATGTAGCTTTGCAATTGTGCTAAAATCGAGAAAAATTGGTCGCAGAAGTGCAGTTTCTCCACCAAACGCATCCACATGCTGAAAGGAGCAAGCAAAGTCGCTTAGTAAAGAAGTGTTTCGCACAATTCTGGGCGGTAAGAAAGTGATTTTTTTTAGGGAGATAGGAAAAAGTATCTTCTGAGGGATATGAAAGAAAGTGTATTTCTGGATATAGAATATAGTCTCTTCAAAAGAAAAAGAACACGTTATATGCGGTATACGATAAAGATTTTTTGGGATGGGAATGGAAAACGCTTAAAACCGGTTGAAACATATCTTAGAAATGATTGAAGCTATTAACTGTATTTTGGTATTTTCCTACTAAATAACCGGTTCCAATTCAGTGAAAAAGTGGTTTAATTAACCCTCTAGTGGCCAAAAAAAGTTTCAGTAAAAAAATTTTGTTGTTTACACGTTTTATTATAAAGGAAATAAAGAAAGGTTCAAAAAACAAAAGAAATAACAATTAAAACTAAATAAACTTATATTTACAAAACGCCAAAATATTTGTGTACAAAAAGTTCGTTTACTTATTTGTGATGAAAATCGTAGAAACAGTCTTTTTGCTGCGAAAGGCACAGGTTTATATTACATTTACGGCATACAATTTGAGTTTCGGAAGTGCAACCGGGAAACTTACAGGTTTTTTTGCCAGCGCGTGAAAAAAACATCGGAAAATGCTCGACGCATAACGTACATCATTAGACGGTATTAAAGTTTTCTTCTCTGCGTATTTCTTTTCCTTTTCATCAACATGCCGTGGGCGCCCTGGTCCTTTTGGCAGAGAAGGAGTTTGTAGCATGCAAATCACGTATGCGACCTCTGATCGGAAGTTTGGCAGTTGGTATTTTGCATTATTGCGTGAAAACAAAATGAATACCATGGCTAAATCAAGCATATGTGTAAATAGTCGATTTGTGTACTTGTTGCTTTTTACTGGAATTTTATATCGACCAATAAGTCCGTCCATTAAGTCGACACCACCCATGTTGCTGTTATATTCTTGGATTACATTGGTCTATGTCAACGTACTTTTTTCAGAGCGAACAAAACGTGAAACCTGACCTTTTGAATTCGTTTCATTCAGGAAAGGCTTTGTGCCCGCGTAAGTCGAAGCAAGTCGCACTTCCTTATTGTCCTTCCAAAATGTCAAAAACATTTCGACTCCTGATGCAGATAAACAAAATTCAGTAGAGCTTTTTAAGAACTCCGAGGTCAGGTTCAGTAAAGGAAATCGCATATTTATCCATGACTAAGTTCGTGGTCGGGCGTAGCGTACCAGTCGTATGTGTGGCTGCTGGTCCCGCCTCGGACCATCTAATAGAAAAAAGTTTTTTCTTTCTTTAGAAAAAAGCTTTTACACACCCGATCACCTTCACCAGCTACTGGCGCCAGCTGTGAAGTAACTAGCCATGAAAAAGCTAAAATTCTCTAACTATTGCCGTTCGGATTCGGCGTTAAACTGTAGGTCCCTTTCTCTTGTGCGAAAAATTATAAGCACACACGCCAAGAGATTGAGAGAAGCTTGACCCTGGCCCTCCTGGAGGTGCTGTTTGAGCCAATTTTACTTTTTACTTATTAAGTTCTTTTGGCGCCACAACATCTTTTTGAAAAGCGGTGATTTTGGATCTATAGCCCAAACAGATCCTACAAATTCGGATATTCGGATATGAGCAATATCATGCTCAGCAGGCGCTTTGCGTTTGAGTTTCTGTGCTTGAGGTGAATTCGATGCAATCGAAGTTGAAGGTGACAAGAATTTCGCCAACAGAGTAGGACTTCCGCTTGAAATTACACAAATCTTTGAAGCCAACATAGAATCCGACATATTTACCGCTCTTTCAATCGCTTCTTGATCTTCCTCATTGACAGGAAACGGTGCCTCGCAAACATCATCAGCCAAATCGTCCTCCAATTTTTCTTCTCCGTCCGTATCAATGTCAAAATCAATCGAATTCAAAAATTTCTCAATCTACACATCGGAAAGGGCTGATAACTTATGCATTGGTCGTCGTTTCATGTCTACTGAAGCAATTATTTGGACTTCAATATATGTCTTGAGTTGTTCCACTTTCAAACTTACTCCTCTAGACAGGATATGTACCTTATAAAAACAATAAAAAGCAAACGAAAACTTTTTTTAGTGTGGGTTTTGTATTTTGCGTCCTTGAGACTATCAGCAACACGGCAATAATTTTGTTTTCAGCGGCGAACTTTTTAAAATAATTTTTAAAAAAATTTTAATTAGCACTTTTTACAAAATAATTATTGCGTCCGAACTGCACATATTTTCAACTTCAAACGGCTGCAGCAGCTGACGCAAACTCTGGCATGAATTGCAAACGCAACGAACTTAATTTTAGGACTTCCCCGAATTAGAAAAACGCAAAACGAAGACAAAAAGGAATGAGGAAAGCAAATAACGGTGTTTTGAACTTTGCCCGTCTAGAGGCGGTCTTGGGCACTAGAGGGTTAATGAGTTATTTTTATATTCGGTGTTTAGTTTAAAAATTGGGAGTAAGATATTATACCGGTTTTAAACCAGTTTTAAAAATTGGTTCAAAGTGCTTTAAAGCCAATTCTATGAAATTATAATTAAGCTTGTAATTTGATATTCGGAAATTAGGAGTATACATTTTCACGGCATATAAACCAGTTCCGTACCCGTTTAAAAAAGAGGTTCAAAAGTGGCTTGAAGCTTTGAATTTTGAATTCTTTGAGTAGGTGGGGTATATTGAGCTTATTATGGCACTTTTTTAATGTTATACTGTACTATTATAATGTACTGTCCTTAATGTAATCCATTAAGCCGCTTGTAACGAGTATAAAAATATAGGATATATAAAGACCAGTTCCGAAACAAGTGCTACAAAATTGGTTGATGGAAATTATACCCTTTTAATGAACACGGTCGCTCTTGCGAGCGATATTGCTTTTATTTTAAATTTTTCATCTCTAAAATCTAGCTTAGCTATCGATGTGCTTGCTTGCAAGGCACATCGTGTATATAAATGATATATGCTGGTCTACACACAACGCATCTCGAGTCCCTCTACCCTAATTAACCCTAATTAAATTTAATGTTACAAAGAAAGACATGTTTACTGATTAGGTTGTGTAGTGAATATGACATTTAACGCTACGTGTGGATCGTGGAGGAGTCAATGTTCAATATTGAACAGGGGTTTAGAGCCTTATCTCAGAGATTATTTTAGCTATAAATTTGAAATTCGGTGTGTAGGTTGGAAGTTGGGAGTTTGATATGTTTCCCGTTCAAAACCCAGTTCGAACCAAATTTAAAAAGTGGTTCAGAAGTGGCTCATCGCCAAATATCAAAAACAATGTAAGATATTAATTTGATTTTCGGCGAGTAAATTGGAAGTTGATATTATCCAAACAATGCAAACTCGGTTCCCAACCACTTTAAAAAAGTGGTTTAGCTCCATATCTGTGAAATTATTTAAGCTATTAGTTTGAAATTTAGTGTGTAGGTTGCAATAAGGGTTTTTGATATTTTCCCACTCCCAAACCAGTTTCAAACGTAATCTCAAATTTTGAAATAATAATTTTATAAGAAGAGCAGACGTATTAAATTTTACTTTACTTTTACAAACTTTAAATTTGGGTGAGTAGTTTACTTTGATCGATGTGAAGTTTTCTATTTTTACTCTGTTGGGCTCCAAACCAATTTAAAAGTGGTAGTTTCTGAAGTAAAAATATTTATCTTTATTAAATTTGCTTATCAATTCTTATACAGATTAATTGCTTTCCATTTTTAAAAGTTTTTAAAAATTATATCATGACCAAGACCCTTTAAAATTTATTTCAATCAATAATAGTTTATTACCTAATTCGACATTTAATTCTTTTATTTTGCATTATGCCAATTAGTCAAAAACCTTAATGCCTTTTTTTATAGGCTATCTATTACCCACTGAAATGACAAACCACCTAAAGCGCCTTGAATAACTGCTGTTTCAGCTGGTTCGAATGTACATAAATAATGGAAACAAAAAACGAGCTGCAGCTGCAACCGAAATCTGAAAATCGGAGCCAAAGTTCCGCTGCAGTCGAGGAAGCAGACAGACTTACTGTTACAGCCAGGCCAGAATTATATCATAGGCATGATTAGCTGTGCATACGAACAATGCGGTTGCCCCACTTGGCCAGTTCAACAAGAGCTCCGACTACTTTGCATGAGATGACAGCGGATATTTCCTGCAGTCAGCTGGTGCAGATAAATCACAGCATGACAATTAATTGGCCAACGGTTATTGGCAATAGCTTAACACACCGATTAAGCCAATAGGCATCGAGTTAGCGCCCAGGAGAGTGTGTGCCAGCCATTGCAAGAGACGGATACCCGTTGCAGTCATTCAGCATTCCCGTTGCCTGTGCTGCATTTTTTTTTTTGTTATGCCAAAGACTAGTTGACAAGTGGAGAACCGTTGCGTGTCTGGTCAGAGCAAGAGTCACAACCACATGACCATTGATGCAAAACTGCAGTTAGACACGAGCTTCAAGAAGAAGACACGGTTTTTCGGTCACTGATTGCCGGCATGTGCGCACATGATTTTATGATTAAATGGAGCGCACCCAAGTGGCTTCAAGTGGTTCGCGGGCCATAACAATTTGTTTGCTCTCTCTGGCCGCAAATGCGTGTGCCTAGCTGTTTGATTGGATTACAAACGAGTACAAATGACCCGGGGTCTTGGATCGCTTCACGTTCCCACGCAAAAGCCAATTAAATTGGGTTAGCTGAGTGAATACAAATGGGTTGCTGTTTCCCTCGCCTATCTCCAGCCACGTTTCCATTTCACTGGCAGGCTTCGAAACTTGTCCGCCTTTGTAACAGGTAAACAAGCATAAAAAAATCCGACAGCCTCCCAAATCAAAAGCCGACTGAGTGACTGACAAACACTGTCCACCATACTGACAAAGATCTCTTTGGCCCCCAGCCTGGCCTATTGAGAAAGTGAAACTCTTGTGTGGCATAATTTGTGGCTGCTGTTGTCGACACCCGACATCCACACGGGCGCACGGGGCGTATGATAAATACCTGCAAAATATTTCGCTGCCAAAAAGTGGGTCGCCGTTGCAATTTTGTAATTTATAATTAATCATAAGAGGGAGAAAAAAAGGAGATGCCAATTTGATCGAAACTTGCAAAACTCTTTGGACTTCAGGTGCTCAAGTGGTTGAGGAGGGAATTTTACTTGGATTTTAAAACATCAACTGTAAACGAGAGCGTAACTTAAAGTCGGCTCTAACCGACTTCGATATACCCGTTACTCATGGAAACAAATGTTTAATAGCCTTCCTGTGTGCCTGAGGTGGATCAGCCGAAAAGTATGCACCATTTTTTTAACTCGGCTATTTATCATCCGATCTTGATGAAAATTTCAGGGCTTATAGATGTTGCGAATATAAATGTAAGTTTTAAATTGTGGGAGTTATCAACATTTTTTATTGTGGGGGCGTGGCAAAAATTTGAAATAAACTTGATCTGCGTGCAGACAAAAGGAATCTACATTTCAAAATTGGTAGCTCTAGCTCTTCTAGTCTCCGAGATCTAGGTGTTCATACAGACAGACGGACGGACGGACGGACAGACGGACAGACGGACATGGCTATATCGACTCGGCAGTTGATGCTGATCAAGAATATATATACTTTATATGGTCGAAAATGATTCCTTCTGTCTGTTACATACATTTGCACGACTTTAGTATACCCTTTTACTCTACGAGTAAAGGGTATAAAAATAAAAAGTTATTGTTAAGCTAATTAACAAGAGAAATACCCAGATGAGCTGGGAATAATTTCAAGCTCATTGCTGATTTTATTTTTAGATATTTCTAGGAACCATTTTTGAAGTGGATTTAAGCTCCTCAAACCGAACTATGGACCATCGAAGAGCATAAAGTAAAAATATCATTGAATTGTTTAAAACTCAATTCGAACAATAAGAATCAATTTAATTGTAAACATAAGCTAAAATTTTGAACAAACTTTATCTGCGTGCAGACAACAGGAGTATGGGACATATATTTCTTATACTTGTATGCAGATCAAGTTTATTTTCAATTTTTGCCACGCCCCCTGGCGTCTCGCAATTTGGAAAAACCTTCATATCTCCCACAGTTTTATAGATAGATGGTTCGTATCATCTAAAGATATTTAGTAATCAAGATTATTTATCGATTTGCCAAAGGAATGATAAAGATCGGATGAGCTATACTCAAGTTATACCCAAAAGAAAGTTTACTGCCCCTGCGCTGGCAGTAGTGGCGTCATCTATTGGACAGTTTTGAAAATCCCTCAATAAACAGTCTTCAAAGCAAGTAGCGGCGCTATCTATTGTTCAGTAGCGCTGCGTTCAGCTGCTACACCAGGTACAGAGTTTATTACAGTCGGGCTTGACCAACTTTCTTACTGGTTTCAGATAGATATCATTTATACTTTCCGTGTGAGATGAGAATATGTTTCTATTTCATTTTACAGGCTCAGTGTCATATATAAGCAGCGATTGGAAAGGTACTCGATTTTCTTACCTAGGTAAGGTACAAGGTAAACGCCAAAAACATACCTAGGTAAGGTCAAAGATATCCGGAATTTCCAGTACCTAGGTAAAGGTAGAATGAAGTTACTTTTAAATTCAAAAGCATTGTTCATCCATTTTTATTAGTAATGAATGTTGAAAACATAAAACAGAAGTTGGATGCATTATTTGTAACTATTCCACATTTTTGGCTATCTCTAAGGCCGTATTTGCTATGAACTTTAGCTGATATTTGCTATGAGCTTTTGTTATTGCAACTCCAGATATCGGCAGGCGTACAGACAAAATTAGTATTTCAAAAAATATTGTCGACATTTTTCTCATTGTCCACCTTCCTCTTATCTAGCATAGAGCGTATAGTTTTTGAACAGGAAATTTTTACCGGACGTCCAGTTAAAGCCACAAACAGTTCCCTGAAACTATTTATTTTAACATGGCAGAGCGGGAATATTTTGGCTATAATGAAAATAGTTTAGTTTAATAGTTTAGTTACATTTGTTATAATGAACTTAGTAATGGTTGGAGTTCAAGATACTAGGATACTTGAATATATCTCCTGCTGATTCCTTAGTTGAATATTTTAAACTTTAGATGATTTCGCTTTTATTGATTCGTAGGAAGAGTAACTATTGGGGTGAACCCTCTAGCGTAAAGAAATTAAAATATTTGATATATTAACAACATTGTTTTGCGTATACAAAGTCCCAACAAACTGCTGCTATAGAATGGAATACAAACAAATTTATGCTCATAAGTAAGTATGCATCGACAATTTCGTGCAACAAAATGCGATCATATGTACATAATTATGTGTGTATGTTTTTAAGTATTCAAATTTTTGTGCACTTATGTATATAGTATTGTGTAGCTCCTCACCTTCAAATGCTTGTGTAAATTTCCAGTAGATTTTCAATTAAACTTAATAGTTATGTTTACACAAAGTTGACATTTGCCATTCGGGTTGAAAAATGTTCGATTCAAGATCAGCGGTAAATCTTTATTCCCTTCATTATTTAGACAGACAATGCTGATAAAATTTCTGGACAAATTCCACAATGCAACGTTGTCGCGCGGTAGTCTGTTTTTTATACTCTGTACCGAAGGTACATAGAGTATATTAAGTTTGTGCAAAAGTATGTAACAGGGAGAAGGAATCGTTTCCGACCCTATAAAGTATATATATTCTTGATCAGCATCAACAGCCGGTTCGATATAGCCATGTCCGTCTCTCCGTCTGTCTGTCTGTCCGTCTGTCAGTCCGTCCGTATGAACGAAGAGATCTCAGAGATGGTAAGAGATAGAGGTTTGACATGTATGGGGCATATATTTCTTATACTTGCAGGCAGATCAAGTTTATTTTCAATTTTTGCCACGCCCCCTCCAGCCCCCGCAGTTTGGAAAAAACGTCATATCTCCTACAGTTTTGAAGATAGATCGTTCGTACCTTCTAGAGATACCTTGTACACAAAATTATTTATCGATTTGCTGAAGAAATGATAAAGATCGGATGAACGATACTCAAGCTATGAGCAAAAAACGGCCAGTAAACACCCACCACCCCCCCACCCATCACCACATCATTCTATTGAACGGCAATCTTTGTGAGATATAATAGTATAACTCGTGAGCAAATGCGAGCTGCGACGTTAAGGGTACAGAGTATGTTATAGTCGGACTTGACCGACTTTCTTTCTTGTTTTTTTTAATATTTCCTGGAATTGAATGCAGGAGCCTCAAATTAAGTGTGATCCGAAAATCAATACAATTGATATCAATACTTGGGCGCGAAAAAAGCTACTTACGAAAAGTACCTAGTACCCTACCTATTGACAAGGTAAATGAAAATTCAGACCTAGGTAAGGTAAAAGGTACTTGAATTTGAAAATACCGAGGTAAGGTACAAGGTACACAAAACGTACATCTAGGTATGTACCTAGGTATTTCCAAACACTGTATATCAGTTATCCTGCAGTCGATATTGCGCAGAGATCCTTCGGCTTTCTGTTAAATTTTAAATATATAGTAGTTTACTGGATTAGCTCGAACTAAAATAACTATTTTCTGTGGGTTAAGTCCATTGAAAACTTTAAACGCGTTTTCCATAAAATCGATTATTTTGAGTTATGCCAGTCTTGAAGTAAGTGACGCATATCATGACCAAATTTTGTTTTAACTGCTACTAGGAATCATCTTCGACCACATAAAGTATATACATTCTTGATCAGCATGACAAGCTGAGTCAATTGAGCTTTGACCACTTGGACGATCGTCCACAGCAGTTAGCAGTAGCCATGTAACAATAAAACATAAGATGGAATTTACATAAACGGTCGCTTGCTGCATCGTTCCTTGTGATACCCAAATACTGATTCCGTGGACATTTGATATAAAATGGACTTGCAAGTCATTCTGAATTGTTGATGAGAGGACAGGGATGCCCTTGAAACAGTACTGTACAGATAAACCATTGCTATCCAAAACGTAATAAATCTTTGTTGATTATTGAATTATAATCGATCGTTGACCTTAAGCCGGCTAAACAAACACTTTGACTGAAATCAAAACAGGTCGCTAAAACCTATATAAATTCTTGAAATCTATTTTCGTCTTTGTTTCAAGTGTCTCAAGTTGAAATAGGCTTTAAAAGAATTTTATGATAAAAAGCTATAAAATATTGTGTTAAAAAAAAAACCGAGCTTTGACTAAACCGAGGCTGTTCTGAATGTTACTTAAATTTCTTATCGATATCAATCTGTATTCATTCTTATCTTATCTTATAAAATGCCACTGCCTGCAGCTATAGGAGTATCTCACTAACTACAACTTCTACTAAGGTAGTAAAATTACTGGAATGTAGCAAAAAGAAACTCCTTTTGCTGAATTATCTATCCTTCTGCAGATGTTCCGGGGGTATGCCGCCTTGCTTGCCATAACAAATGATAACTAATCTTTAGTCGCCGTCTTTATCTTAACTATACCAATTCATTAACCATTTCCAACGCAAAAGGTCCCCTTTTTTTGAAATTACTTTCATTTAGTTCACATTTCTTTGTCAAAAGACACTCTCCACATCAGTTACATTTCCATCCTCCCTCCTCGGGTAGTGGGCAAAATTTTTGCGCTACGCACTGGCGCAAACAATAGTTAGATATCATCTGCGGCGTTCACAATGCATCGTGATCGCATAAATCAATGCCGTAGCCGTATCATTGCCCTCAATACCATCCATTCATTACATGCATTACAACAAAGCGGCTTTTAAGTGCCGCAGACTTTTTTCTGTATGCTCCCAGGTAAACCTGCCCACTTACCACTGGAGGTAGGTAGTTCCATCTGTGGCAGCCTCTCGGCTGTTGTGTTTACCTTTAGTGCGGGTATTTAGAGACTTTTGCTTGCCACAACTTCCACTTTCACTCCGTACGGCCAAGTACAAACTAAAATGCAATAGCAAAACAAACAAGCAAACAAAAAGTGTGGAAAAAACAATAATAAAATCAACTAAACTGCGTTGGACTGTTTGCCCAGCCACGAATGGGATGGGAAATGTATCTGGACAAACGATTTTAATTAAAGCGAATTCAACACGCAATTAAAAGTGTTGGTAATAAGTTATAATATGGCACATTAAGTGGGGGAAAACTATGCGGAATATGCGGTAATCAAGGCGTCCAAATTTTGATGGGTCTCCGCCTTGGAGTACAGCTTCACTTTCGGTTGGCTGCTGCGGGTGCCACCATTCACTTTCACACCCAGAAAGAGAGAGAGTAGAACACTCGACTACGTAATCTTGCTTCCACTTCCCAAACGGAAATCCATACGCCTCGCTGCACTAGACCAGACAAACAGCTAGAGACAGGTGCACTTGGAGTGCATTAGTTGGTTTTTGTTAGTTTTTCGTTTGATTGCATCATCATGCGGCCACCAACAGATTTGGGCGCCTCTGCGGCTCATTTGCATGCGTTTTTTCTTGTTGCTTTTATTTTGTTTTTTTGCATTGGCAATTAAAAAAGCAGCCGCCGTGTCGACATCTGCCTTACTGCTTTGTTCTGTAGCTTAACGGCTGCAGATTGCCCAAAGTGTCTTAGAAATAAGCTTTAAAAGCTGAAAGAAAAAACTCGATTAGGTGTCATTGTTTCGCTGTGGCTGTTTTAGCTTGACAACGTGCAATTATCTGCATACACTGAAAAAAGTGCTTTTATAGTTTCAATTCAGAGTTCAACTTTCGATGAGCTGGAAAGTCATAAATTTGTATGGTATATTCAAATTGATAGTGAAGAATAGTTTTAGAAACTATTTGCGATGAACTATACATATCCAACCGGATCCCGAACCGAAACCGTGTGCCGAAAAACCAACCCCAGAACAGAAAACCGGAATTCGAAAGCCGATATTTTAGCAACCGGAAATGCTGCAAATGCTGAGAAAAAATTGTTTGTTTTCAATGTTAGCGTCCTTAAACTCGGCCATTATTAATATTATATGCTTTCAAACAGATTTGCAAACTTTGGTCAAAATCGGATGACTATAGCTTATAGCTGCCATAGGACCGATCGGCCGAAAAATGGGTCTTAGTGAAAAAAACTTTTTGGTTTTCAAGTAAATCGTTCTTAAGGTCGGTGATTCTTAATATTAAACGGTTTCAAACTAATTTGAAAAAGTTGATCGACATCGGGTGACTATATCTTATGGATGCCATAGGACCGATCGGTCTTAGCAATGCTAACGTTTATACGAAAACCTCTAGAGATTTCTGGGACACACCCGAGTATGACTCTCTCCATGACTAGCAACTTCTCGTTTGAAATGAGATACCACACTTTTCGCCCACCGGTCCCTACGGTTCCTCTACAAATCCGTCTATGCCCTTTAGCCTTCTTGGATGTAATTTGACAGGTTCAATTTAACAAGAGTTTGTCTTTAAAGAATTTTGACAACCGACTATTTAGAGATATATGATGTGTAAAGGCAGCTTTACATTATCGTCAGTGAGTCTCTTTAGAGATAAGATTAAGATTGTGAAATCGAAACAAAACGATAATCGATAACTAGCCAATTGATTTATTATGACAAGTTTGAGCTAAAAGAGTGGGACTTAGGAAAAAGTCGGTGAGGAATCATTGATTGATTACACAGTTCAACAAATATTGGGCTTTTCTAAATGAGTTCGAACATTCTTACGTAAAAATACGAACAAAAACAACTTTATGTTTGCATTTACGTATATTGGAAACTGGCAAAATTAACATTTTTAGCAGCTAGAAAAAGAAAAATCCGGTTTGCATCCCTGCTTATTTATAATTTTATTTTCGTACCAACAATATTCCTTAAAATTATGAAATAAGCCTATTTTACATAAATTTAAAGCATGATCTCGTACTCACCAAAAAACTCCCCGATCAGGTCTCAAATATTTTAATGGTTTTTTTTTAGTGTTTAATGGTTCATTAATTTAATTAGTTCTTAGTTCAATAGTTCAAAGCTCAATACTTTTTAGTTCAATCAATCTTAGAGATAAACGATGAACTAAGAATCAACAATTGCAATTAGTGATAAACGAAAAACGTTGAGAAATAGTTAATAAATTAATTTCAAAAAATAAAGTTCAGAGCTGAACTACACATCTCTACAAGTAATAAGTTTGTTGAACAAATTATAGCTCTAAATCAATTAATTTATTTGCCAAAGGTGTTATGTGGTCGAACCTACAATTCTTAATGAATATGATTTATTCATTTCCTAAAACTCATTTCTGTAAAAATAGAACCTCTATTGAAAAATCTATCACGATCGACTGAAAATACTTAAATTAAAATTCTTTGAATTTTTGTTTATGCATTTAAAGCTGTTTATAGAAATGAAGACCTTTTTGCAGGCCCATGCGAACAATCAAATAGCGTATGAAGTGTGATGTGATTTTTTCCACCTCACAATGGCCTGAGATTTTGTTTGTGTCGTGTGTAAGCGTTGTCATTAAGCTAATTCCCGCAAATTATGACTAATAATAGCCAAGCTGCTGGCATTCTTGACCCAGTTTAACTTGAAATTAGCTTACATTTTTGGGTCCAACTCTCTAACTAATCATCTCTCTGTCTCTCTCTCTCTCTTACCATTTTCAGATCATGGAGTTGAGTCAATTTTCAAACAGTAAGAAGATGTCACGCGAGGAACGACGCTATTCCGTGCCACATGGGCCCAATACACCGTTGCCTCCGGCAGCTTCTGAAGACTTACATGCCTGGTCCATCTACAGGTGAGTAAAGGAAGAGCTCTAGGCGTGCCCAAACGTGCAAGTGCTTAATGATGCATCAGTTGCTGCACCTGTTGGACAGTATTTTTGACGGTTGATTAAACCGCAGCGGGCGGAAGTTGACTTATTTAATGGGCACGCCCAAAAACCCCAATCATGGCTAGCTGACCGCAACAATTCTCCACCTCTTCCCCCCTCTAAAACAGGCAAAATCTCAACTCTGACTTCACCGACTCGGCGCTGGGCTCGTCAGACAAATCTCCGCTGCCATATGGAAATTTCCAGCTACGCGATACCACAGTGCAATCAATCTTAAATCATCCGCGCTATGGACCCAAGTAAGTTTTTTTTCGGTTTTCAAGGCAAACAAAAAAAGACAGGTTTACAACCGATTCCCTGAAAACCGGTGCGGATTAGGTTTTCTGGTTCTTCTTCAAATTTTTCGCTTTCAACTTTATTGAGCCCTTTGACTTAGACTTTCTCTATATCTTTTTAACAAGTCCTTAACTTTTTGGTAAGAGTTCTGTTAAATAAAATTTAGATAAAATCGTTCGGAATGCTTTCCGAAAATTCAGACTAGTCATTCCGTTGGGTCTGTACTCATACTCTCTCTTATATAAAATTTTCGCTCAATTTGAGACTTCAACGAAGAATATTTCTTACTTTGTGTATGAAAATTTTTGATTAAAGATTTAATTCGTATTTTCTGACTGTTTAAACGACCTTTATGATAATCAAACTTGTGTGAACGGGTGGTTTTCTCGGGTTCAACGGGTTTTTATCACACATTATTTATAAGGGTTTCTATATACACGGGTTACTCCTCCTAGCAACTCCCCCTCTGCTCGCGTCATCTATCCAGTGTGACCATCGTCTCTATCTTAAAACACCTTGACGCTAAAATACTTATCGACATATTTACAACTGACGGCTGTCTTTCTTTTCACTCAGATAATTGTCAACTGTTCGCTGTCATTTTTGCTCTTTGAGTTATTTTTTGACTCTCTGAGTTATCTTTTGCAGGGCTTAATCCCGAAACGAGTTTCAGTTCCGGTACCGGTTCCGGTACGTACCGAAATTAATGTTTCGGTTAAAGGATCTATTTCGGTTTTCAATTAATTTCGGTTTTCGTTTTCGATACGGTACCCGGATTTTTATTTCGGTATACCGGTACGTACCGGTATTACTTGTTTTTAAAATTGGAAAAATTGAATTCTAAGATAAATCTCGGGAAATCATTTTATTCCCGTGTAATAAAACGACTCAAAATTCAACACAAAGTGAATGGTTTCACATTAAAAGTAAAACTATATCATATTTCGTATTTTTATACCCGTTACTCGTAGAGTAAAAGGGTATACTAAAGTCGTGCAAATGTATGTAACAGGCAGAAGGAATCATTTCCGACCATATAAAGTATATATATTCTTGATCAGCATCAACAGCCGAGTCGATATAGCCATGTCCGTCTGTCCGTCTGTCTGTATGAACATCTAGATCTCAGAGACTAGAAGAGCTAGAGCAACCAATTTTGAAATGTAGACTCCTATTGTCTGCACGCAGATCAAGTTTATTTCAAATTTTTGCCACGCCCACCCCCGCCCCCACAAAAAAAAATTGTGGAATAACTCCTGAGATATCGATCTCAAATTTAAAACTTAAGTTTATATTCGCAACATCTATAAACCCTCCAATTTTCATCAAGATCGGATGATAAATAGCCGAGTTAAAAAAATGTTGCATACTTTTCGGCTGTCTCACCTCAGGCACACAGGATGGCTATTAAACATTTCTATGCATGAGTAACGGGTATATCGAAGTCGGTTAGAGCCGACTTAAACTTACGCTCTCGTTTTACGTAGTTAACATGTAAGAACCTACGATTTCATTATATACTCATATACAGGGTCCATCTAGTGTTTGGTATTTGAACTATTTATAATTTGACTTTAAAAACGTCAAATGTCATTCGGAAAGCTACTAATATTTAGTAAAAACTTTGACATTTACAAAATGGGTCGCTATTCGCTTGAAGAAAGTTGGGAAATACTAAAAACATATTTCCAAAGTCGTGAGTCCTAGACTCAAACTGTGCGAAATTTAAAAAAAGAAAACATTTAACAAAAAAAATGTTCCGAAAACTCAATTGTGGATCAATTCGTGAAGTGAGTTCGTGAAACTGGAATGTTGGTGAATAAACCAACCCGTGTACGTACTCGTCCGGTGCGCTCGACCGAAAACATTGCTGCGGTTGCTAAAAATGTGCGTGAACAACCATCGACGTCAACTCGCGGTTGAGTCCATACAACTTTTCGGTTCTCAGAAAAAAATTTGTATTGGTTCCAGCTCTGGTACTTGATTTGAAACGGTTTATTTCGGTTAACGGTTCCGGTTCCGGTATTAAGACCTAATTTTTTTGACTATGTCCGTCTCCCTTTAACCACCGTATTTTTCTATGTCGACAATAATTTTGAGTAATTGAATTTGTTGTCACCATGAAGTATCTCCTTGTCACAATGGCGTTAACATCACTCACAAAAGAGAGTTGTTTCAAATTGCGTTTCTATGTTAAATTTTCTTTGGCTGTTTTCAAAAAACTCCAAGGACTACACTGGCAAGATTTAACAGACTCGAAGTCATGTTTGCACATAACTTTAAAACAGGAGCACACCACACCACAAAAAAGGGTGGTAGACTGTACAGCTGTTTCAAGAACCACCCGGTCCCATCATCAGCAGTTTGCCGATCAACTGCAAATCAGCTGCTGCCTCCTCATTCCAGCGCTGCTATAACCGCTTGGGAGTTCCATAGAGGCTTAACAGCAAAACCGGCACACTACGAGACATAGCCTTTGTGTGTGTGGCTTTACTGTATTAGGGAGAGAGATATCTTCCCACTGCTAGATTGTTAATTCGTATTAGCTCCTAAGATGAAAGATTTTCAAATACTTCGAAATGTCCGTAATATCCTAAAACGATGTAGAAACAAGTATTTCGGGATTGAATAATTGTATTTAAAATAAGAATTTTTATTATTAGAATCAAGTATTTTCGTGAAATTAAATAATTGATTTATTTTCTAATTGCTTTCCCCTTGCAGATCTCCCTTGGGCTCCAATATGTACACATACCTAAAGTTTGGACTGCCACGCGTCTTTCCACCCAATGCCGGTTCACAGCGTTCACATCGACCCGGTCCGGGACCGGGAGGCTCCAGTGCTTTGGGTGGAGTACGTGGCCGGGTGAATCGTGGCTTCAGAGATAGTTCAGGTGCACCCGCTGGTGCTGGTTCCAGTGGCTATGACAGTAGTGATAACGAGACAACGCGCAGTCGTGTGCCACCTAATTTGCGCAAATATCGCAGCGAGTCCGACTTCCGTGCCATTGGCGGCATGCCTCACTCGCGGCCAGAGTCACGTGTCCAGGGCGGCGGCATGGGTGGCGGAGGCGGTGTACCAGCGGCGGCTTTGCGCCAGGCTAACAGTCGAGCCAGCATAGCTGTGCAGTACATGAACCAGGGCGGGAATGGCGGCAAACACTATGGCCATCGTTCGCACAGTGAGGCCGATCTACTGGGTGCGGGTCTGGGCGCAGATGGGGGACTGGGCTATGACTATGGCGAGTCGCGTATTTATGGCAGCTCGCGACATCCCCAGGCATATGGACATGGACGCAAACAGTCCAGCATGGGCTTGATCTATCCCAATATACAGGTGCATTGCCTCGATGTAAATCCCTGTCTGCGTGGTGTGTCCATGCAGGCGAAGGCTGGAGATTTGTTCGCCATAATGGCCACCTCGCAAAGGGAGGGCAGTGCACTGGCCGAGTGTCTGGCCGGATTGACTGAGCGCTTGGGTGGTGAAATACTGATCAATGGCCAGCAGGTGAATCGTCATGGTCTGCGCGAGCTGTGTAGCTATGTGCCCGCCCTGGAGGTGTCGTCGCTAGATCCGCGAATGAGTGTGCAATGTACGCTGAATTTTCATGCGGCCTTGCGAGGTCCCTTGGATCGTAGCGATCTAAAGGAACGCATGGACGTGCTTATTGAAGATCTGGGCCTGAATACGGTGCGTGCCTCGAATGTGTCCACGCTGACGCATTCGGAGAAGCAGCGTCTGAGTGTGGCCTGCCAGCTGCTGGCGCAATCTTCGGTGCTCATTTTAGATCAGGTCACCAGCAATATGGATATATTTGACACTTTCTTTCTGGTAGAGTATCTGCGTCAGTGGTGCAGCGGTGGACGCATAGTGATTATGACCCTGCAGCCACCCACCTTCGAAATACTGTCCATGTGCTCAGGCGTGCTGTTGTTGTCCGGCGGGCGAACTGTATTCTCCGGAAGTCGTGCCGACTTGCCACGACATATGGGAGAGTTGGGCTATCCGTGTCCACCCTTCAAGAACCCAGCCGACTATTATTGTAAGTGTATCTTTAGGGACTTCAAAACTGCTCTCTAAACTCTATTCCCCCTCTCTTCCATTTAAGTGGATTTGGTTACCCTTGATGATCTGTCAGCGGCTGCCATGCTGGAGTCATCGGCTCGCATTGAATCGCTGGCCAATGCCTGGGATCAAATCAACTCGGAACCACCTCTGGCTGCCCCTCCGGCCTCCCTGCCCAACTTCACCTTGAAGGCCGGCTTCTTTGGTCAGATTAAGGCCTTGATCAAGCGCTTCGCGGGGTACAAGCAGCCAGGATCACTGCTCACTTGGATCAGCAAGCTAATAGCTGCGGCGGTGCTATCACTTTGCATTGGCTGCATCTTCTGGGATGTGCCCGCTTCGGATCCACAACTAGCTTATAACGATCGTTTTGGCTATCATCATTGTGTCATGGTGTTGGTGTATTGGCCACTGGTTATGCTCACCATACGTGACACGCAAGAGGATCGAAGACATGCCGAGCGGGACATACGACTGGGGCTCTATTCGCGCAGTCTGTACATCATAGTGCAGGTAGGTTTGAAAATTGTTGTTTATGAGTGAGAGAACAATAAAGAGCTGGTCAAGTAAACAAAATCCAAAAATTTCTGGTTTGCGGCTCTCGCTCTGAATAACTAGAGAGTCCGGAACTACAAGCCTGCCCTCGGAGCTGAATACTTTCCTGAGAGCCACGATAATTTGTTCTCAGCCAAGAGCTAAGAGCGATCAAAGAGCAGTCCCGAACTATTTAGCGAATCTTTAATGGAATCAAGGCTGCAAACCTCTAAAATTTTGCAGAAGGTTCGGTCCGGGGGTTCGAACCCGTTGTAAAGTCTAAGGTTCGGTTCGCGGACCGGTTCCTGTACTAATCGAACCCAAGGTTTTGGTTCGACTCTGGGTTCATAGATGGCCTCAACATTCGGTCAAAATTTAGACATTTAGACGTCCAGATTACCAAGCTATGTACAATGTACATTGTACATATATGAGACGTAAAGTTGACTGGGCCACATTTCTTATTGTTATCATTCCAAAGGTGTTCTAAAAAGTCTTTCAAAAGGGCCTGGTCTTTGAATTTTGAAAGCCTCACCTTCTAAGTACATACCCAGGCAGCATTTTATGAAATTTCCGAACACATTTGAGTCCTCTGTCTGATTAAAATAGTCATAAATGATACTTTTGTCGGGAGAATATGGTGCCCAAGCCGAGAATCTTCTTAAAGAGTCGTTTATAGCCCGGTTTCTCATCATATTTCCAATCATTTGCGAGTCTCTTTCTAGTCGTATTTCAATAAATCACGTTTTGAGCATATCCATGAGTCATTTCCGAGCCTTTTTTAAATCGGACATGAATTTAATATCTTTAATCTTCAAAAGAGCTTAAAAAGGACTCATCACGGCGATTCTTGTTAAAATTATCTTCCAAATTCATTTGCTTTTCCCTTTTTCGACTAACTTATGTTTTTCTTTCTTCTCGGTTTTTTTTTTTATTATTTATTTTTTCTCGAAATCACAATATGGATTGGATTTCTTAAAAAGCATTTTTAATTATCAACTCAAGCGATACTGTACTATACTATATGATAGTTTTTCCGGTCATATTATTGAGAAAACTAGGAAAGATCTTAAGAAATTGACTTAAATGATTGTTTGAACCGAACCTTTTTTTTGTATACAGGGGGTTCGGTTCGGGTTCAGGTTCGGGGGCTCAAATATTTGAAGGGTTCGGTTCATCGTCCGGTTCGAGAAACCCGGAAACCCGAACCGAACCGGTTCTTTGGGGTTCGGTTCCGGACCGGTTTGCAGCCTTGAATTGAATCACTATTTGGTTCGCGAAAGTTTCGTTTTAAAGTCATTTTGCGAATGCATCGAATATTTTAAGGATGTTTTTTCTGGGTTTTTTCACTCACTGGAATTTGGCACTTAAGATTGAACAACTGAGTTACCAAGTGAGCAAAGTGAACAACTGAACAAAGGGACTCACTTTGTACACTCATTAAAAAGTGAGCAACTCAATTGGTTCACTGAAATTACCAATATTTCCCCACTCTAACAACTTGATACCCTCTCATTTCTTCATCCAGAGCCTTTTTGGCCTCTTTCCCAGTCTTTGCATCTGGTTGGCCTATCTGCTGCCCGCTCATAGCATGGCTGGACTCTATACCTACTCCAATAGCAGTGACACGGGTATTTATCTCTATATGGGTAAGTGAAAGCATCTATCCTGATAATGGACATTACTAAAAGAGCTGAATCATTCCTCTAGGCTACATGTTGCTCTATCTAACACTCATCCAAACGCTGGCACTGTTCTGTGCCCATCTGTTGCCTTGCAAAGTCTCCGCCAGCATTGTCAATGCTTTGATTAGCCTGACACTGACTTTAGTGGGTGGCTATCTGGTGCATCCACAGAATTTGGCCAAACTATGGACCTGGCTGCAGCTGGTCTCGCCCCAACGCTGGCTTCTGCCTGTCCTAGTGCAGGATGAGTACAGTGCCGAAACTCTGGCCAATTCGGCTGGTCTTCAGTTGTGCCGCAACAAGCAGGTGAGTTTTGGGTGGAATCATATGTGGACATATGTCTTATGTTTGGAGTTTTTTTTTTTTTTTACAGGTGCAACACCAAGAGATCATTGTACAACAACCCTGCCCGCCGCCCAATGGCACCCAAGTGCTAGTCGACTATCAGCTACTGCCACAACAGCATGTGCTCGATCCCACTTTCAGCTACGATCAGACCACCTCCGTAGCCCTTGTGCTGGCCTCTGTGCTGGTCTTCTGTCTCACCTTCTTCGTTTTTGTGTGCAATTGCCGAAGTGCCTGTCGCAAGCAACGTAGCCGATAGGCTACATGTGGACATAGATACGAATATCGCAGGATGCGCAGCATTTCGAACTGTATATTATATAGTAACTAATTCGTGAAATAAATAGCATTTAGTCATAGCTGCATTTGTTTAACTAGCTAAAGACAAGAGGTTTTTTATTAAGGAATGCTTGTAAAAATTTAGGTGTACATGTCTATTTCGATGAATATATTCAGCCAGGAACAACTCGGCCTTTGCATCAAAATCTCAGAGACTTTCGAGAAGATTTTCAAGAATTTGATTAAGTAGATTTCGCTATATTTGATAGCATTTTATTACAATTCCTGAGAGTCTGTCCGTAGAACTATAAATCTTCCAAAGACTTTGTACAAGACCTATATAACCCAACTCTTAAACTTAAATCTAGGCTTGGTAGGAGACAATTCAGTCTCGGATATATCATCTTACGTCAACCTTATTTCCAACAAGGTTAAACTGGAGAAAAAGGTGTATTAGTGGTGGAACAAACGCAGATTGGTGTGAGCCATAATAATTCCATGTTCATCACAGGCAGCAATGACGCCCGCATCATTGGTAGAGCCCGACGGGCTGGCTATGTAGGACACACCGCTCTGTAAAGAAATTTTTTGTTTAAATAAAAATCCCTCGATGTTCTCCCTCTTCAATTTACCAAACTGGCACGATCAATGTTATCACGGAAGGGAAAGAATGCATCTGAGCCGAGAGCCACACCTTTGAGTTGCTTCAGCCATTCCACTTTCTGCTCAGCCGACAGCTGCTGGGGTGCCTTGTCGAACCTAGAAAACAAACAAAAGTTTAACTTGGATTTTGTATCACCAACTCTTCTTCCTACACTCACATGCTATTGAACTGGGTAAAAGGCATGTCCTTGCCGACGGTGCCATTAACATAGTTATCAATGGCATTGGAAATCTCAGCACGTTTAACGCCTGCCTTGAATTTCATGCCGGCCACACTGGGATGTTGGCGTAGCCACCAGTTGTCCGCCTTCTCGCCAGCCAGACGTGTGCAATGAATTCTCGACTGTTGGCCAGCTCCAATGCCAATTACCTGGCCATCGCGAGCATAACAGACCGAGTTACTCTGCGTATATTTCAAAGCAATGGTGGCCACAGTAAGATCACGCACAGCTGCCTCCGGCAAAGGACTACGCTTGCTGACCACATTGGAGAAAAGCGAGGCATCAATGCGGGCATCGTTACGCTTCTGTTCCAGTGTTAGGCCAAAGATAGTTTTGCGCTCCACTTCAGTGGGCTCATAAGTGGGATCCATCTGAAAAATTTAACAATTTTAGGTCAACCACTTCTAAACTTGCTCCTTTTATATACCTGTAGAATGCAGTAGCTGCCATTCTTCTTTTTCTTTAGAATCTCTAGAGCAGCCGGCTCATAACCAGCTGCGATAATACCATCGGATACTTCGCGTGCAATAATCTGGGCCGTGACCACATCACAAACATCGGACAAGGCCACAAAATCACCAAATGAGCTCATGCGATCAGCTCCACGGGCTCGTGCATAGGCTGTGGCCAGAGGAGTAAGCAGTTCATACAAATCATCCACCATGCAGAGTTTGGCCTGTTCCGGACTTAGCGGCACACCCACTGCAGCTCCAGCTGGCGACACATGCTTGAAGCTGGTTGCTGCCGGTAGATGAAGAGCCTGCTTCAGCTCTTTTACCAGCTGCCAACCATTTAGAGCATCACAAAGATTAATAAATCCTGGCGAAGCATTCAACACCGTTAAAGGCAGTTGAGCCAGCTGTGTATAAAGCTGTGCAGGTTTCTGATGCGGATTCATGCCATAGCGCAGCTGCAGCTGAGACACTCCAGCTCCATACTGCTTCCTGAAGTAGTCCGAAATGGCCTCATCATAGCTGGCCGTGTGCGTAAAGGCCTTGAGTGCCAACGACTGGCGTGTCTCCAGCGTAGTGTCACCCTTGGCCTTGATTTCGGCCACTACACGGGCATAGTCCACCGACTCACAGACAACCGTCACGCGTTGATGATTCTTGGCCGCTGCTCGGAGTAGGGTAACCCCACCAATGTCCACATTCTCCACTGCATCGGCCAGTGTAACATTCGGTTTGGCTATGGTGCTGGCAAATGGATAAAGATTGCACACCACCAGCTGAATCAGATCGTAGTGCTGTTTCTTCATGTCAGCCAAATCGCTGTTGCTGGTACGGGACAATATGCCCGCATGGACAGCTGGATGCAGAGTTTTAACGCGACCACCCAGCATTTCGGGTGCCCCTGTAATGTCCGACACATCTTTGACGACCAGCCCAGCATTACGTAGAGCAGTAGCAGTACCACCACTGGCCACTAGCTCAAAACCCAGAGCAGTTAGGTTCTTGCCCAGATCAAGCAGACCCGTCTTGTCCGAAACGCTGAGAAGAGCTATTTAAGAAGAAATAAAGTAAAGTTAGCTCAAAGTCAAGAAATTTCTTTTCTTATTCCGCTTTGATCTTTTTTCCCAATTTAATGATTCGAAAGTCACGGTGCCCTTTTTATCCATTCCCTAATCTCTATCGATCTTTTAATATACGTACATACAAAATTTGGTTGCCCTATCTCTTATAGTCTCTGAGATCTAGGTGTTCAAAAAGACGGACAGACGGAACTCGGCTGTTCAACCTAATCAAAGACACTACATATAAAGATACCGCATGTCATACAAACTTTTTTATTTATTTTTTTTGTTTTTTTATCACACATTATTTATACGGGTTTCTATATACACGGGATACTCTTTACATTTTCATTTGTTTCACATGCGTCATCTATAATATCTATAATTCTTTGATCTAATCAAAAATAGATATACTTTATGGCATCGGAGATGCTTCCTGGTGCCTGTTAAATATATTTGCACCAACCCTTTTTACTCTACTGGACATGGACGAGACCGAGAGTGGAAAGCAATAGATAGTAGAAGATGGACGAAGACAGACGCTGTTAGTGGACAGACAGACAGACGGAAAGAAAAATCCGTATCGACAAACCTTGAAGAGACCGTGTAAACAGGAATTAAAACCGAAACAAATATCGGTTTCAGTTAAGCTTACGGTCATTAAAATCAAATTGTTTCGGTTACGGCTATCTGTTTTTATTATTTTTTTGCCATTCGTATTTGCACTTCTATTGGCAGCATGTGGCGCTTTTGTTAACAATTAATTTGCTCATAATACACACATGAAGAGCAGGTCCAGACCGCTCCGTCTGACTCGGACGCATCTTGCCGACGGCTTTCGATTTTTGTTTTTAATTTGTTTGCAATTTTTCCTTTGACCTTCAACAGCTGTCACATTTTCAGGCGCATTCCTTGGGACTTATACTGGCAGCAGGCAGGCTTCCCACTGCGTATATCATTTTGAAAAGTATTTTTGACACGCATACGTAAAAATACTGATTGACTTTAAATAAGCAGCCAAGCCGGCCTGGAGATATATTTCAGTGTAGCGTCAAGGCTCGTAGCTTCAACATATAAAACGGAACATAATATCAATAGTAGCACTACTTATATATATATATTTCTTAATTCCTTGTATACAATCATGTATTCAAACATACCCACCCTGATGAACCAATCCAAACAGAGGCAGCTGCAGTTCAATTCAACTGGTTTCAATTTTGAAAATTGCTTGCGGTAAGTAATTAAAGTATAAATAAACGCAATTCTTGTTCATGGAGTATCTCCAGCAATAAAGCTCTCTTGGCTGAGGGCCATGAGCCACCGGTTTTTCATACTAGCGGTACTACTGTGGTGGGCGTTATGTTTGACAAGGGCATTATTATAGGAACTGATTCGAGATCCACTAAGGGACAAATAATAACCTCGAATACCTGCATGAAGCTACATCGATTGCAGAAGAACATCTAGTAAGTATATATCTGATTACAATCTGTACATACGATGTCAGTGCCCGTCTTAAAGAACCATAGTCCATAGTTTGTCTTGACTTAGGTAGGTAGGTAGGTAAATATTAATTTCCGACCCCATAAATATATTCTTGATAAGGGCGACGAGCCAAGTCGATTTAGCTATGTCTGTCCGTTCATCAGTCTGTTTCTACGCAAACTAGTCTCTCAGCTTAAAAGCCATCGAGTTGTAACTTTGCACAGAGTCTTCATTTTACTACACGCTGCTCATATGTCGGAACCGACCGTTTCGGATGACTATATTTTATAGCTGCCATACCATCAGTCGGAAAATGAGTCTTAGTGAGAAAAAGTTTTTTTGTTCTCAATGATGGCGTCCCCATACTCGGCGATTATTAACATTATATGCTTTCAAACAGATTCCCAAGCTTTTTCAAAATCGACTAATATCTTATGGATAGATCGGAAAATGGATCTTAGTGAGAAAAACTTTTTTGTTTTCAATATTAGCGCTCCTTAACTCTTCCATTATTAATATTAAATGCTTTCAATGGATTTGCATAACTTAGTTGAAATCGGAAAACTATATCTTATACACAGAAAAAGAAGCTTCGCGAAAATGTAGGATTTTCAACCCATAACGTTTCGTGTAGCTTTTTAACAAGTCGCGTGTAGCTTTTTTATTTCAATACGCGTGTTGAAAAGCTACACGAAACGTTATGGGTTGAAAATCGTACATTTTCGTGTAGCTTTTGCATTTTTTTTCTCTGTAGATGCCGTAAGACCAATCGGTCGGAATATGGGTCTAAGTGAGAAAACTATTTTGTTTAAGCTTCTTAAGCTCGGTGATTATTCTTTTTATGTGCTTTCAAACAGATTCGCAAAATGTGGTCTTATGGCTGGCATAGAACCGATCGGTCGATGACAAAAACTTTTTTGTATTTAATTTTATCGTTCTTAAGCTCTGTGATTGCTAATTTTTTTTGTATGCTTTTAAACAGATTTGCATAGGAAACAGATTTGAAAAACTTTTTTGTCTTCAAAGCAAACGTCGTATTTATAAGTTTTCTATGCTTTTACATAATTCCACCAAGTTTTATGAAAATCGGCCAACTATATAGTATAGCTGCCACACAAAAGGTATGTCTCAAAAAAAGTCTTAGTATGAAAAACTTTTTTGTTTTTAGCGCTATCGGTCCCAAACTTGTTACTGATCACTATTATATGCTACCACACAATTTTGCCATGTATGATCCAAATCGGATGACTATAAACTATAGCTGCCATAGGAACTATCGGTCGAAATGGTAGCGTCTTTATACCTTCCACTTGTGAATATTATCAGTTTTCACACAATTTTGGTGAGTTCGGTCAAAATCGGATGAACATATCATATAGCTGCCATATAACTGGGAAGCAAATGCTCAAAGTAGTGGCGCCATCAATCTACATGGGTATATAAACTTCGGTCGAGCCGAAGTTAGCTTTCTTATCTTGAATAATTTAACTTTCAAATATTCAATACTGGGTTTTAACCCTGGAATAGTTTATATAATTTTATTTGTCAACACGGTTCGGCTAGGATTTTTGGATCCGTCGAACCGGACCACGGTCCGAACCTTCTAACATATTTGATCTCCCGAACCTGAACCCGAACTAGACCACCTCAGTTTGTAAAAAGATTCGGTTCACTTGATTACATTTCATTTTGGCTGGAAAACATTTAATAGCTCTGGATGGTGGGAAAGTCTTGATATAATTTTCAAACTTCGTAAGTTGAAATACGAGTTATATTGAAAGGATCGGGCACTTTTGGAAGGGATGAATCTATGAACGAATGCTCGAACCAGAACTTTATATTCAATAAGTTTAGGAACCGGTCCGCGAACCTTACCTCACACTTAACAACGGGTTTGAACCTAAGGACTTAACCTTCTGCACCTTTTAGCAATTTATTATGTTAAAACTAGATGGATTTGGCTACTTCTTTTGCATTCTTGTTCTAAGAAAAATACGGAATCAGAATTAAATAGTAACATTTATTATCTATTTTATATTATTATATATTATATTATATAGTATATTATTTATTATATATTACATATATAAAAAGCACCAAAATATGTGAAATCTGTGAATTTTTTACATACACTTTCTTGACATACTGTATGGAAAGTTTGCTATCTTTTCTGATTCGAGAGCTTGTAAGCCAGTGTAATTGAAGCTATTCACAACAAGGCTGCAAATCTCTAAAACTTTGCAGTATTTCGGTCCGGAGGTACGAACCCGCCAAACTTTTGTTTCAAGCCTGTTTCAATTTTCAATGAATTTCAAAAATACTACACCGCTTTTCTACACAGAGAAAAAAAATATGCAAAAAAAGCTACACGAAAATGTGTAATTTCTACATGTTTTGACCGGGTTTTTCAACCCTAACGTTTGTGTAGCTTTTCTGCACGCCCCGTGTTGAAATGAGAAAGCTAAACGCGACGTGTTGAAAAGCTACACGAAACGTGTAGGATTTCAATATCTAAACGCGCCGTGCAGAAAAGCTACATAAACGTTATCGGTGGAAAAACCCGGTCAAAACGTTGTAGAAATCACACATTTCCACTTACACAAAAAAACGCGGGGCCCTTGGACTGAAAACACGGTTGGAACAACCGCAGCGCCTGTGAGGCAAAGCATATAATGTGTTACTTGTATTGAGTAAGATGCACTTGTATTGAAAACATACACCAATTTTTGCTTGCTTGTAATTCTTAAGTGTAGTATTTCAATATCCACACGTCGCGTGTACAAAACCTACACGTTCGTGTGGAATTCAGATTGCTGCATGAAAAATGGAGAAGTTATTTGAAAATAAGCTGATTTTCTTATGTCGTGTAGATTTTGCATTTGGCCACGCAGCATTTAGCTCTTCAACACGAGGCGTTTAGATATTAAAATCCTACACGTTACGTGTTGGATTTCTGCACTTCGCGTGTAGCTTTCTGAATTCTACATTTTGCGTGTGCAATTTAGCAGCGCGCAGCAAGTTTCGTTTAGCTTTGACGTTTCTACACGCGCCGTGCAGCCAATTTAGTTTTCTCTGTGTATTTCCTATGTCCATTGATCAAAGTCGCATGGACCACACAATCAATCATACCCATGTCAGCACTAGCCAGAGCCGTTTCTTCCAGTATTTAGATTAAATTTATTTTTCTTTAATTTTAATTATCGTGTTCTCTGTCTTTTTATCTCTCCAACCTCATAGTACTGGAGGCACTGGCGTTTCCAGTGATATAGACCATCTGGTATCCATGGTTGAGTCCCAACTGGAGTTGCACCGTCTGAACACAAATCGTTTGGTTCCCGTTGTTTGTGCCAACAATATTATCAAACGAGTGCTTTTTCGTTTTCAGGAGAACTTGCCTGCCAGTTTCATTATCGGCGGCGTGGACAGAGGGGGCAGGCAGTTATATTGCGTCCATTGCGGAGGATCCACGGATAAAGTACCCTACACAGCGCTGGGTTCGGGCTGCTTTGCGGCCATGGCAATACTGGAAAGCCGTTGGAAAATGGATCTCGATGAGGACAATGCCCGCAATCTGGTCTGCGATGCTGTGGCCGCTGGCATAGATAACGATCTGTTCTCCGGTTCCCGTGCAGATGTCTGCATAATCCGCACGGATTTTAGTGTAGAACTGTGCAGCGAAGAAATTTACGAATCGCGCGGTACCAATCAGTATCCATTGGACCTCAAGAAGGGAACAACCGATGTGCGGAAAATTGCTGTGCGCCATCTTGATGTGGTGGCACATAAAGTTTATGTGCCGCCAAAGCCGCCAGCGTCATTGCCACGTGTCCGTTCCACAACTCCTCTAGCCAGAATGCAACCAACTAGGATGACATCACCTACCGTCAGGCGGAACAATAAGCGACGTTGTCGTGGCGATGATGGGCCACTCAAAAAAAAACCCAAACATTAAAAAATAGTTTTCATACAGCAAAATATCACGAGCAATAAAATATTTTCCCTCCCCCAACCCAACCACTTTTTCGTCTTTTAATCTCACATATTTTTTAATTTGTATACTTTGGAATTTGTCACAAAAAGAGTGAGCTTGGGCCAGCGGTCGATGAAGTAGGTCAGAGCTGATATGCGTCGCTTTATTTTCGGATACCAATACACTCACTTTTTAAGTTTGCTTACATTCCGTTCGTTCTTACATTCGTCTGAGAAAAAACTGCTGCTGCACTGTTAAAGCTATCGACTGATGCCACAGAGAGAGCAAAAGAAAGAGATTTCATAGACGGTAAGAGATAGAGGTTTGACATGTATGGGACATAAACTTCTTATACTTGCATGCAGATCAAGTTTATTTTCAGTTTTCGCCACGTCCCTACCGCCCTCGCAATTTGGAAAAAATCTCATCTTTCACAGTTTTTAAATAGATGGTTCGTACCTTCTAAAGATATTTAGTAATCTAGATCATTTATAGATTTGCCGAAGGAATAATAAAGATCGGATGAATGATACTCAAGTTATGACCAAAAGAATGTTCGCTGCCGCAGCTCAGCAGCAGCGTTGCTTTCAGCTGCTACTGCAAGTACAGAGTATATTACAGTCGTGCTTGACCGACACTAAGTCGACACTATGAATGTGGAAATCGGTAAGTGCAGAAAGCATGTAAATCGGCTGCCCGGTCGAACCTGAATACATGCTAGAAGTACAGATTTCATGCATAGTTCTCAAGTGAGAAGACATAAGAAAACCTGAGGGTACCGCTTCGTTTTTCATAAGCAACGCTGTTAAACTCAGGGGTTGTTGTTGTAACCGTTAACCGATTGGTTCCCCTTACGAACTTCAGATGTACACATTTTTTTTGTATTCCGGGGCGCCTAGAAATGAAGATATTCATTTCTAGACAAATATTTTTATAGCCCAATTGGGGGCGTAAGTAGTGAGGTAGAGTTGCTGACCGGTTCAACATGGCAAACCCAGCGCAGTTCGTTGGTGACCCCTGGTAACAGAGCGATGCATCCGTAAAGCTGCTAGCTAACGTGAGCAGCGAACCCTTCTTAAGCGGTAAATAGGGTTGGCGCGTCGGGCTAGATTACAATCGCCTTCAATAAAACTCCACCAATGAAAACTGCGACAACAACTGAAGATAGAACCGGGAGGTTATAAAAGCTTTATAGATGATAAGCTTACTTTGTGGCATTTTATGTACCCTGTTTTGATAAATATGGTACTATTTCGTCCGATATTTAAGCTATTCAAAATTATATCGACCGCTTCCAAATTTAAAAGGAGACAGTTTTTTGTTTAGTTTTCTCTGGCTTAGGTCGAATTTGCTCTTAAAATTGAACTGGCTATTTTAGGAAACGTTTTATACAGGTTCCCAGGAAATTTGGCGGCTTTAGAGGCAGATTGAGGGCAGGAAATTTGGCGGCTTTAGAGGCAGATTGAGGGCATATACTCGTGCATTCAAAATGGATTTTGGAAAGCACAAACTCTTAAGGGCAGTAAAAGCTTTGGGAAGAGTCGGTTGGTAGAATAATAAAAACGCTCCAACGTATCCATAACGATCTTAATAAATAACCTAGATCAATAATAGTGGTAGTTATGGGCAGAGTCAGCTCATATACCCGTATATTAGCCTTTGGAGTAGTTTTTTGGAAAGGTGGCACTATAAAGCTATTTTACGACCCAATTATAAAAAGAGTCGTTTTGTAGAACTAGAACTAGAACTATGTGGAAATTTGGTTCAAGTTACAATCAAATTAATATAATATTCTCGTATATTAGTCTTTAGAGTAGTGTTTGATTGTTCATGAGTGAGTGAACAAAATTGAATTGTGCACAAGTGAACATGTTCTTCTTCATTTGTTCATTTTTGTGAGCCCGGTTCAGTGAAAGTGGTTCAATGAGTTTTGTTCAGTCTCTCTTGCACAGTGAATTGTTAAACCATTCTTGCTCAGTCGCTTGTGCACTGAATTGTCAGTGACTGTCCACTCAGTTCAGTTAATCTCTATTCAGTGACTGCTCAGCTCTAATTTTCCCTGCGTTCGTTAATAAGTGAGGTGGCTGACAAATAGTCAAAATGTCGCAGTGGGAACAGCAACAAAGGATTACAATTAGTTCGAAATTCCAATGATTGCTGATCGTCACCATGTCTTGGGGTTAGCAACTGAGTTGAGCAATTTGTGCCAGTTGACTCACATTGAAAAAAGACCAAGTGAGCATGTACAGTCAAATGGACAACCTTTGCCCAACACTACTTTAGACAATGATACAAGATAGAGGAAACACTTGCTCCATTTCGCATGCGCAGATTAGTCTTAGGTGGGGAATTTGAATTTTTAAGTTTAAGGCGCTCGTTTGCTGGATATGGACTTCCTCCAATGCTAGTGTATAAATCTTTAGTCCGATTGATTATGCTTTCTCGTATGCACTTTAACTAGTCTTTCACTCACATAATTTAGCATCTATTGGAGTTTATTCGCCACTCTTGGAACTTTTTTTCACAATGATTTGAACAAAAATGCCTTTGTCTTCTTTTGAAGGTGCCGCATTAAATTTGTTGCTTGCCCGTCGGTCATGTTTAGTTTGCATTCGTGACATTCTGATTTATCAGTGTTTATATTGTATGTAAATTTCGTAAATATTAAATTTCTCGTCATTGCTTCACATCTTCTCAGTCAGAACTTCTCAAACGAAATGAAATGCGCGTTTTTATGGTTCTGACTTGTGCGTTTTCCGTGTCTTTCTGCGCCTAATTTTTGGCGCGTGACTAGTGTTGCCAATTTAGCTATTTCCACCAAATATCGACTGTTAAAAATGCTAAAACTTAACAGATATTAATTTAAAATAGCTAAACAATGTCAAATAATTAGCTAGAATTGCAGGCTCCGGCAAAACTGAATAGATTCCGGCTTTCGAGCTTACATAATACCTATATCTGGTGGGAAAAATAGCTAAATTTGCAAAACTGCGTGTGGCGCACACTTCTGTTTGTATTCGGCTGACATTTTTCTGCATTAGCATGCACCGAGCTGATTAGATTGGCGCATAAGATGAAAAATAAAACGTTCAATACATTGTGCAGTGTACATAGTTATTTAAATTTAATTTGTAGTATATTACAAAATAATATTTCTGACTGGAAGCATTGTGGTCTATGTGTATGTAATATAAATTACGCATACGATGAATGTATACATATGTACATAGGTAGGCAAAGAAGTACTACATGCAATAGCACGCTCTGATTCTTCATGCATTTAAATTGTTTTACATATGTACATACATGTATGTATGTATGTTAATAATAACCATTGGGATTGCGAAAAGGAGAAAATAACAAATCGAAGAAGTTTTGTTTTTTTTAACCGAACCAAAAGCTTGGGTTCGCAACAGGTTCGGGTTCATCTATATTCGTCCTCGTGGTTCGGTTCAGGATTTGATTCACAGTAAAAAAAAAAAGCCGGAATTCCGGGTTCGAACCCGTTCGGTTCAAAACCGGTTTGCAGCCCTGGCTTTAACTTGGTTTAGGGCCGATTTCTCTTCTTCCAGATATCTGCTATGTGTCAGATAAGCTCACAATTCACTCTGCTATTTGTAAGTTTATTTGACATATTTGGCTATATGTAATAGATGAGAAATCGGCTTTAGTTTAATTGTTGATATAATTTAAATTTATTTTAATTTTGGTTACCGAAGCACACTTTTGAAAAAGTGGTAACAAACACAAAATTGTGTTTGGAATTTTTTGTTTAACAAGCGACGCATTGCACTACGTTCATAACTTTAGACCATTTTTTGAAGTCCATGTAAAGGTACCTTAAGTTTTAATCTGTCTATCAACGACTTTCTATCTATAGGGGTAACAGAAAAGACAACGCTGCTCTCTACTCACCTATTTTCTTGGATGCCATCGTTGCTTGAAATTTTCCGTCTGCTTGATGTCTGCCTCAGTTGACAACTGAACTGCAAATAAAAGATGAAACGAGTTCAGTTGGAAACGTGGGCTGGGGATTGCAATTGCACAAACATGTTTTCGATTTTGTTACTAGCCAACGACCTCTGTGGGCTGCGGTTGTGCGTTGATAGCAGACAGAAATAGGCCCCCCTTATGCTAGAGGGTTATCAAATTCGATTCGATCGAATCGGCTTACATCAACAAAAACAAGTCGCTTAAATTTCGCAATTTATTGGGTATAAAACATTGCCTTATCAGCTAACTGTCTGGTCATCAACTTGACTTGAGTTCTGAGCCTGTGCCTCCTTCTTTCTTTGCGACTCCTTTCTACGCTTGTGTTTGTTACCCCTCAAGTGCACGCCCCACTGATACTCTCCAATAAAGTGTCGCTCGCAGATGGCACAAAAATTACTGGTCTCTTCGTTAAGATCGGCTCCAGGATGCACCCGCTTGGCTATGGGTTCAATTTCGCTAATCTGGTCATTGCGATAGCTGTCTATAATGGTTTCAGCTCGCTGATAGACAGACTCCGTCCAAAGGGTTACATTGCTGGTGTCCAGTTCGTAAAGATCGGGCACCTGACGATCCTTACTGGCAAGAAAACGATTGTTGATCCACTTGATTTGCTTTTTGGAGTAACGACGTGTGACCAGCTTGAGTTCCTCACAGCAGCTGCGTAGCAAATGCAGCCCCTCCGGTAGGTCGCTATTCAGTTCCTGCTCCGCTTTCGTCGGCAGTTTGTAGCCATTAGCCTTTAAATATTCCTCGACTCTAACATCCTGCTCTTGGTTGTATTTGATCAGATAAGGGACAAATTCTTTGTAGCCTATGGTCTGTAGTACGCCCTTGGTGTAGGCTTGCACAGTGACGCCTTCATAGGCATTGTGAAACTGACGCAACTCTCTGAGCAGACCCTGCTGAAGCATACCGTCCACACGCTTGTCCAGCCGTTCATTAAGCACATCCTGCTGGCAGCGTAACCACAGCAGAATTGTATGAGGATAACGTAGGGGTCCACCTAGACGATTTCCGCCAGGTTGTTGTCGCTGCTCCGCCAGCTTGGCTGTCAGAGTTTTTCCCGTGCCTTGGTAGACTTCAATGGCACGCAGAATCTTGCGTCGATTGTTGGGATGTATGCGATTGGCGCTGCTGGCATCAATGCCACACAAATGCTGGTGCAGTTCGGCTGTTGTCATTCTGGCCAGCAGCTCATTGGCCACGTGCTCCGTGGATTCATCTGGGTACTTATCCTCCTCTTTTGAGTTGATCAGTATATCCCAGAGGAGGGATTCAATGTAATAGTTGGTACCGCCTACAATTATGGGAGGTTTGGATTTGGCCAGCAGCTGCTCGATGATGGGCAAAGCAGCACTTTGAAAATGTGTCACCGTGTAGGGTTCGGCTGGCGTGGCCACATCCAGCAAATGATGTCGGGCACGCGCTTGCTCCTCCTTGGTAGCCTTTGCCGTGGCTATGTCCAAGTGGGTGTAGACCTGCATGGAGTCTGCGCTGATTATTTCGCCGCCAAATCGTTCGGCTAATTCCAGCGAGAGTTTTGTTTTGCCGGTGCCAGTGGAGCCAAGTATAACAATTAGCGGCACCTTTCTTAACATTTTAACAATCAATTTAAATTTAATTAAGACACAAATGTTTTTTGTTACACAAATTTAGCTTGTGTGCTAGTGTGTGTGTGTGTGAGATTCTCTCAAGTTGCAAACACGTGTGGGAGAGAGAGAGAGAGACTTAAACTACCTGTTGCTTCTCCAATGTGATTTACTTAATTCCCTTATATTTGAACTTATGTACACTTAATTTTTTTAAAATCCAATTATTAATTAACTTGTTTATGTGTTTTCTGTTTACAAGAATACTATAGTTTATCCAAATTGTTTTAACTTACAAAGCTTTAACGAAATGCGCCGCTACGTTGAATAGAGAGAGTGAGAGAGCTGACCTGTTGATATTGATATCGATAACATATATGCTGCTGCACTAGTTCCAACTAGTTTGCTCGTGCAGAACCAGCTCAGAATGAAAAGTAAACAATATTGAAGTTTAGTACTTAGATAAACTAAGTCGATGTCGATTGCGATGGGTATTAACTCCATATACATAAAAGGGTGTCGGAATGCTTCTACTAATTTGACAGGCAGAAACAAAAAATAGTCTGTTAGCATGAAAATTCTTCATCGAACGACATTTTTTTTTTGTAATTTTCTGAGGGTAGGCCGGTCTACTAGACTATTTCCGAAACCGATTGCTCAATGCCAAGTTGATGCAACGACTTTTTGTTCGCAGAGAATAGAAACGTTTCTATCTTGCGTGTGCTCGTGCGAACATGTTCGTCAATGGATGGGAACAAGTGCACGAACATTATTTGTTCACAAATATTTGTAGAGTGAACACCAAATGAGCAACGAATTGTGGCTGGAATTTTATTTTTTAGAATATACTATAGTTTCCGTAGGAACAATCGGGCCAAATTTTCAAAACTTTTTAGATTTCAGAAATAATTACTAAAAAAAAACAACACAATCAATTTTTTATTTTATTCAACAACTTTCTTTATTCCTTATCGCTACTTTCTTCTTCAACTGCAGGAACATTTTGTAATAAATCTAAAGCTGGTTTGGCATTTGATTAATTCTTTTTTCCGACTCTTGAAATGCCTCGATCCTAGAGGATCCGAGGTAATGAACATACTATTTAAAACATCGAGGTTGCACTTTTCCCGACCGCATTTTCTCGAAAAATGTTCTCGGTAAAACTTGAAATCTTTGTTTCGTGCTTTCTGGGCCTCCTCGGTTAATTGACCAATTGGGAGCAATGCATACTTAATTATGAATTATGAATAAAAAATTTATGTAAAGTTGGCGACATATTATACCAAGGGTAGAAATTTACGAATTGCCTAGCAGTCTCCAAGGCGTAATTTTTGATTTATTGTTTTTGATTTTTATTGTCCGCGCCTTGCGATCTTACACCAGTCTCTCTATTGCCAACTTCGGTTGCAAAAGAGAACATACTCTGCGAATACCTGTCCCGCAAATCTTTTGTTTTACGAAGTTTTGATCTGTTACTGCTTTCATCAAAAGCTAGTTCTTTGCGGCCTCGCTTCAGCTCGCACACGAAGGGGACGATTCCATCTAACCAACTTTGATTGACACTGAGAAACCGCTCTTCCACTCTACGTGAACGCGTCCATCGAGTATTAAATTCCGAGATAAGCCTAATAATCTTCCGCTTGAGATCAATCAAATTATCACCCGTAGATTTTGTACGCTGCTTGATCTCTTCCTCCAGGTGTACGAACTTGTCTCCCATCAATGTACATCCCGAGCTTTGCATGATGCCAAAAAGTTCTCGTTGACTATTGAAAATCGTTTTCGAATCTGTTCCTAAAATAAGTCAATTCATGTAGCATTTGTTGTGGCATTATATACACACATAGGCTTGCAAATTACCGACAAAATTACTGTGACTTCACCAAGGCTCTAAACACTTGTAAGTGAACATATATTATAAACATATTAAAAACCACACATTTCACGTGGCGAGCACAAAATAATCACTAACTGCTTCATTTTCCATGGTCATTTATAGAAAAATATTTCCAAATTTAATCCACTTTCAAAAGAAAGTAAACAAACAAAACAGATGTTAAAACAGCTGATGACTTTCAATTAGGGCTTCGTATATTTGAATTTTGGAAATGACAATTTTCTCAGAAAAGGCAAAAAAGAGCACTCAAATTTTTTTAGGACATAACGTTTAATATTGAAACTTTTTTTTAATAATAATTTAAAAGACGGATCTAGCCCGCTTAATTATTTTATGTCCAACGATAACCAAAAATAAAGTAATTTTTTGGACCTTGGAAAAAAATATAACAAAAAGTTTTATGAAAATTTTATTTATGCTAATGAATTAAGAAAAGTCAAAACTTATTCTTTCAATTGCCACAAATCCGCATAAATGATTTATTTTCATGAAAAACGATTGCGAACAGGCATTAAAATGCCTTATTCTGTGAATTTCTTAAAATAGAGTTCGAAAGGTGAACTTTAAATGCATGTTATGGGAGAACCAATTATCCTAGAATATTTTTCTTTCGGATTGCTATGCAAAATTTTATCATCTTTAAAGTGGCATTTAAACAATCTTCATTGTCTCAAAAAAAATCAATTTTGGCGCTTCTCCAAGTAGTGGTGAATTATTTTTCGACTTAAATCGATTCTCAAAAACTATATCGATTTTTTTCCAAATTGGATTCGGTAAACAAGTTGTACCTACGGTGGTGAACTAGTTCAAATGAACCCACCTTCATCTGTACTTCTACCTACCTGTTACTCTTAAATAAGTTTTCAGTCCCATTGTTGGCTTCAATCAAAACGGTTGTGGCGCTACGGACATTTGCTGCGGTTAACAATTGAAATTTGAAAAGTTTTTTATTTAACTAAAACAACTTTAGCAATGGCTTGTAACAAATACTTGACCTTCAACAATGGCGAAAAGATGCCTGTAATTGGGATTGGCACCTGGCAGGTAATTATCATTAAATGCAACATGCAAATCACAATTAAATAGACAAAATCTGTGTAGATTATTTAGCAAATCATGATTATCATGAGCGGCACGAAGTCGAAGTGACGCTGACACGTCACTTTGCTGTCCCCCCGCCTGAAATGGGCGGGTGTCAGCAGAATCTTTGACAACGGTAGAGACCGGTTTTCCGTGCACAATGAAACATCATTCATAGGGGCCTTTCTCTGTATTTAAACAAACCGAAATATTTATATTGAATGACGACTTAACCGCAATTCCTTTGTAGGCCAGTGATGAGGAAATTGAGACCGCCATCGATGCTGCCCTGGAGGCGGGGTATCGTCACATAGACACGGCGCCTGTGTATGGCAATGAGGCGGCAATTGGACGAGTCTTGAAACGTTGGCTAGAGGCGGGCAAAGTGAAACGTGAAGAGCTGTATATAGTGACCAAACTGCCACCCATTGGTAAGAAAAGACCGATTTTCTTTTTATTTACAATTCATACATTTCAACATCCTTAGCTAATCGTCCACATGAAGTGGATCCTACATTGAAAAAGTCTTTGACCGACCTGCAGTTGGACTATGTGGATCTGTATCTTATACACACGCCCTTTACTGTCAACATTAATGAGGATGGCAGCTTTAAATTCGACAAAGATGGGCTTATCGAGGTGGATCCCACGACCAATCATGCAGCCACCTGGTTGGAAATGGAAAAACTGGTGGAAAAGGGTTTGGCCAAGTCTATTGGTGTCTCCAATTTTAGCCAGGGGCAGGTGGCGCGTCTGCTAAAGAATAGTAAAATACCTCCGGCGGTTAATCAGATCGAACATCATGTTTATCTGCAACAGCGGGACTTGGTTGACTTTTGCAAGGCACAGAATGTGGCCATTACTGCCTACTCTCCGTTGGGCTCCAAGGGTATAGCCAATTTTAATGCTGCGGCCGGTGTGGTACGCGATTTACCTGATCTGATGGACATACCTGAGGTCAAGGAAATAGCGGAGGCTCATGACAAATCACCGGCACAGGTGCTGCTGCGTTGGATCATTGATACAGGCCTGTCGGCCATACCCAAGAGTACCAATCCTGCACGCTTGAAACAGAATCTCAATGTGTTTGACTTTGAACTGACCGCAGAGGAGGTGGCTAAGCTGTTGAATCTGGACAAGAATCTGCGCATTTGTGATTTTGCCTTTTTCCATGGGTAAGTTGGAGCCTTTTTTAACAATTCTCAACTTTAATCTCACCCAATTTATTGCAGTGTGGAAAAACATCCCGAGTTTACGTTCCAAAATCAATACACCAACTAATTTGTTTGCACATTTATTCATTTTTTAAAGAAATAATCGTTTTCGCACTTCATTTCATTTTCTTTCGCTCAAGTCCAATGGTACCAGGGTTCGGGTTATAATTTTCAGTTCAACCGGTTTTCCCAGTCTTTTGGGTGTGGCCTCTTTGACTTGGTGTGAGCTGTGAACGAAACTTTTTAATTAGAAACTGTCCAAAAATTTTCATTGTTAGTCTGGACATTTATTTGCAACAAAGTTTTGACTTAAGCTTAACACAAATCACAAGTTTTGTTATTTCTTAGTAGCGAGCAGAGCACTAAAAAAATGCCTCTAGGTTTCTCTTTCTTTATATACAAAAGGAATTCGAGATTTTAATATTTTTAAGAAATAAATTTAAGCGGTTTTTAGACGGAATCAAATACTTTGGAATAAATCAATTAACATTAAGCAAATTATACAAGTTAAGTATAACGTTGATTTTAATTTGTCTAACAAATTGGGCCAATCTTTAAAACTGATTGTCAGGCTTTTGGCCGTCGCTTGTGTTAGATTGTAGTTCGAGTATTAAGAGGGAAGAAATTCGTTAGGTTCCATGCCAAACTCACGTGGTCCGGGTTTCCTCATCCGAACTGCGCCTGTAACACAGCATGAGAAGTAAAGGATTTAACATGAAAAAAAAACAGGGCTAAATAAAGGCTAATATTAACTAACAAAATTTAGCATACAGTCCTAAATTATTTTCAATGTATTAATTTAGTAAACATTTAGACTTTGTCAAATTTGTGCGATTTTAAGTTTAAATAGAAAATAGAAAAAAAACACGAAGAGCGCAATGGACCACGCAATACTAGACACAGTGGGTCAGACCCGAAAATTTCTAAGGGAAAATAAAGACGTCATTATTTTAAATGCGGATAAGGGAAATGTCACAGTAGCCATGAAAAGGAACGATTACACGGACAAAATGAAGAAAATATTAGACAATCTTTCTACATATAGGATCTTAAGGAAGGACCCTACCTCAAGACTACACACAAAAAACAGTGAAATTGTGGACAAAATATTCAGACTAGATCTGATTTCAAGGAGCGAAAGAAAAAGACTCATAACAAGCACGGCACTTCCACCTAAAATTTACGGGTTACCAAAAATCCATAAAAAATACACCTATTTGTTCTATGATCAATTCTCCTTCGTACCAACTGTGCAAATATATGTCAGAAATTTTAAAAATTTTGACGGCAGAATCCACATTCAACGTAAAAAACGCAACGGAATGACTCCCACATTTCTGACGATGAGAAACTGGTTTCTTTCTATGTTATATCACTATTCCCTAGAATCCCTACCGACCTGGCAATTGACGTAATTCGTGACAAATGGGATATAATCAAGAACCACACAAATATGCCTAAAAAACTATTTTTGGTAGCGTTAAACTTTTGTATCAGTTTGAGGAGGAACTGTATATTCAGTTGAAAGATCTCCCCATGGGATCTCCAGCGTGACCAATAATAGCGGACATCATCATGAAAGAAGTCCTTACAAAGGTTAAGACCACCAGACTTTTAACCAAATATGTTGACGATCTCTTTGCGATAGTCAGAGAAGAGGACATCCAAACCACTCTACAGGGCCTAAATTCTTAGCACAAGGACATACAATTTACCTTAGAATTAGAAGCAGACAACAAACTACCATTTTTAGACGCAGCAGTGCACAGAATCATTAATACGTTAAAGGTCAACTGGTACCAAAAACACACAGCCTCAGGACGAATTATAAATTATTACTCAAAACATCCGAAAAACATGATTATAAATACAGCTAAAAACCTTGCCAATCGAATAATAGATACCAGTGACCCAAATCCTTCACATATATTCCACAATACTCGGAAAGACTCCCCAGAGCTGACTTATACGACAGAGAACAAATCACAATAGCACACAAACCAACATTCACCATGGCTGCACTGTTCAACAATATGAAGAGTAAAGTTGCAAAGTTGGACAAAAATAATCTAATATACCAAATACCATGTGCTGGAGACGGGACTAATATATGTAATAAAATATATGTTGGGACGACAAAATCAAAACTTAAGACAAGACTTTCTGCACACAAGTCAGATATAAAGAAATGAAACGAGATCAACACACAAAAAACAGCACTTGCGACCCACTGTGCTGAGAGTGGTCACTCTCCCGATATTGATGCCACGAGCATTCTACAGCAAGAGCGTAACTACAACAAGCGATTCACTCTGGAGATGTTACACATAATCAGGTCGCTAAAACCAACACTTAAAATAGAAACTTGTATAGCAGGAAGAGGAGCTTCCGAGTTAATTATTCGGTAGAGTTTCTTGTAATCAACACAGAGGACACGAAACGGTTCATGCAAGGCATAGTTAGTAATACAACGATTTAGTGATAGGGGGATAAAATTACGAATCTGTCTAATAGGAAGGTTAATTTGACCAACCAACTCAATTGAGTCGATTTCACCATTAATTAGTCTATGTATAAAGATTACTCCAAGCATAACTCCACGGTTAATAAGGGAGGGAAGCTTAATCAAAAGAAGTCTACTAGAGTACGATGGTAAACGGACTTCAAGATTCCAGCCCAGACCACGAAGAGCAAATAATAAAAACTGTTTTTGCACAGATTCAATTCTATATTGATGATGGGTCGAATATCGGACGGACAAGAGAAGTGTACAAAATCTTCGTCGTATAGGGATCATCAAATTCCTTCGACCTACAAACAGTAGCAGTAACATGAGAGTCAAATTTAAGTCGGTGATCAAGAATTACCCCAAAATCGTTTACAAGCATATAAGTGAAGAATTGTGTCAAACTTCTGTAAAATGTCATAGCCCTACACTTGGAACTGTTAAGGTTTAATAGATTATCTTTACACCAAGACTGAAATGCATTCAAGTCAGCTTGCAAATTATAGCGGGAAACCAAATCGTTATATGTTAAACATAGTTTCATATCATCGGCGTACATAAGCACACGAGAGTGAGTCAAGACTGACGGAAGATCATTTATGAAGAGAGTAAAAAGCAATGGACCCAAGTGACTATATCTTGGGGTACTCCAGAGGTAACCTGGATTAGTTTCGAATATGAATTACAAAATAAAACTTTTTGTGTTCTAGAACTTAAGGAATCAGAGATCCAACTAAGAAGGTTAGTTGGGAAACCAATTAAACTCAGTTTATGAACCAACAAAGAGTGATTAACAGAATCAAAAGCCTTACTAAAATCAGTACAAATTACGTCAGTTTGCATCTTACATAGGAACACTTTGATCACTAATGATGTAAGCTCTAAAGCAAATTGATCATCCGAATCGTCTACAGTTCGCAAATTGGGCGGAAGATCGTGCGGCCGAAGATGGTGAATTTTTACCGAAAATTCATCTTTTCGGATGAAGCACATTTCCACCTCGGTGGTTATGTTAATAAACAAAATTGTCGCATCTGGGGCACAGAAAATCCGCATATCGTCGTCGAGAAGCCAATGCACCCACAACGTGTCACTGTTTGGTTTTGGTCTCGAGGCATCATTAGTCCATTTTTCTTTTAAAATGAAGAAGGAGCCACCGTGACCGTGAATGGTGAGCGCTACCGCGCAATGTTAAGTGATTGGTTCTTCGAGGAAATTGAAGCGGAAGACTTCGACGATATTTGGTTTCAACAAGACGGCGCTACGTGCCACACGACGCAGTTCGTATATTACGTTTATTAAATCTATTCAGATTTGTTCGGCAAAGACGACAGGCACAAACAAAATCTGCACACATTCAAAAAAAAGAAGAAAAACTCTTCATTATATACTTTAACTAGCATATAACCCGTCGCGCTTCGCTGCGCCGCCATCAGTATGGTCTATCGCTATCGTTATCGTTTTCGACATCGTTTTCGCTATCGTTTTCGTTATCGTTATCCTTATCGCTATCGTTATAGTTATCGTTACCGCCCCATTTCACTTTATTTCGTATTTTATCCTTACAAACCAAGTTTCAAGCCAATCGGATGAAAAATAATTTTTTGCCCACAGAATTTTCCGGGAATTTTCACGCCTGGGGGGCGGATTTTCCGACTTTGGAAAGTCACATTTCAAATTATTTCGTATTTTATCATGACAAATCGAGTTTCAAGCCAATCGGATGAAAAATAATTTTTTGCCCACAGAATTTTCCGGGAATTTTCACGCCTGGGGGGCGGATTTTCCGACATTGGAAAATCTCATTTCAAATTATTTCGTATTCTATTCGTTTCGCCCGATGAAAAAAATTTTTTTGCATGCAGAATTTTCCGGCCATTTTCCTCCTGGGCGGATTTTCCAAAATCGGGATAGCACGTGTCAAATTATTTCGCGTAATATGCTTACAAACCAAATTTCAAGTCAATCGGATGAAAAAATATATATATTTTCATATATATATATATTTTTTTTATATTTTCATATTATAATATGAAAAAAAATATATATATAATTATTATTTTTTAAATTTCCCGGTGTTATTTTTTCTTGATAATGTATAAGTACTGTATAGGTTAGTTCTAATTAGTACTAATTTAGTAATTAGTACTAATTTGCTTACCAGTTAAAGTCCTAATATAAATACTCAAACCAAAACAGTTATTAATACCAGTTAGCTCATAGGGTATCCAACTAGTAGGACTAACCTCACACGTACGCTCACCGATAGGTCGACTTTCGGTTAGAATCTTCCCGACGCCCATTTGCGTTTGACCAGAAACATTCCGTATTTTAACGGTTAGCTATAACAGTTAATTGACAAGTATTTACCAGTTAGATTTCTTGCTGGGTAGACTATTATCTTCGGGGAGCGGTCAAGAACAAATGTTATGCAAACAATCCTGAAACAATTGATGAGTTGAAGAACGAGATTCGAGTTGCTATTGCTGACATACGTGCCGAATCAATTGAAAATGTTCTCAAAAATTGGGTGTATCGAATGGGCTACTGCCAAGTCAGCCGTGGTGGTCATTTGATCGAAATTGTTTTTCATAACTAAATGACATGAACCAACCTTTCCAATAAATGTTCATCCTTTGAAAAATATCGAGCTGATTTTTTTTTATAGCCAAATTTAATTCCCATTTTTAAATGGACCACCCTGTATAATTTATTAAATTAAGGTTTTAAATGATTTTCGTCGAACTCAGCAATAGATGGCACCATTACTTTGACCATTTGCTAGCCAGTTTGTTATATGGCAGCTATTCGATATATTCTTCAGATTTTGACTAAACTTCCCAAAATTGTGTAGAAACTGATAATATAATATATAGCTGGAAAGTAAAAAGACGCTACCATTGAAAACTAAAAAGATTTTCTCACTAGAACTACTTTTTCGACCGATCGTTCCTGTGGCAGCTATTTGCTGTAATTTTGGATAAAAATTGGCGGAATTGTGTGGTAGCATATAATACTCATCAGTAACAAGTTTGGGAGCGATAGCATTGAAAACAAAAATGTTTTTCCTACTAAGACTTTTTTTCAGAACTGTATTTTGTATGGCAGCTATACTATATAGATGACCGATTTTCATCAAACTTGGTGGAATTATGTAAAAGCATAAAAAACTTATAAATTCGAGGTTTGGCACATTCTCGTTAAAGACAAAAATATGTTTTTCTAGCTAAAACTACTTTTTCGACCTATATTTCCTATGGCAGCTAGATGATATAGTCATCCGTTCCGGTCGGTTCCGACAAATCTGCGGCGTCTTTGTACCAAAAGACTTCATGCAAAGTTTGGTCAAGATAGCATTAAAACTAACGGAGGAGATAGCATAGAAACAGACGGACAAACGGACATGGTTATATGAACTCAGCTCGTCATGCTGATCAAGAAAATATATACTTTTTATGGTCGGAGATGCTTCCTTCTGTGCGTTACAAACATCTCGACAATTTTAATATACCCTCTACAAGGGTATAAAAACGTTATCCAAGTCAGTTAGACCATATAGATCACTTTGTGTGTTGTTATTGCTTTGGTTTTGTGAACCTGCAAACGCTAATGCAGTTCAATTCTAGGGGTAATAGTCTACTAGTCGTCAGGTGGGTATACTCGTCAGCTTCCACAAACCGGCCAAGTGACGAGGACAGAAAAATGTGAAGCAGAGAATTGAATCGGAAATTTTCCGATTCGTATGGAGCTAAACTAAGCCCAGAATTCTAGCGTGGAACATCTACATAAAAAAAGGACATTAAAATCCAGAACAACTCACTCAAATCCTTGTGGTAGGCACACAATTTGAAAATAAAAGTTCAAAACATAAAATTCAAAACTCCCAGCTTACCTAGGCTCATCCTGACTGGTGCGCATCGCCAAGGTGGCCACCTCAAAGAGACCAATGAAGAAGCAAAGCATAAGAGGGCCAAATATGGCACCCTGCCAACCAATCCAGTACATGCCGCCGGCAATTGCCAGGCCATTGAGGTAAGGATGTCCACCGCTGCAAGTGAAAGTAACAAGTGACTCAAATGAAAAGTTCAGACGGAGGCAATTAACACTCACCCCTTGAGATCCGCATAAATAGCAGTTTCAAAAGTCGACGGCACAAAGAACTGTAGCAGAAACAGTAATAATCCTGCATAGAAACGATCCTGGGCCAGCCAAAGCTCTAGAAAGGCAGGCACGGCACACCAGTAGCTGCCCAGGAAGGGAGCCGCGGCTAGCAAAGCGGCCAATGCCGATGGCAAGAAGACAATACGTGCTCCAAAAACGGTATGAACCAGCCAAGTGAACAGACCGGTAAAAGTCGAACACTTGAACATGGAGACCAGCACCACAGTAATGGAGTTTTCCAAAGCATCGGCTATCTTAATGCCAGAGGTAGAGTAACCCAGATATTTGGTTATCTGTAAGGGAGCATATTTATCCTGGCTGCTGGACAGCAGATAAAACAAAGCGGTGAAAAAGACGATCTGGGGAGCAAGAATAAATATAAATGGATAAAGGGATGCACCAGGGAACTCACCATATCCAGTATAAACTCAATGCAAGCCTGTCCGCCAGATAACAACAGCGAGAGTATCTCTCCGGTAACGCCCATGATCATTGAGAGATTCGTACGTATTATATGCCACAGGGATTCGGCCACTTCCAGTATGGTCTGTGTATTGCTCTGCGCCCAGCCAATGATGCCCTGTTTTGCCACTAAAACTAGCTCTTTAAAATGTCCTTGGTTAAATATAAACGGCCATGGGTTAGCAAGATGCCACATAGAATGAGTTATTTTTGATACCAGGCAAACAAAAAGAGATTACAGCATGGGGGGAGGATTGGTGGGGTTTAGTCGGGACAAATGAAAATTAGTAGTAAAAAGCCCGAGCTAACTGCTCACAAAACCACCTACCTGGATTGTCCACAATCTCGCCAAAGGTACTCTTCAGCGCATCCGTGGGCACACGGGGACCGTACGAGGTGCCCGCCTTATTGAAATCAATCCAATACTGTATCAGCCTATCCCACACATCAAGTATCTGCTCCTTCAACTTGGTGGCATGCACCTTATCCGCCTCCGCCAGCCAATCATCTATATAGGTTTCAATCTTACGGCGACCATAATGGTGCGCATTGTCTAGCGCATCATCAATGGACGCCTGCATATTGGCGGGCAAAATATCAATTAGCTCTGGACGATCGGTGATCGTCTTGTTAATTAGATCTTTTCCCAGATAGGCCACCTCAATGGTCTCCGAATAGATGTTGATGCAAAAGAAGACGCCCAGAAAGATGATGATTAGCAACATGAGAATTATCATGAGTATGGAGGTGACCGTCTCCACCGATGACTTCAAAGAATCCCTCACCAGCGTGTTCAACTTATAGTTGAGTTCCAGTACCCCGGGCAGGCACAAAGGTAAAACAGCCGAATGATGCTCAATGGCCCAGCATCTGACAGCCAAATACAATTCGTTGACTTTGCCCGCCGCAAACTGGGTAATGCCCGTGTAAGAGCCCAACGTGTAGATTAAATGTAGTAAAACAGGCACAGCAGCCAGTATAAACATCCAGATGTTGCGATACAGGAAAGTGGCCAAACAGGCATAGAACAATAGCTTAAAGAAGGTTTCACTCTGATGACCCTGCTGTTGTTCCTCCTCAGCCGCTGGCTTAAGGTCAAAGGTGTCTGTGGAGTCCACCGTATCACTGAGAGAAATATCCTCCACATCAGAGTTCACAGCACCGCCGCCGCCGCCACAAATGCTGAAATTGCTAAGCGAACGCTCAAAATCCTGCTTATCGAACAATTTATGCAAACGCTGCATATAGGAGGAGTCAGCATCCGAGTTGTGGCACTGCAAATGATAAAACGTGGAGGCGGTGACATAGGCCATCACCATTAAAAACACAGGTACTTGTAGCGCGCCCAGAAAACTGCACACATAACCAGCTATGGCTATCCACATGGACTGTCCGGCTATCACAAAGTGTGCACTATTCTCGGGCCTCCAAAAGAAGTGCACCGAGCTGAGGTAGATCACCACCAAGGCCATTAGCTGGAAAGGAATAGAACATTCAGAGCATTCAAAACTCCCTGGGTGAGGCTCCAAACCTGACCTACATACCACATATACATTAAGGAATCCAATGATCTGCACAAACAGTCCATGCGAAAACGTAATCCAATGCCAAAGGGCTAACAGAAATCCCTTAGGTGCATATAAAACCAACAGTTTGACACAACCGGCCACTCCGCAACCGGCCAAGATTAGCTGCCAGTGCTGACACAACCAGCCTATAAGTAAACGACCACAGTGCTCTGTGGCCTCCAGCGGTGCCAGGCATATGGACACCAGCACATTCGAATCCCGTTCCTCCAGCCGTTGGAACCAATTGTTTAACAGCTCAGCCAGATGACGCTTGAAAGGAAAGAGCACCGCACCCATTAAAAACGCCCAAAGCAGCGGACGCACAAATGGCCCCAATATAAAACAGACAGCCACAAAAGCAGCCACGCCGGCTGCTATCAAAAAGTTATACATGGCCGCCCGAAAACTCTCATGATTCTGGGAACGCATACGCAACAATCTGTTGAGCACACTATCAAAGGAACGATCCCGTCGTATGGGTATGGCCGAGTCCGAGCGGTTCATGGTGAGCAGGAACTGAAAATGAATGAATGAATGGGGGCCACACCCTTGCTATGGCTATTTTTAATCTCACTCACTTTTAATTTCGATTTGCTGTTTGGTTATAAATCAGCAGCATTAGCTGCTTTACATAGCTCCACTGCTTGCTAAAATGTGAACTGGGCAAGGGGCAACTCCGGAGTTGACAAAATTCCATACGCTGGACGTGGACATCAAGTAGTTGAGTTAGTTGGGAGGGGGTAGCGGGGATGGCATATAAACAAAAATAGTTGTTGTTTGTTAGCCAAATTACGTCAGTTTCGCCAGTGTTGGAAAGTGACTAAAAAGCGGATGTGATCAAAGCGGAACTGGTTCAAAAGGTCTTGTGAACAGTGGAAAGAAATTATTTTTTGGAATTTCGCGAAATTCATCGTTTGAGCCGATTACCTTTAAATTTGTCTAGTAAGCTTAATAGTTAGGTGTGTGGATGTGGATTTCCGTATGAAAAGTAGTTTAGAATCTGGATTGCCGTATGAAAAGTAGTCTAGAGTCTAGAATGTGGATTTTTCATCCTCACTAGCCAAGTTTTTAATCCAACCATCTGCATCTCCGCAATCACGTAAAAAAATTTTGTTTTCCTTTTTGCAGACAAAACATACAAATTTAACACCGAAATTCCAATTAAATTAAAAGAAAACAAAAAACAGGCTACCGGATATTGGAAATATTTTTTATATAATTTTATTATTGATATTTTGTTGTAAAAAAATTATATTATCTTTGCAATGAAATGCGCACTCAAATTTTTTTGTATTCTTAGTTGTAAAATAGTATACACGTATTTTCAGCATCTTGCCGAAATATGCTTAATTCGCGGGAAAAAATGTTTTCACAATTTAGCTTTATAAAAAATTTAATTATTTGCAATTGCTTGATATTCAAAGCCATTGGTAATAAACAATTTTTAAAAAACAACCTATAAATTTACATCCGATCCCAAACTTTTAAATTATTTACACTTAAAAATTATCAAATCACGGAAATAAGTAAAGAGAAGTTAATTGCCGCGAAAGGGATGTTCTATTTTCTTCTTTTTTGTTCTTCATTTTTATCTCAAAATTTGATCTTGTATCTAGAAATTTACAAACCTTCAAGTTTTTGCTGGCTCGAGGTTTCTTTATGCAAAAACTTGAAAGTTTGATTATCATAAAGGTCGTTGAAACATACACAAATGTGTCATCATCGAGCTATAGCTTCTCAAAACTTTGAATCGTCCAGTTTTTTTCAAGCAGACAATGCACAGTGGGAAAAACGGGCAGATTAGCTCCGATTAATTGAATTTCCAAAATAAAACTTGCGCTAATTCCGTTTTGTAATCGATTACTAATATATCTGACATCGCAATGACCCGTAAGCTTTCCTTTTGAATTATAACACATTTAATGTGTTATATTAAGCTGAGCGGAAGAACTTCGGGTGATTCCAGGCAATAAACGTGATGATTCAAAGTTCAAAGAAGCTATAGTTTTGTAACGCTTTGTCGCACAGCTAACTGTTAAATATGAAATTTGTTGCAAATTTTATGCTCTTTAATTTATGTTATGAGATAATTGTTCGTGGCTCTCACCGGAAACAAGAAAAATGGGAACAAAGTGAAAAATAAATTTTTGATCGTACATTACCTGAAAACTACTGCCCGCACATAAAATTCGATGGAACCAAAAAGAAATGTAATGTTATTATCTATAACCTTGTCTTAGATAATTTTTCTCCAAAGTCAATCGTTTTCAAGAAGCAGAGCAATTTGCGTTTTCCAATATGGCGGCCGTTCCCAATGACACAAATTGTAACAAATTTTAACTTAAGCCTTTTAGACAGTCCCCTATCACATATCAAAAATCTGTCTGGTCAATATATCATGCATAAATATGCCCCTTTTTACCTAATTTGACTGGACTATCGTGTCACGCCTGCGCCCATCTCTAGTTTGTTCAGTTGCATAGCGAGTGCTTTATCGTTCTGCAACACTGACTCATATTCAAAACAAGACGCCGACACGGAATTTGTCATGGAAGGTAAATATACAAAAAATTCAACAATAATTGACGAATTAAATGTTTATTTAATTGATTCACACAGAGTTAACGCTACAGCAAGTGCTCAACCTAAGGGCCATCCAGATGGAGTTTATTAATAACAAAACAGAATACATGAAAATTTACCGCAAAATCAGCAAAAAATTCTATACCACGGAGCTAGACGAACTGGTAAGTGTCCTAGGTGATGCATAAGCATGTGTTTGACAATTGTACTAAGCCCCTAAATACTATACTAGACACACAGTGTATTTAATATGGTTGATGTAGAACTGAAAATACCAAAGCTACCGTCCCTGCCACAAGACAACAAATACAAGCAGCTGTTCCAGGTAAACACCGTCAAGACCTTCACACCTTAATAAAAATAAACAGTCTTTGCATTTTATGCTATAGTTAAACCAATTGGAAGAGATTTACGATGCCTCCTCTGAGGGATTGGACATGCTGTAGGCCTGTTCCGATCTGTCTTTACTATTATGCAGCCAATAGCTATACAGGATGCGATAGATATGCTGCAGGCATTCAAAGGAGGGCGATTGACTCTGAAAAGATTTGCTTTAAACGTTTGTATGTAATGATGATGATAGCGGGGAACTCACATTGAAAAGGGGTATTAAGGGTTGCTGCTTGAACATGCTGCCCTTGGTGCGCAGTAAAAGCATGTACTTGACATCCAGCTGTAAATTTGTCATAATTAAATGTGGTTTAATAAATTGTAACTGACTGCTAAACCCACATTTTCAATCACTTCGTTGAGCACCAAGTCATGCAGATGTCCACGCTGCACGCATAAGACCGACTTACGTCCAAAGGTGCGCACCGTTTCCGTTTGCAGAGCCATGTCCCAGCTGTAGAACAGTTTCTCTGTCCTGACCAAATCAAAGCTGGTACGTAGTATGGAGACGGCTAGGAGAATGACCACAATGATGGGGAATAGAATGCGAGCCTGCCACACGCTGGAGGAGTCCTCCCAAAGTAACCACCAAACGCTGGCAAAGTAGATAACGGCTAGGGCCGAAAGCAGTAAAAGTAGTTGCAGTTGCACTCGACACTGGGCGGGATGTCGCAAATTGCGTAGCTCCAGTCGCACCACATCATCACCATATCTACGAATGCACAGTTCCAAATCCTTCTCGGCGCAACCAGCATACTTGGCGGCCCGGCTAAAGTACCAATGTTTGGTTACTTGAGTTTCCATTTTTTCTGTTTATTTGATTTTTTCTATGTATACAGTTTTCAATTAGAGATGAGCAAGTTGAGTCACTATATCGAGTCACTAGAATGTTAACTGTGGGTGGTTAATTTCAATAGTTCAAAACCAAATAGGTTGAGGCAAGATATACTTACTTAAGTGTACCCTGGGTTGAGGTGCAAAAAATAGAATTCTATTGCATTTCCCAACCTTAAATTTTGTGGTTTACTTAGGTCCTAGTCCCGACCTTAAATCATACGTGAATAAAGGCAGCCTTTAGGCTCAGTGTAAAATGGCTCTTGGCGGACGCCAAGATGGCAGAAGACGAGAGTCTTGCAAAAGGCAATAGCGGAGCACTCCCTCGAAAAACTGCAATGCACGAGGCTTCCGGAGAGACTCAATGGCTAATTTTGTTTGTCTTATCACGACTTCATCAATTATCTAAACAAATATTTCATCTCTCATCTCTAAGACAAAAAAAGCACTAACGCATAAGGGGTGACCATTTACTTTGTTAAGGCGAAAAACAACATGGCGTCGTTGCGGCGAAACTCTCTCGCACAAAATTATCGTCTCGGTTTAGACTAGACCAACGCTCGAGCGTCGGTTCCGCGGAAAATTTATAAAAATACTAATTATCCGAGAGATAAATTGTTAATAGCGCGTGGTAAATAGTAAATATGCGCAAACGAAAATTGTATATACACTAAATGAATGCGAATAGGAGCCAAGAGAAAGCAGTAACAAGGAATTGCAGCGTGAGTGTAAAAAAAAACTTTCTGGTAAAAACGATTCAATATTACCCCTCGCGCTCCCGCTCCAGCCCTCGCCCTCTTGCGGCTTCTGTGTTGTCTGACCGTGTGTGCGTGCGTGTGTGTTGGTCTGTGTGTATTCTCGTATACATTTGGTTCTCACGTACTCCGCCGTATAATTGTGGCCTTGTGGTGTCTGTGAAACAAGGAACGTAACTTCCCGGCCAATAATATAGAGTGAATCAATCCGGCGTGTTTATGTACACTTTCGAGGTAATTTGTTTTTACTTATTTTTGAACTTTATGCAACAACGCAAACGTTGTTCGCCGTGTGTTGAGTTTTCCTCGCTCTTCTATTTTGTAGTGTGTTGAAATTGTCCACTGCCGCTGTTACATGTGGTGGATTTGCCTCGCATGTCTCTCTGTGTGTGTGTGTTGTGGTGTGTACCCAATGTTTTTCTTACGTTTTGTGTGCGTTTAATTAAAATACAAAAGTCATACGCGAAAGTCATCGCAGCGAGATGTTATGGATGAGATGGACATTGTAAAACTCGGCGGGGGCAGCTGACGTTGAGAAATCAAATTCCAAATAATAATAATTGCATGCGTCATTAAAAGTGACCAAAATCACTAACATATACATACAGACACGTTTGGCTGGTGGGTGTGTGTGTGTGTGTGAGGAGACGGCATTTTTCTTTACCACACGCTTCTTGCCAGCAAATACGATGCAATGTTTGCAATTCTGTTTTGTGCCCGTCATTTGCAATCATTTTGTTGAATGAACCCCAAAAAGAGATTTCCCAAAAAACGAGATACTCGCTGGTCGGCGGATGAAAAGGAATATTTTGATTTTTTTTTGCTGACATTGCATTTCGGTTCGGACTCCGGAGTGGGGCAGTAATCTTGCCATTGGCCGTGTCCCACCCCAAAATGTGCATACAAAACAGACACACTCATACCTACACAAGCGCGCGTATTCTGCACACACACATTGCCATGCATGCAAAAACAAGATACGACGCGTTTGCAAATCGTCGCCACCAAACTGCCTGTCCAACCCCTCCTGTCCTCCTGCCCTCTCTACCTTTTCTTCAACTGCCATTCATTGTGTGTATGGAGAGATCCACACACACACACACACACTCAGCCAACGCATACACTTGCAATGAGGGAGAGAACGGGCACGTCCCCAAAAGCATATTGTGTCCTGTTCCTGTATCCTTTAGGAACACAAACACATACGTACAATTGCAGCTTTCGTGTGCTGTTGGCCACAACATCATCAACTTGAAGTCTTTGTTGCTGGGTGAGAAAAGTTTTTTGAGACTTGTATTGGTGCGTCGTTCCCCCTCTATCAGATTATCAACGGCAGCCACTCAAAGGGTTTGATTGCGTAAACCCTACCATTAGCATTTGTTTTAATTGCTGGTTTTGTTTTGATACAAGGTTCGCCTCTCTCACCTAGAGATTATCATTTTGGCTTATCAGTGTGGAATTGGCCTATGGCACATCATCCGTCTACCAATTCTCTGGAATTTGTGTAAAATAGTTCAACATGCAGATCGGTGGGTTTTTTTAGTGAACCTCTTACACATTGCTCAGGTGACGTAAATATGGACGACGATGACGTAGGCATGCTTCTGTTTACACACATTTTACACTTGCTCATTGATTTTCGCCTTGTGCGTAGTAGTCTCTGTGTGTGTGTGAGTGAGTGATAATCTAATCTAGTCACTGCCGGCTGCCACCCGCTCCCTCCCACTTTCCACTCAACGCTCCTCTCTTTCTAGTCGATGTTTGTTTTTGTCGCGCGCGTGTTTACACTGGGTCGCTTTTGGCCATGGGGCGAAAGCGCCATAGTTTGCCCAATGGAGCAGACGACGTACAAAACTCGCGGCAAAGATTTGAAAAAACATTTTGATGTTTGTAAACAGACCGGGCACAAGTACATTTTTTATTATGTCGTTTCTTTTCTGGTCAAAGTTTTGCGCTCTCTCTCTCTCTCTCGCTCGCTCGCTATGTTTCTCTTGACATACAAATTCTGCTTTCACATTTTCATTCATGTATTTTAATGTATCGTAGGACTATATCACAAATGATTAAAGGCCTGTATCCAGCACTGCGGAATATTCCTACCAGGAATTTGCTAGTTATTTCTTGTGTGTGGAACCTTACTATAACAGGGTAACCATCCACCAAAAAGGTCAATGGTCACTCTGATAAGTGTTAAGCACTTAATTATTTGAATTTAAATAAATTTTAAAAAATATATGCAATTTCCAGAGGAAGTAGGTGATACTTTATACTAGGGGATGATCATCCGATGGCTTAGAACGACAATTTGCAGTGTGGCCCGTGCACAACTTTATAATGTCATTCCCATCTCCAAAGTAGTATGACATCTCGGTTGGCCGCCAATCAAATGAAGTCTTTCATGGTCGGATACAAGATTGCCTAAATACATTTGCATTAATATTAAGGATTTTGTCAACTCAGTGGCCGGATCAGTACCTTGGCTTTGGTCTATGGCCGAACCGCTGGAACATAGCCGTTAATCGTTCAAACACTCAACATGATCGCTATGAGATCCCGAAAAGTTGCTCGAGTGCGATACCTAGGATCAAAAGGATACCGCGGTTAAATACCTTGGCGTATCTCTGGACCGCCGCTTGACCAGTCTATGTGTCTCGGACAGTAGCTACGGTTGCAGCTATGACATTGAAGCTCAATTGGCTTCTCAAGCTCCCTTTATGGGGTACGGCATGCTGCACTACCCTCAAGAACCTAGAATCTTCTATGTGAGGTCCCTGTTATGAGAGGCATACAACTATTTACCGCGATTTGGACGCTTTGCCATTATGCGCCCCAAATTAATATGCACACCAGCAAGTTAGTTTTTTTGTTTGGTTATTATTATGTATCATGACCGACTGGTGGCCCAATCCCATAGACTTGCCTCTGATCTGGCGACAAACAGGCTCAGAAGTCGTCTCAACCTACGACATCCTATCGATCTTTGTGTCCATGGAGGGCATCTCTCGGGCCGCCTCAGCAATTTGGCATAAGTGTCCCCTTGGCACCATCCCCTACCAATCTTTGCACACTGCTGGTTCCCCAGCAAGATGACAGCTCATAACAAAAATATAAAAGCATTCCCCCCAAATTTTCGCTCATCACGTCCAAAATAATTGTAACCAATATATTCCTGAGCTGTGTATCAGCTGTTTTCTCGATCCACACGCGCTATCGCTAGGCCAACTATCGATAAGAAACTGTGGGTTTCGTTTACATATGTTGCTGGATACTCAAGTAACGAAAAGGTAAACTAAAAATTCCTGGCACAGTTTTTTTTATATGAAGTTTGCCAGGAATTTTTAGTTTCCGCGGTGCTGGATACCCGGCTTAATCATTAAGCGGTCTCCATAACTTGACAAGAAATTAAAAATTAATTTTATTTTTTTTTTCTTAATATTTTTTGCAATGTATTTTTTTTTTTTATCTTTCAAGAATGTGTTTTGACACAGGAAGAAAATTCACATATATCACTTAATTTGCAAAAAAAAAAAGGAAAGGCGAAAGCTAAAGCCTCATTTACACGACCTGATCACTCAGCGAAGTTTTTGTCAGACACTATACTCATTTGAGCAACTCAGCTTTGCTTTTACATATGCCTGAGAAGCTCAGATGAGTCAGTTACAGAACTATTGGTTCATCGGAATCATCTGGATTTGCTTACATAAAAGAAGAAGACATGAAAAATAAAAAGCGAAATGAATAAGGAAGCATTTAACATTATAGTTGCAAGTGAAATTAAAACGAAAAAAACTATGGAAGCGAAAAAGAATGTAATGATGGCAGGTGGAAACCGTGCTGCCCTCGCACCAAATGCAAGTTCGCGAAAAGTTAACTCAAAATTTCAACGAGCAAGGTTCAGTTCCCTGGCAGCAGGAGGCGATAAGGAAGTTTAATATTTAATTCAATTTATTTCATTCATGTATATATACTTAATAAAATATCTTTAACTTATACTGACATGTTAAGTAGTATACATGTACACAATCATTTTTTGGAAGAAGACTTCGTGGCGCTCCGCTGGGACCGGGGCTGCTTGCGGCTTAAAAAATTCGCCAAAAGAGTTGACGCTTGATGAATATTGGTTAGCAGGTGTGTTCAAAGCCAATATGGCCTTCTCTAACACCTCGGCCCGCTTGTCGCTTGCGAAATTTTCGTTCATGTTGACCCGTTTTGGATCTGGCGTTCCAAAAAAGAATCCTCTGAACAGGACTCCCCGACACGTTCAATGACCACCTGCAATAAAGTCAATTAATTAACTTCATTGTAAATACACGGCAACATACTGAATAGGTAGAATCCGATGCTCGAGACTTAATAGAGCGAAGACGTCCAAAAAGCGACAACGGTGGAACCAATATGGGCTCATCCGCTCATCCGTGCCCATTCCGCTTTTGCTGTTAGCTTTCTTTAGTTTGGCCAATTCATTTGTGAATTGGCCTCGCAAATTACATATTTTCGTTTTAATGTCCACCTGTTTTTTGCCATTAAATTGTGCAGCAAATTTCTCAATGGTTGCAATCCTATAAAACCTGCTCTTGTAGGTGAGATTGGAGGAGTCGTACATGTCAATAAGTCGCGTAACATCATCGTTGGTCCACTCGGCAGATGTCTACAAAAGTAGTGTAGTGTCTATATTAAAAGCAATAGTAAAACAAATCATACACACTTACTTTCTTATTTGGTTGGGTCAAAGCGATTTGCGTTCTGATGCTTTTTAACTTGTTATTTATTGGTTTAATTTTAATAAGAATTAAATTTACATAAAAAAAAAACTTAACCGATAGCCAAAAATCGATAACAAATGTATATCGTCAGCCAGAAAGTGGCAACGCCAGCGCACTGCAATTGGGCAACACTTTAATGTCACATACTACGTTTATACGCACGTCTTATTTGCAAATAACTATTTTGTGAGTGACAAATTATTGTGTATAAACACTGATACTACGTTTATACGCCAGCTATTTGCAAATAGAAATAATTTGTAAATAACTAACTCACCGTTTATACGCCATTTACTATATGTAAATAAATGTATTTTTAGTGTTGCCTGATTGGCAGAACTCAGTATCTGGCAACATTGATCTGAAAATTAGTGTTGCCTGATTAATAGAACTGAATCACAAAAAAATAAGATCAATTATGGATTCTAAAGTAATTATTTTGCTTGCAATGCAGTTAATGCAAAAATGAATGCAATTATTGCATAAACGACTGCGCCAAAGACATTTATAGTTTCTGGTGAAACCCAAAATCTACGCCCACAACCGAACGATATTACTTGCACCAGAACAATTCCTGGCAACGGTTTCGACCCAAAACAAATAAGAGACAATATTAAAAACTTCTTGGCAAATAATTTTGATCTGCGTGGAATGAGAACTATTTAAATTTCCGTATTAATTTAACAATACGAATATACATATTTATATATAAATAATACAAAATGAAAATAAAATAAAAACTTAATTTCTATTTAATTCAAAATATTAATCAATAACCTTCAGTCACAAAGACTTTTACAGCAGTTTCATGTAAATGTGTAATATGCGTAGATTCAAATTATCTAACGATAGAATAAGTTAAAATGTTTTATTCTTATTTTTTAAGCAGTTCAAGCAGCATTTGCTTAGTCTCCTTTCGGTCCTCTGCCATCATTTCTTTAGATTCACGTAAATAATCAGCATGTAGGGATCGCTGCTCAGCTAAAAACGAGGCATTCTCCTCATTTAGTAACTTAAGTGTAGATGGGTGAGATTCTTTTATTTCATCAGCTATTTCGAGCAATGTCATTTGAATAGCGCTTCCTAAAAATAAATTTAATTAAAAAAATGTAGTTGATGGATAAATCAGTAAGAAAAACGGTTACAAATCACATGGAATTACAACTTACTCTTTTTCAGGCTCAGATAACAAACTTTCACTTGTAAGATATGATTCATCATCAAATGTTTCAATCTCGCTGATTTCTAAAATGTCCTCGGGAGTGCTTCCCTCACCTGCCATGTCCCCTCCAATTTCTTCTGTAAGCATTTCTTCCACTATTGTGGTATCTATCCCCACAGCTGCAGCCACAGGACGATCCCCAAGAAGTTCCTCTAAGTCTTCGTAGTGGTCGATAATTTTTCGCCCAGCACCACTTTTGCTGTTGCCGCGTTTAACTTTAAGAAACTGCTGTTTCAGTGTGCGGAACTTTAGCTTCACTTGCTCGTTGTTTTTTGTGAAACCTATACGCGATTAAAAACGTAAATTTTAAACACTGCAAATACTTTTTACAAATTATGATACTATTAGCTTACCTTTCAGGGCCAATTGTTCAGCAAGCAGCACATACACATTGTTGTTACGGCGTGTTTTGCCATCAAGCAGTTCCATGACCTGATTTTCCTTCATAAGTCCAAGAAATTCCTTCGTCTCCGCCACGGTCCAACTTCAGTTTTAATCAGGGCTGCAAACCCAAAAAATTTTTCGGAACCTCCGGTTTTCGGGTTCGAACCAAAATTTAACAACGGTTAAGGTTCGGTAATTTGAGGTTCGAGGTTTCTGGGCGTTGGTTTTGGTTCTAACCTTGGTTCGTTGGGTAAAACGCAATATATTCAAAATAACAATACAATAGGTATACACTGACGCCAAGATACATTGTGAGACTGTAATTATTATCGATTATTTACGTGAGGTTGGCGCTTGTGTGCTGAATATGGACTTCCTTCTAAGCTAGTGTATAGTGTATCCAATAATGTCTAAATGTCAAATAATTAGCTAGAATTACGGTTTATAGTTTTGGAGTTTCGAGCCTACCAGAGAGCTATATCTGGTGGGAAAAACAGCTAAATTGACAACGCTGCGTGTGGCACACACTTCTGCTTGTATGAATGTATGTACTTTGGTTGCTGGACAAGACGGCTGACATGTTTCTGCAGTAGCATGCACCGAGTTGCTTAGATTGGCGCATATGTATATGTATAAGATGAAAATTAAAACGTTCAATACATTGTGCGGTGTACAAAGGTGTTTACATTCAATTTGTAGTACATTTTAAATTAATATCTCTGACTGGAAATATTGTGGTCTATGTGTATGTAATATAAACTACGCATAAGTATGACATAAGTACTACATACAATAGCACGCTCTGATTCTTCACGTATTTAAATTGTTTTACATATGTACAATGTAATTATGTTAACAACCATTGGGAGTGCGAAAAGGAGAAAATAACACATCGAAGACATTTATTTTTTGAACCGAACAAAAAGCTTGGGTTCGGAACGGGTTCAGGTTCATCTATTTTCGTCCTCGTGGTTCGGTTCAGGGTTTGGTTCACAGTAAAAAATAAACCGGAATTCCTGGTTCGAACCGGTTCGGTTCAAAACCGGTTTGCATCCCTGGCTTTAATCGCCAACATTTTCCCTTTCTCTTTTGACTGCAGTCGATATGAATGTCAATGACAATTTTGCAGTGCTACCATTTAGTTGGAAACAACAAAATCACTAAAAATAGTGGCAACGCCTAGCACTTTATTTGCAAATAAGTCTACTAATCAGTAATTGTTTTCGTGACTTAGCTATTTGCAAACAAAAAATGAAAGCGTTTATACGCAATATTTTGTCACTCACAATATTTTTTATTTGCAAATAAGACGTGCGTATAAACGAAGTATGAGTTAATTCTTTATATACAAATAGCTAAAGTCACGAAAACAATTACTGATTACTGACTTATTTGCAAATAGTGTGCTAGGCGTTGCCACTCTATTCACTGATTTTGCTGTTTTCAACTATGTGGAAGCACTGCTATATTGTAATTGACATTCATATCGACTGCAGGCGAAGGAGAAAGGGAAAATGTTTAAGATAAAGGCCTGTTCTGAGAAGCGCGGAAAATTTAGCTCGCTAAATTGCACATATTAAATTTAGCATCCACATAAATTATTAGTGAGCCCATATATAAGTCAAAGAGAACAAATACAGAAACGGCCACACTGGTAGTCAGCTGTTTTGTTTTGTTTACAAACAAAAGTTGAAAGTGTTTTTTTTTTTCAAAAATAGTTCAATTAAGCTGCGCAACAGGAACACAGATATGTATGTTGATGGAGGTAGCGGCATCAAATTCCGCTTCAAGGCGTTGGGCGAGGATCAAATTATTGCCCGTTTGAGACCCACTTGGAGTAGGTGCAGATCGAGGAGGAGGCCTACAAGTCTATTTTACGGATATTGGGAGATGATATGCGTCCTGCCATCGTCTTAATGGGGTCCTAACATCTCGTCAACAAGGCTGATCTGTTTGAGATGTCGGGCATAATCCCGGACTACTACTTGAAGAATTATTTGGAAGTCTGCCGTTCGGGCTACTGTAATCGTTTGGAGAAGTTTGTACAAGAGATTGGGTCATCGGCCTACAGTGTGGGTCAGCTGAAGCAGTTTGTGGAGTACATAGTGCTTCATGCGGCCCTGACGAACGCCCAGATATGCGACAACATGGGGGGTAGTAGCACTTTTGAAGCTTGATTCAAAGTTGGTTGAATATGCATTTCTTTGTAGGAATGCTGCTATCGTCTCCAGGACGGCGGCTCGGAGTATCTGCAAATCATGGATTTGGGCTGTGCCATCATTTTGGCTCTTAAGTGAAACGCAATGCTAAAGATTGGAAAATATATTTTTAGTTTTCATACAAAATTATTGTTTTATTTGCCGTAAATTCAAAATCCTCCTCCTGGCGTTCACGTTCGACAGCCACGCCCACACCGCTGGAGCTGGCAATGCTGCCCACAGCAGTCGCATCGCCATCCAACTCTATTTTTAGCTGGTCCGCAGTGGTGGTAAACTTGATGACCGGGTTTGGATGTCACCACCTGTTTGTTTGGCATCCACCGAGTGCGTTCATTTTGATCGTAGTCTGATAAATTGGACCTACGCCGTACCAGGAGAAGCAACCTCATACCATTATATTGTCACCTCCATGTTTGACTTCTTTTTTTTGTAAACCGTAGATGGAATTCCTTTCCATTAGGGCGTCGAACATAACATTTTAACAGTCATTCCCAAACAAATTAATCTTGGTTTCATCGCTCCATAATATGTTTCTCCATTTTTTCTTCCCGGTGCATCCTACCCAGTCTTTGTGGTCCCTTGCAAAAGTTTGCCTCATGGTGATATTTTTTTTGCGGCATAGTTGGAGCACTAACTGAATTCCCAATTTCGGCTACAATAGCCTTCGATGACTTAAATGACTTTTGCTCAAAGTTACTATGTAGTGGTCAAGGGTTTCTGTTGTTTTTTGTGGCCTTCCACGGGTTTCCTGTCTTGGTTTTCTTTCTAATGCATTTTTAACAAAATTATGAGACCTGTTCATTAATTTGGCGATGGCTCTTAAAGATTTGCCTTCTTTTCTCAGACTAAGAATCAATCGAGCTTCTTCTTTAGTACAATGAGAATTTCGACCCATTTTTTCTGATAAAAATAATTATTTAATTCTCTGTATTGACCGGAGCTATACTTAATTTACCTTTAGTTACCAAAATATCACTGATTACAAAATTATTCACTTGATACTTGTGAGAAACGGAGACTGTACCTATTATTATGATCAGGCGAAATGTTTGGTGGACTCGCAATTTATAGAAAAGCTTTGATATACGGGGCAGCCCCTCTTTCAACTCTTTGTCACAGTGTGGCCAGACATTGACAACAACAAAAAAACCAAAAATTATAAAGTTGTCAACACTAAAAGTACGAAAAAACCATCTATAATTAAAAAATTTCGGGTGTGTACCTATTAATATGATCAGGTGTGTAGATGTTGCGAATATAAACGTAAGTTTTAAATTTGAAAAATTGTAGGAGTTATTCAACATTTAATATTGTGGGGGCGGGGGTGGGCGTGGCAAAAATTTGAAATAAACTTGATCTGCATGCAGACAATAGGAGTCTAGATTTCAAATTTGGTTGCTCTGGCTCTTCTAGTCTCTGAGATCTAGGTGTTCATACAGACAGACGGACATGGCTATATCGACTCGGCTGTTGATGCTGATCAAGAATATATATACTTTATATGGTCGGAAATGATTCCTTCTGTCTGTTACATACATTTGCACGACTTTAGTATACCCTTTTACTCTATGAGTAACGGGTATAAAAATGATGCTGTTTCCATTGACAAATCGTCATCTTTTTGACATTCGCAATGCCACGCTGACAAAAAAAAGCTGAAAAAGAACGTGTTAGAAAAAAACAGCGATCGGAAATCGTTCGGGTTTCTGTTTGCGTTCTTTCTTGTTACATACGCGTGACAAATAAATATTCTTCACATAGATTCGTCATTTCAAGAGCTCAGTTGTCAAAATAGCTTTTTCTAGAATTTTATTTTTGGAGACACCTTTAAAAGTATGCCTAAAGGAAAGCAGTTCAGTATTCGGCAGAAGGAGAGAATTATTTTATTATCTGAACAAAATGTACCAAATCGTCAAATAGCAGCCCAGACAGGTTGTAATGAAAGTTCAGAGCGTCGATTTTTAAAAAAATATCGTGAGACAGGTGAAGTGGAAAGGAAGCAAGGATCGTGAATGAAAAAATGCACCACAGCACGAGAAGATCGTATTATCATGAAAACGAGCCTGCAGGATCGCTTTAAAAATGCAGCTGAGATAGCATCTGGAGTGATTCCGAATGGTCACGAGTCCTATTTTCGGATGAGTCCAAATTCAATCTCATTGGACCCGATGGCTCTTGCAAGGTGCGCCGTAGAAAGGGCGAACGATATTTGGAAAATTGATGTGTGGGAACCGTTAAGCATTCACCATACATTATGATATGGGAAGGCAAATCTAAATATATAAAACTGAATCAATTTTAATGATTCAGGGTATGGTGAACGCGGAAAAATATAAAGATATAATTTTAAGTGGAGTTGTTTGTGCCTAGCATTGAGGCAATAAGTGAGAAAGAAGAAGATCCTATTTTTCAAGAAGATTCTGCACCTTGCCATCGGGCTCGATCTGTAAGTAATTCAGTGAGCTTTTGTTATTTAAACAACTTAATCAATTAATTTTGACCTTCTTCTTAACGAAGATAACAATTTTGAAGGAAGAATTGGGCATTAAGTCCCTAAATTGGCCCGGAAACAGCCCTGACCTCAACCCAATAGAGAATGTCTGGGCCCTTATGGCTGCGAAAATAAAAAAAAGGAAGCCTAAAACCATGGTAGAATTGAAGGATGTGATAGAAAAAGTATGGTTCGAGGATATCACTGAGGAAAATTTAAGCGCTTTGTACAATTCGATGCCCAATAGGGTAAAATGTGTAATTAAACCAAAAGGGGTACTACAAAGTACTAATTTAAATTAAAAAAAAAAAAATTAACATTAATTTGATACAAAATATATATTAGATTATAGCAAATTAAGTATACTTTTGGAAAAAAATCATTATTTGTTGAGTATATGCACTATTATAATTATTATAATTTGTTTTCTTAAAATTGTCATAATTATGAAAAGTCACCAAAATTAATATGGGTCTGGAAAAAACCTTTTTCTAAAAAACTAACATTCGCAAAATAAAAATTGCTATGCACTTTTATTTAAAAATATTCCATTAATCAGTAAAAAAAATAATTGGCCAATTCGGAAAACATTTATAGAAACCCCAAGCAAGAAAACATACAAGTATGTGAATATTTAGACTGCGGCTTTTTTTGTGGCGCTGGGTGTATCTACTTAATAGGGTCGGAAATGCTTCCTTCTGGATGTAACATAAATTTTTTGTCTCGATCGCGGAACTGCGAAAGAAGTGTGGAACTAAAACCCACTAAACTACCGCCTTCTTCTCCCCAATTGCCATGCCGTTAATTATTATTTTACCGTGCGCGGAGAGATTGACCATCGGGTTCATCTATGTTTCTCCTCAATGTGAATGGTTGCTGAATCTTTCTACTCTACGCGGGCATGTTACTAGCTGCAGACCAATTTTCCATAAACCAGGCTGCCATCGGCTAGTGTCCTCCGCACAAACAACAACAACATGTTCTGCGTCTTGTATGACCGACTGGCCCGTACTGTCCGGGCAGTCTTCGTGTTTGAACCTTAGTAGTAGTATGACACCATTCCATGTCTTTTGTATAGCTATGCACTTGTGGAACACCTCCAGTTAACTTTTTGCACTTGTCGCCATTATCAGTCTCATACATGAGCGTTTGCTCAAATAGCTCTCTATGGTGGCAGTTAAATATTACCAGAAAGTATTCCTCCAACGCACTCCTTGGCTCGCGATGCCGTATTACTTCCTGTCCTGCATGCACAGTAGTGCATAATGTCCTTTGGATGCCTCCCCTCTTAAAACAGGTCCATTAAAGCCTACTCTTGCTTGGCTTCAATAGCCAATTTCAGCAACTTATTTGGGACTCTCTCCGCTTCGAATGCCATATAAGGCAAAAAAGCTTTGGTCTTGGTGCAAACCGAACCGACTTCTCTTTTTAATCACGTTTCCTTCTTTAAACTAAGATACGTTGACAAATTTCAACTTTTCCTTACTAATTTATTTTGCATTTTCACTTTACAGTCTTAGCATCAGCCACTTCCTACCGCGGAGCATACCATGGATGTACCAGTCAAGCAAAGAGATTAGCCGAATCCTTTGAATTTTAAATTCAAGATCCTAATTTAATTTAGCCTAGTGTAGCCTGCCTAACCTAGCCTAAAAGCCTGCAACAGACGGTTCCAAGCCACCAAAAAAAAATCCAAAACAAAAACACAAAAAACGTTGCCGAAAACTATAAAACTTTTTGCTAATCCAACGGCAGCCGCTACAACAACAACCAGAACATTTTTGTGTGTAGTAAGCCCAGTCATGACGACCGACACCCGCCGACGCGTTAAGCTTTACGCTCTCAATGCGGAGCGGCAGTGGGATGATCGTGGCACGGGCCACGTCTCCTCCACATTTGTGGACCGACTGAAAGGTACGTCCGAAGAAAAATTGAGGGAGAATAGTCAAGACCGATGTCCTGATGCTCTTGCAGGCATTTCCCTGCTGGTGCGCGCCGAGTCAGATGGCTCCTTGCTGTTGGAGAGTAAAATTCAGCCAGACACTGCCTACCAAAAGCAACAGGACACACTTATTGTGTGGTCCGAAGGCGACAACTTTGATCTGGCACTGAGTTTTCAGGAAAAGGCTGGTTGTGACGAGATATGGGAGAAGATATGTCAGGTGAGTGGAAGGGCTTATCCATTTTGGCCTTTAACTAATGCTGAAATTGCCGCAGGTTCAGGGCAAAGATCCGTCGGTGGAAATCACACAGGATATTGTGGAGGAATCGGAGGATGAGCGATTCGAGGACATGTCAGATACGGCGCCACCCATAGAGCTTCCCCCCTGTGAGCTCTCACGACTGGAGGACATCTCGGAGACCATTCAAAGCTGTCTCTCTACGCCGCTGCGCAAGGAGAAGCTATCCATGGCCTTGGAATCGGAGAGCTACATTAAGAAGCTGTTGAATCTGTTCCATGTCTGCGAAGATCTCGACAACACCGAGGGACTGCATCATCTCTTTGAGATATTCAAAAACATTTTCTTGCTCAACAAGAATGCCCTCTTCGAGATTATGTTTGCCGACGATACCATCTTCGATGTGGTGGGCTGCCTCGAGTATGATCCGAGCGTGGCCCAGCCAAAGAAACATCGACAGTATTTGAAGCAGTGGGCCAAGTTCCGAGAGGCGGTGCCCATCAAGAATCAGGATCTGTTGGCCAAAATTCATCAGACATTTCGGGTACAGTATATACAGGACATTATACTGCCCACGCCTTCGGTGTTTGTCGAGGACAACATGCTGAATACGCTCTCCAGCTTCATCTTCTTCAACAAGGTGGAAATTGTCACGATGATACAGGAGGACGAACGCTTCCTGGTTGATGTCTTCACAGTGCTCACAGATAACGCCACCGGCGACACCAAGCGGCGCGACACGGTCCTGTTTCTAAAGGAGTTTTGCAATTTTGCCCAAAACCTGCAGCCACAGGGCAAGGATTCGTTCTACAAGACGCTCACCTGCCTGGGCATACTGCAAGCCCTAGAGCTGACGCTGGTCAAAAATGATAAAAGGACCAAGGCGGCCTCAATAGATATACTCACCGCCATTGTGGAGTTTTCGCCGCTGGTGGTGCGCAATTATACGCTGAACCAGGTCAATCGGCCAGAGGGCGTAAGTTTATTGATTTCTTTTGTCTTTGAAATTACGCTAATCCTTCCCGCTCTATAGGATCGCATGTTGCTAAACATTGCCATCGAACAAATGTTGAATGACTCGGAACCAGAATTGGGTATAGCCGTGCAATTGATGGGCATAATCAAGATCTTGCTGGAGCCGGAAAATATGCTGACCGAGAAGGGCGACTTTCTCAATTTCTTCTACAAATACAGTGTCCAAACGCTAGTTGGTAAGTCGGAGCAGACGTCCTGTGGTTGCATCACCTACTAACCACTTTTGTACAGCTCCCCTGATGCTGAACACCATGGGCGATCGTCCACAGAACGAGGACTATCAGACGGCACAGCTGCTGGGCATTGTTTTGGACATTTTGTCGTTTTGTGTAGAACACCACAGCTATCATATTAAGAATTTCTTGTTACAAAAGGATCTCCTCAAACGAATTCTGGTGCTGATGAAGAGCACACACACGTTCCTTGTACTCGGCGCTTTAAGGTTACTGCGCAAAATTATTGCACTCAAAGACGAGTTCTACAATAGGTAAATGGGATTGGCTTTAGCCATCTATTTTCGGATATTAACTCGACTTATCAACATTTCAGACACATTGTCAAGTGCAATCTTTTTGCGCCCGTCGTGGATGCCTTCATTCGTAACAACGGACGTTACAATCTACTGGAATCTGCCATTCTGGAGCTTTTCGAGTTTATAAAACTCGAGGATATACGTACCCTGTGTGTTTACTTTGTTGAGAACTTCAGCAAGATATTTGATGAAATCGAATATGTGCAGACATTCAAATATTTAAAGAATCGCTACGATCAGTACCAGGATCGACTCAAGGATCGCGACAAGATGGAGAGTCGTACCGATGGGTAAGTATAAATCAAAATGTTTATGTTTAACTTTGTTTTGATTGATTTGCTTGGATTCATTCTCTTTAAGCAGTAGCCTGCCATTAATTCGCAGCAGCGGTGGACGATTTCGGCGCGATCAACGTCAAATGGATGAGGAAGAGGAAATGTGGTTTAATGAGGAAGATGATTTCCCCGAGGAAATTGACACCTACAACAATGTTATTAAATGTAAGTAAACAGGAAATATTGTTTCTAACACAGTTGCAGCAGTGTTGGACTCTGTGTTTCTCAATCACGTAAACTACTCCTACTCGCCGATGCCCTCTTGCGGAACGACCGCTAAGTATTACTTCACAAGGCGGGGAGATGGCATGAAAGCACCTACTAGAATTTTATTTGACTATTCAACTTAAATCTTGTCTTTTAGGATTCCATTCCAATTTAAGTAGGATTTTCATCAAGTCAGTGACTCTGAATGGCCTCTCAATACCTAGATTTAGCTATTTAGGACAGACAGAAGTATAACTTATGGAGAAAGAACTTGAAGCATTCATATAACGATTTGGTTTCCCGCTTCAATTTGCAGGCTGACTGGGATGCATTTCAGTCTTGGTGTAAAGATAATCTATTAAACCTTAACAGTTCCAAGTGGTAAGGTTATGACATTTTACAGAAGCTAGCCACAATTCTTCACTTATATGCTTGTAAATGATCTAGGGGTAATTCTTGATCACTGACTTAAATTTGACTCTCATGTTACTGCTACTGTTTGTAAGGCCAGGAATGTTCTTGGGTTTATTAAGCGCTGGTCGAAGGAATTTGATGATCCCTATACGACGAAGATTTTATACACTTCTCTCGTCCGTCCGATTCTCGAGTACGGATCATGTGTGTGTGGTCTCCGCAATATTCGACCCATCAAGATAGAATTGAATCTGTTCAAAAACAATTTTTATTACTCTAGTACTCTAGTAGACTTCTTTTGATTAAACTGCCCTCCCTTATTAACCGTACAGTTATGCTTGAAGTAATCTTTATACATAGACTAATTAATAGTGAAATCGACTCAACTGAGTTGGTTGGTCAAATTAACCTCAACGTTCCTATTAAACCGACTCGTAATTTTATCCCCCTATTGTAATATTAACTATGCCAAGCATGAATCGCTTTGTGTGCTCTGTGCTGATTACAATAAACTCTACCGAATAATTAGCTCGGAAGCTTCTCTTCCTGCTTTAAAAATGTATATTTTAACTTATTTAGCCCGTAGTTAACATTACTTTGTGTTCTTCCTTCGCGATTTCGTGTCATAGCGGGAGGTAGGCTGCTATTTTACCTGGGGTTCGCGCGTAACAAGCTTTGGCTTGGTGTCGCATGGGCCACTTGAACGTACTGCGCATTGTACGTCATCGTCCATCTTATGACTGTATTTCCTATATCAGCTTGTAGATTTTCAACTCTCCTTTCCATACGTTTTCTGCTGTTTTTAAGGACCGCTTCGGCTATTAGATTTTAGCCATTCCGTCACCCTTATATTTGGCGTCGTCCTTCAGTTTCTTGGCTACTGGGATGATGGCGACATTCATCACATTTCACAGGGTTGTCTCTATAATTGAGCTCTCAGTACAGGCATGATTGGAGTCTTCTTTGCGGTGACATTCTATGAGATTTTCAGGCATGTTCTCAATTCCACGGGTCTTAGTACTAAATTTGGACTCAAAAAGCCGTTTTCTCATGTTCATGTTTTTGCTCAAATCGAAATCCATCTAGATTTTGCAACTAGATGGTTTTTGTGCAATTGGTTGTCTCATGTAGGTTGATTATAAATTCGGGCGGAGAAGGAGAAGGTTTTTCTTTGGGAACGACTTGTTACTATGATATGAGATTAAGCAGTAGGTCGAAAGCTATGTTCACACAGGCAAATAATTTGGACAAATTTTCATGAAAATTGGGCTATATATGACAAATTGTGGAACTTTCCGACCATATTTGATTAAATTATTTGCGTATGGAACCACAGTTTAAGTTTTTAATCCTGTAAAATCTTTAATCATGGCTATTTTTATTAAAATTTAGCCAAATTATTTGGATGTGTAAACTTAGCTTAAGCAATGAACTAAGGGAATCAGAATGTGCATCTGTAATTTCAGCAATGTATGCAGGTGTTCTTGTATATTAAAGGCACATCCAATATTTTCCATTTTTGGTTTACTTAATAACAATTCAGCCTTACCCTTTTTTTAGTAGCAATTGTTTTTTGTTTTAAATATTTTTTAGTGTGACCATATGCGCGGACACATAAAAATACTTAATTTGCATTAGCATGTAGATGGTTTTGAAATCAATGAGGTTGAAGTAGATTGCTACGAAATTCATCTAGATGGTTAGCATTGAACATGAGCAAAGCAAATGCAGCAAATCCACCTAGATTTGCAAAAACACCAACATGAGCAAAACGGACCTAAATCACGAAACTGGAACTGAGAACATCTGATTGTTGAGTGAGGAGCTGGTTGTGTCTTTTTACCGGCAGTATTTTAATCTCCTGGTGCAATTGGTCGTGATGGGTCATAACCAGGGCTTAATCCCGAAACGAATTTCGGTTCCGGTACGTCCCGAATTAATTGTTTCGGTTAAAGGTTCTATTTCGAATTTCAATTAATTTCTGTTTTCGGTTTCGATACGGTACCCGGGATAAGAGATAAATCTAAATCATTTTATTCCTGTGTAATAAAACGAATCAAAATTCAACACAAAATTAATGGTTTCACATTAAAAGTAAAATTAAATAGACTATTTCATATTTCGTAATTTTTTGTTAGAAATGTTAGAAATTATGGTTACATTATACACTCATATATTATATTAGCTTTCGAATTTAACTTTGAATTTTATGGGTCCACGTCTTATTTAACTAATATAGCATTCTAGTGATTTGCTCGCAAAAACATAATTGCATTCAAAAGTGGATGAGTCCATACTACTTCTTAGCGGATTCGTTATGAATTTTTCGTTGTTGAAATGTTGAAGATGTTTTCTGCCAGCAAATATTTTAGCATCCTGTAAGTTGAGCTCCAACTCGTGATCAAATCTACGATGCGCTCTACAAAGTTCCGGTGCTATCGGTTCCAATAATAACGGTAAACGGTTTTCGGTTCTCAAAAAAAATTGGTATCGGTTCCGGTACTTGATTTGAAACGGTTTATTTCGGTTAACGGTTCCGGTACCGGTTTCGGTATTAAGCCCTGGTCATAACACTCGATGTCATGGCCGCATAAATGGTCGAGATGATCTTCACTATCCTGCACAGGATGTTTGCAATGTCTCTACTGTCTTAATGAAGGTGTCGCAGTTCCAAGCCTGTGCTAATAGCTAAGCTGTTAGAATTTTGAGGTTTGTTTATTATAACTCGGACGGAAAAAACTTACTTTAGACTTTATTGGAGGCAACTTTGTTTGATGTTCAGGACTTGCCCTGTGACTTTGGCGTAAACAGATTTAGATTTATTTGAACAAAAAAATTCCTGGTGCTTCAAGTATATACTTAGCAATTATTGCACCAGTCACAAAAGCAAGACATTTGATTTTAAATTGACTTATCATGCTTAATTCTATCGTTTACATCTTATCTTCTAGTATTCAAATATTATCAAACAAACAATAATTTCTTAATTTGAAGATGTAGTTTGCAAATGTATTTTCAATTTTTCGCTAAATTGCGTTGCACTTTATTCTTTATGTTGGTTGGTAGTTGGTTCCACAACCTAACAGTATTAACAAAGAATTGTCGCTCCGAACTAGCAAGTTTATGGCGTACTGCTATTAAGTTCATAGTTCTTATCGATGTGGCAAAACTAATCTTGTCATACAAATATGATGGTTCTCTAGTATTTATTATCTTATGCAGAAAAATAAACGATCTGTATATTGTAAATGATTTAAAGTCAACACCGTATATTTGAATAGCAAGGTGTGTTATATCAGTTCGTCAGTTGTCAGTTCGTCTTTTATCGTAAACATATCTAGCTATATTGTTAAATGTTACGTTAAGTCTTCTTTGGGAGGCAGCATCACAGTTTCCAAATATTTCAAGCCCATAGCACAGTCTAGGTATCAAGTATGTCTTTGCGAACAAAAGTCTGAGGTTCGTCGGTAAATAATTCTTAGTCAAAGAAAGTTGTCTAAGTACTCCATACGTTTTACCAGTTGCTCTAGTCAGATGATTACTCCAAGATAAAGTATCGATAAATGTAATACCTAGGTTAACTGTCTGTGATTAATATTTTATAGGCTTGTTCTCAATTTTTAGTTTAGGAAGATCAGTTGTATTTAAGGATTTCTTGTATATTACAATACACTTGCACTTTGTAGGATTGAGTGACAGCCCGTTACATTTAGCCCAATCATTAACACTTAACAAATCTCTATTACAAACATCTACACACTCATATATTTTATTCAGAGGACGACTTACATACATTTGAACATAATCGGCATACATGTGGACATTACAATTAGACAACATATCTGGGAGGTCATTATTAACATATAAAGAAAACAGAAGTTGGCCCAAGGACTGAGCCCTGGGGTACACCACGAGTTAGACGCCAAGTAAACGATATTTCAGACTCGATAACCACTGCCTGACTTCTATCAGAGAAATATGATTATATAAGTGTTACATATTTTTGGGGAGGTTCCATCGTGGTACCGTGTGCCCGTCTTCCTTCTGACTCCTGTTGACCAATCAAGTAGATGGAGACACTCCCGATATAAGTATGCTTATCTCATCCGCATAAGCAGCTATTTTAAGGGCCTTCCTGTCGTCCACCACTAGGTTACATGGTAGGGGTATAGGACTCCATCCTGCGGTGTGTCTGTGTGCTCCTTTTACTATGGACGCGGTGTAACACTCCACTTGAACCCGTCTATAACTCAAAAAGTAATTTAAAGATTAACGATTGGGTGTGACTAGACTGTAAATTTTCGCCGTTAGGGATACGTTGTTGAATGCGCTGAAGATGTCTACAAAAGCTCCCAGTGCATACTCCTTAAGGGAGAACACACAAGGGAGAGGATTCTTGTCATCCCGAAACAATAGTTTAAATATACATATAGGCCATATAGGTCACAAATGGCTGGCACCTAGTTGGATCTAACTTTGAGAGTTCTAGTTTCTAGGATGGGTGATAGTGAAATTACACGATTTTTGTATGCTAAACACGAATCTGACTTTGAAAATGCTCCAGAAGCACTCAGTCTCGAATGGACTTGATAAGTCGCTCTCAGTCGAATCGGAGCTATTACCTGGTCTTGGTTTATAACGCGAAAGAGAGCTTCGGAGGGGGAAATGTACCCTATCAGTCTTATTTCCTCGGCGTCTAAGATCATACATACATGTCTGCTGTCCCGTATTCCGGCAGTGGATAAGATACGCGACAGGATAGCTTCATTCCAGTTTGGATTCAAGATTTGATGGCATCCCCGAACAGCTGAACCGTGTTTTACCGCAGAACCAACTAAGGCGATAACAGACTACCAGGCCGCCCTCTGGCCAGTAGCCTAATAAGAAAACGGAGCAAAGCTGGTGTTGGGACTAGGACTAGGACAAAAGAATACTACTTTAATATTATTAACAATTCCACTTTTTTCCTTATGCCTCTTCCAGCCGTCAGCGAAAAAAATGGCCCGCAGCAAACACAAAACCAGTCACAGCAGCAAAAATCCTCACCGCCGCACAGTACGTCACCTCATGGCGGTCTGTTAGGCAATTTGAATTCCACAGCGACAGCAACTGCCACCTCAGTAACACCAGCTCCGGCGGTAAGTGGTAGCAGCAGTCCGGAGGCAAGTAGCGCCGATGATCAGGCACAGGCTGCCGTGCATTTGGCCGCGGCTGCCAACATAGCTCTGCAGCAGCACCAGCAACAGCAGCAACAACAACAACAACAACAACAGCAGCAGCACCCATTCCAGCAACAGCAATCAAATCCCGAGATTGCAGAGCTGCAGCAGCAGCTGAGCAATGTGGAGACGGCGGCACAGAATCAAGAATCAGAAACGAACACAGCGAATGCCTCACCTTCGCTTGAAGCCTCAACGTTGTTGTCATCTTCATCTTCCTCATCGTCATCATCATCATCATCCTCATCATCCTCAGCTTCATCATCGCCTCCGGCACCCACAGTGGCCACAGCTCTGTCCGATTCAGCGACGGTGACTGCGGCGGCCGCCTCACAGTTTCTAACCACAATTGCCTCGGCCATGGCTGCTTCGGCGGCAGCTACTACGCCGAGTCTGGCACCAGCCCCAGAACCGGCACCTGCTGTAGCCGCGGCTGCAAGCTTAGAGCCCGCCGCTACAGCAGAAGCTATTGAAGCCGCCGCCCACTTAAAGGAGAGTGAGGAGAAAAAAGCGGTGGTCAGTAGTAGCAGCACGGAAGCGGCTGTGACTAGTGAAGCGGACAAAGAGACGACCAAAAAGGTAAGATGACTTGACTACTCCAGAAGGTCAAGCCTAAACTTGCGACTCTTCCAGGGTCTGGTGGACTATGAAAGCGATTCCGGCGAGGATGATTACGAGGAGGATGAGGACTCTGATGGGCCACAAGCACAAAAGCGGGCGCGCCTGGTATAGTTAAGCAAATACACCCCTAGCAACATCCACACCAACGAATGCAAGGATCGAACGGCACCTGTGGGCGCCCCTCCGGCCTGTTGAGACGCAGCAGCGAAAGAGCAGTTAGCAGACGATGCGGTACGATGTAAGATCGAACAAGAAACAAAAAGAAACCACACATAAAATTAAATTTTAGCATAAAAATTTATTTTAAAGAAAACAAAAAACAAAAATCCCTAAAAAGTAAAAGAGGAAAATATAAATCTTACTTTACTAAATTAAATAATTATGCATATATATATATATATATTAATTAATATATATGTATACAAATGGAAAATACAAATAACTAAGAGTGTGTGTGTGTGAGTAAACGCACACAAACAGACACACACATACACGCGTGCATTCACATTGAAAGTTGGGGAAAAAAGAAACCAAAATAATTATGTATTTAGTAGATCAACACACACACACACACACACACAGTGACAATTACCACAGGCAGTGTAGCTGGAGGTCAGATTTACTCCACTTTTTCATAAACAAATCCTGTAAAGTTGGCATATTGGCAGCTTTTTTTTGTGCAATATTTTATTGTGGGTATTTTAAGAACAATTGCAAATCCCTGTCATTCACGCTAATCATCTAGACAATTAATATTTAAGAATCAACATTAAAAAAAAAAACCTTTCCAAATATACGCAGTATACAAGAATAACAACAATATTAGGGCGTTGTCTATGGGCAACGGAGAGAGGGGAAGGCGTCTTCAGCTGGTAAACAACGCTTGTAATTTTGCACAATAATAAACAATTTTGTAATTAAATTAATGGCTGTGAGTTTGCAATTGTTTTTAGAAATGCTAAACACTAAATTGTGCTAAAGCGATGGATGGGCAGACCGACATGATATTCGGCCCAGTAAGCAATAAAACAACAGTTATACTAATCCGTTCCACAAAGGATCGTATTTCGGGCTCATAAACCAAAATTATAGTTCCGAAACTGAAAACGGTTCCGAAGGCTCGAAAGGCAATACAAACCAGGGATGCAAATCGGTTCGAACTGCTCGTAAACCGAACCTTTGCGCCTTAAAAACTTGAATCGAAACATTGTACTTTTCAAAACGGCAAAACTAGCAATAAAAAACCAGTAATGCAAATCATTTCCGAAATTAACAGCATTTTACTCTTCTATAAAGAAACGTTAAACTTTTAAAAACGCCCAACATAGCTAAAACCCGTGAATAAAAATGGTTCGGTGAAAAGCAGTAATAATCAAGGAATATAAATCGTACTTTTAAAAACTCCAAATTGAGTTTGGAATCGGAAAAGAAAAGGGTTCGGTTCCATTACTCGGCTCAAAAAGCAATTAAAAACAAATTACGCAAATAACAAAACACTATGAAGCGAACTGTTGTACCTTCAAAAACACTGAACTGAGTTGAAAATCGTTAAAGAAACGTGTTAGGCTAGAATGACACTTTCAATTTTTAGGAACAATTATGGTCGCAATTTTTCGTTAATGGACAAAAGTCGATGCTGTGTATCATCTCAGCCTCTTAAAAAACATTTTGCGGCCAATTCAAGCATACTTTGATTGGCGTACAACTACAACTTTTCCTCATAGACGGAAAATTGTGACTAAAATTGTCCCTAAAAATTGAAAGTGTCATTCCAGAATTAGTAAACCGAACCGGGAATCGAAACGCTGTATGCACTTACTTTCAAAGATCCAGAAAATTATTAGAAAGTTAGTTACGGCCAAAGCAATCAAAATCAAAGTATGTAAATCCTGTAATTTCCAAACCGTCAAAACGAACTGAAAAACAGGGGGGAAAAATGTACGAACAAAACTAATTTCAGTTGAAAAATTGTATTGTAATTGGACAGTGCACAAAGCCTTCACATTTAAATCGTTTACGAGCGGTTCTCAAAACCAAAAAGTAGAAAGTTAAGAAGAACATGTCTAACAAATCATTTTACTTTTAGTCTAGGACAGTTCTCTAAAAGTATCCTAAACGTCCATTAAAAACTGGTTTTAAAGCCAGTTGCTGATTATTTTGCTCCTAAGTTCCTAAGTATCGTCTTCATGTGCGTCTGCGAACTTGAATCGAATATGAGCGAATATTTGGTTTTAAGTACTTTTGAGTAGTTTTTGAGTTTTAGTTGTCTAGTAAGACTTTTGTGTTTTCGCTTGCGAATATTTATTTGAAATTAATTTTTGTTCCGAAAAAATTTGAACAGTTATCAAATATTTTTACGAAAGATCCGTTTTAAAGCTTCCATAAGATTATCTAGATTTTGAACTCTGTTACGGAACCGAATCCCATTAGTTGGGGATATAAGTTGGTTCGATTCGGGTATTTTGAGTCTTCCGAATCCGAAATCATAGACCATAATTTCTAATTAAAGACCTTTCAAACCAGTCATCCTGTTTTTGGAAACCAATTCGTATCGAGCACGACTTTGGATCACCTTTTACAGCAGAAATAAGGGCAAAGAAAACTAATTAAAAGGTATAGCATTGAAGCTTCAAAACTTTCCAAATTTTGAAATTTCTTTGAATTCTTGAAAAAAAAGGAAAAATCGTTTTTCTAAAAGAAATAGGGAAAAACAAAAAAATTTATGAAACGATAAAAAAAAACAGTACAGCATATATACCAGGGCTGCAAAGCGGTTTGAACCCGGAACTCTGACATTTTTTTAACTGTGAACCGAACCTTAAACCAAACCAAAGTTCAAAAATTTGCTGAACCAGAACCGCTTCCGAACCTAAATTTTCGGTTCGGTACAAAAAATTAAAGAACTGAAGACTCTGAACTCTTGTCAATTTGTTGTTATCAATATTGTGCTCGAAATCATTACGAAAGTATAAAGGGTTTTCAATATAATTTCTAGAAATAAGTAATAATAGAAATAAGAGTCTTTGATGGCACAAATAGAGAACCGATTAAATGTAAACAACTTAATGCTATTGCGCTAACTGTCTTATCAGTACCATGATGTCTCAGTTGATAAGATCTTAAAACTTGTTTGGTCTTATCAAAAGTACAGAAATTCTGAATACTACAGTCGAACTTCTGTATTACTAGCTTCCGTACAACGAATTTCTCTATATAACGAATTCGTTTCCTGAACACTTTTTCTTTATAGCGAAGTTTTTTAGTGGTGCCGTTGAGATTCGCTATATGGAAGGTAGAATTTATTTTCAATATTAATCACATAAATTGGATTTCTATTAAATTTTGCATACAATTTGGGCCGAACCAAGGTTCGAACCAAAACCTTCGCCCAAAAACCTCGAACCTAAAATTTCCGAACATTAACCATTGGCAAATTTCGGTTCGAACTAGCGAATCGGAGCTCCGAACAAATTTATTGGGTTTGCAGCCCTGATATATACAGGTCTAAGATTCAGGTTCGCTTCAAAAATTTGGCTTCAATGATTCTAAAATTAAAGCAAAAATTTTTTTTAAAATTTTGGAATCAAAATTGGTATTTGTCTTAGTCAAAAGACGAGTTGTTATTGCTGCTCCTTTACTTAAGCTGTTGGACATCTTTACAAATTTTGTTTGTGTCCCATAAAAAAAAAAATGAACCTTGTATATAATTTTAGTCAGTCTCTCTCTCGTTGTCCTTACCAAATGCATTCAACAACTGACCTGCTTCTACACACACACACACACACACACACACACACACACACAGTTAAGTGAGAGGACTTTAACACGTTTTGTATAATAGCATACTTAAAAAGAAAACAAAAAAAATCAAATTGTGGCCTGGGGGAGGTTCGTTTTTTTGTACAACTTTTCCTTTGGTTTTCTTCCAATTTTGTAAGAAAACTCAGCAGCAGCCGCATCTTTAGACTGTATAATTAAGTTACTGATAATGATAATTACAAAAAACACAAAAAAAAACTAGAACGTAAACTTAAAATCAAAGCCACAAAATGGGGGGACAAGTACCACAAACAATAAAATCGATTAGTCTGTTTATGCGTTTTCCAAAACAAAAGTTGTTCTTATTTCTATTCTGTGTAATTTCCTAGTGAACCCTACCCCATACACACACACACACACACACACTCACTCACACATTCATTGATGATATTCACCGCCACAGCTTATTCTAAAAGTAAACAAGTTATTTGTTAATAATCGTATTTGCCATGTGCGTAATATTTATTTTAGTGTTTAAAACCAATTACAACCCATTCTGAAGGAACGGTTTCTCCACCTCCCCCACCCACACACCCTCTCCCTATCCGGATTTAACCGACCACCACATATATACATATAAAACATTAACTGAAGAGTACATATATCCTTCCATGTTGTTGTTTTTGTTTGATTGATTGAACTGCAACCGCAAAGTGCATAAAAAACAAGAACATAACAAAAAAAAGAAAACAAAAAACTATAGTTTATACATAGTATTTATATATATATATATATATATATATATATATATATAACACAAAAACAAAAAACAAATCGTGTATTGTATATGATATGCTGTCTAATCCCTAATCCTAACACACACATACCATTTAACGTATATAATTTGAATATTTTAAGTTGTTTAAACACATCCACATACATAAACAAAACCGATATATATAAACTCTATATATTATGATTATGAGTAAATTAAATCATAGTTTTTAATAGTTTTTAAACGGAAACAAATTGCAAATCCTCGCAGTGTTTTATTTATCAAACTACAGCCAACAGTTGTGGGTGGGGCGGTTACCATCAGGGCCGGAATGAGGTAAGATGAAGGGAAGTCACCTTAAAAAAAAGCCTCATGAATAATAATCTCGTTAACTGCACAAAGTATAAAATGTTCCAAGCAACAGCTAAGACCATTAAACGTAAATGAGGATTCCTATGAATAAACAACCAATAATATTGGGAGTGACGTTTGACAACCTCTTTTTGCTTGCGAGGCACTCGGAGTACACGGCGCTCAAAGTTAGAGAGAGAAACGGGGATTTAAGGCTATTGCTAAAAGCTCCTGGAGTGAAGAGAAGGAAACGCTGCTGGTCTCATTCGTTTGCAGAGTCCAATGCTTTTTTTTATGAATTCTCGAAATCTCGTCGAACTCATCCAGTTCCATTGTTGGAATGGCATATTTTTTCACAATTCGCCTGCCTATATAAGTACTCGAAAAATGGTTCTCGCAAGTTTTTAATTTTATTGGTTTAAATTCCATCCCAATTGTTAATAAAATTAAGGGGGTATCAGTTGATGAAAATTGAACAATTTTTATATTTGGATAACTTCGGTTTGTTTTCTATAATTTCTGAATCTGAATCTTCTGCCAAATCTAGCAAAATACTTTTTTTTAGTCCAGCTCATGTTGCAGAATTTCAGCTAAAAGCCAAAATTCTGATGAACATTTTTTTCATTTTTTATATTAAGTCGCTCTCTTTTTCAGTCAGGAGCCAGGACCCGGCCAGCCGTAGCTACCACGAGCCGAAGTCAGTGGTGTTTTTACGCAAACGCGAGACGAACTCATGATTGTGTGAACCGGTGAACACTGAATTGCAAATAAAACGGCTGTAGTCTGGAGAGAGCTCTCTTACTCAACAACACAAGCACACTTTTTTGTCCTCCCCATTTGGCCGGCACTGGTCAGGAGTTATTACTTGGGATCTCTCTCTCAGCTATGGGCGCTCTCTGGCATTGTAAAAATAGTATCAGCCTCCTACCCCTTTTGTGCGTCCCTCTACATCAGTGTTGCCAATTTATCCTTTTGGCGGACAGATCTGTTTTTTTTTTTTTTTGCAAATTGCGATTTCCGGAAAAATTTTGAAACGTCCCCTATCCGGAAAAAATGCATATTTTATTTTATCCCTTATTTATCCTTTTTTAATTGTTCTAAGGCGCTAATACAGTTTATCAATTACAACTATGTGGCATCGCTTTCATATTGATTTTCCGCCTTCCATCGAATCAGACGTATTGAATATCGGTTCATTGCGCTTTAAAGTTTCAGCATGGCAAAATCAAAAATTTCTCGAATCGTGGTTAAAAGAACCTGAATTACAGAATTGGATGTCCTTTGAATACCAAGGATCCGGATCCGGAAAAAAAAACCAAGTAAGAAAGTCGGTCAAGCACGACTATTACATACTCTGTACCACTTCATTTGCTCCGGACTATAATATTATAATACATTCAAGGAGTCACGCGGTTATCGTGCAATATTTTTATTATACGCTCATCTCTAAATTTTTCTCTCTCTCTCCCTCCCAAAGATTGTCTTTGTTTGAATACAGCGGTGGTTGGCGGGAATGACGAGGGGGGGTGCCGGTTAACTTTACGGTTAACTAACGATGGTAGTAGGACTCAAGGTATGTGCATACGCAACTTTTGGTGCCGATAGCTTGTATAGATCGTCAACCTTTATTTTTAAGTTTTAAAATAAACTTTGCAAGATAACACTTATTTTTTATTTTTAAAATAAACGTTGACAAATAACACTTAATATAAATTTTTTTGAATAAAACTTAAAGAACAGTGTTATTTAAAAAGTTTTATATAAAAATTATAAGATAAAATATAAAAAAAATTGAAAATAAACTTGATCTGCCTGCAAGTATAAGAAATATATGTCCCACATACACTCAGAAAATTATTTTTCTATATTTAAGAAAATCGCCCTAAAATCGAAATCGCCTTAAAATTTTGAAAAAATTTCTATTATTAAGAAAAAATGTTCTGCATTTTGGAAAAGTTGCCCTAAAAATGAATTTTTTAGAAAAAACTTTCTAAAATTGAGAAAAATATATTTATTTAGGGTGAATTTGCTTTATTGCCTTTTCAAATTTTTGGGGTAATTTCGCCTTTGATTTTAGAAAATATCGTTACAAATGTAGGGTATTTTGACCTAAAATTGAGAAAAAAAACCCTTGTTTTAAGAAAGTTTTTCTAAAAGAATATAAAAATAAAAAAGAAAAAGTCCTGCTACGGTGACTTGATCCCAGCCCTCGCCCAACTGCGTACTTTCTTAACTATGGATTTGACGGAACTTCTTGCTTAAGGCAAATAGCTGAGTGGGCTAAGGCGTCCGTCCGGGTGTGAGAGAGGTCCCGAGCTCGAACCGCAGTAGAGTAAAAAAAAAACGAGTAACGGGTATAAAAAAAAAAATAGAAAAAAACATATAAAATAAATAAAAAAAAACAACAACAAAGAAGAGAGAACCAAGATCGGATGATAAATAGCCGAGTTAAAAAAATGTTGCATACTTTTCGGCTGACCCACCTCAGGCATACAGGAAGGCTATTAAACATTTGTTTCCATGAGTAACGGGTACATCGAAGTCGGTTAGAGCCGACTTTAACTTACGCACTCGTTTTTTTTTGGAAAAATTTTCTTAAGAATAAGGCGAGTCGCCTTTGGCCCTTTTTTAAGGCGATTTTCTAAAAATTAGGGCGAAAATGACACTTTTTAGGGTGAGTTGTTTTTTGAGTGTATGTCAAACTTCTATCTCTTACCATCTCTGAGATCTCTTCGTTCATACGGACGGACGGACGGACGGACATGGCTATATCGACTCGGCTGTTGATGCTGATCAAGAATATATATACTTTATAGGATTGGAGATGATTTCTTCTGGCTGTTACATACTTTTGCACAAACTTAATATACTCTGTGTACCTTTGGTACAGAGTATAAAAACACATGCAAAAATTACGTTTTAGCTTTCAACATCGCTTGTCATCAGGAGACGGCACTAGCAATGTTTGGTGCCCACATGCTTGCCAAAACATGTTGCCAAAATTATCAAGTTCCTGATAGTTGTTTTCGGTTAATTGGAACGAATGCACACGAAATTGATGCTGATAATACCACTCTCGATATGAATTAAAAGATATTCAAAACTCCACGTCAGACGGCACAGACGTGTAAAATAATTATCCCGGAAGATGGTGGCCGATAAGCAACCGAAATAACCGGAAAACGGCATATACATCTGTGTGTTTCGTTTGACCTCGAGCCGGCTAAACTCAATTTTCTACAATTTAGAAAGGTCGCACACTATCAACTTTTTGACATTTATTAAAGCTTTATTATATTAATAAGAAAACACTGTTTGTCCTGTTCTTAATCCTTAATACATTAACTTCAATTAAAGATGCTCTTCAAAATGTAGTTTAAAACGATTTACTACGATAGTGTTTTAAAGATTGGCTGGTCGAGGATATTACAGAAAATTTAGAAACTGTTGTCAATGGGAGTTGAAATACAAAGGATTATGAAGACGTCTACGATATCAGTAAGATTGGATGAAATTGAGAACTATGAAAATTTTAATATTGAACTGGAAGTCTTAACGTAAATTCCCGATAATATTTGTTTATACACTATTTACACGGGTTTCTATAAACACACGGTTTACTATTTACATTATCAATACGGGCTTGTTCTGTTCATCATATACAGCGTCCGTCCTCGTTCGTATCGTCTGCAGTGTTGCCAGAATATAAGGTCCAAAAGTTGCTAAATTTGCAACAAATAATTGCTAGAAATAGCTAAAAGTACAAAAAAGTGTCTGAAAAAATAGTTAAAAGTCAAAACTCAAAAAATGATTTTTTTTTTAAAACTAAAATACAACAAAAAAACAACATAAAATTACGTTTCAAGGAGTTAAGACTACAATAACACAGAAATTGTAATCTGCAAACAGTTCTGGAGTCAATATCCCTTGGTTTTTTTAGAGTCCGAACCGATCCAGAATCGCAGCACAAACAAGCTTTTCTAACAAGCAGTTCAAAATAAAAATTGACTTCTTTCAGTATTGAGCTGTTCTGAAGGGAAGGTTGCGATTTCGTCGTAAGAAGCAAATATTCTGTGAATTTTTGACTCATTAAATTTAAACCCAAATACTTCGTTGACCAGTCGAAGAGAGGGAAACATTTGCCACATCGCCTTAGTCCATACATTCGAAATAGTAAATAATAAAGCAAAAAAGAGTTAATAAAACCATCATTATGCTCAGAGAAAAAAGGGATATTTATTGATGATGCTGTGAATATTTTTGGTATCCATTTGAACTGGATATTATAAATATCCTTTTTTGGGTATCAAAATACACATTTAATTTAAGAAATATTTGTTAGCCGAATCAATGTCGTGTGTATTTAATGTGCTAGACCCAACAAATATCCAATGTTAAATTGATCTTATATTTTCATCTAATGGAGCTGAAAATCGTCAGAAAGATATGAAAAAATGATATTATAATATCACAGTTAAAAGGAAATGATTATATCAATTCCAAATGGATCTTATGGTCATTATTTTGCATTGACTTAAAAGTAACGAAATTCCTTAAAAATTGCCAGATTTGTTGCTAATAGCATTTTCAAAAACTTAATAGCACTTCCAATTTCAAAATTTGCCAGATCCAGCAACTTAATAGCTAAAATGGCAACACTCGTGCGATCGTATGTCTATTTTGGCTTGTCATTTTACTGTCCCAGCGCTGTGACATGCAATTTCTGTGCCGCCAATGTGAACACTTTTGACTTCTGAGTACTTTGGGCACAGAGGGTCACAGACGACATTGGCACAGTGTGACGCTATGTAAACCTTATCATAATACTCCGTTCAACTCTGTCTCTCTGGATGATTCTTATTTACAGTGTGACCGTGTGATACAGATTGGCGGCTATTTTCAAATAATTCCAAAGTCTACACTATACTTAAGTATAAAAATATTTTTAATGTTTTTTAAAAGTATAATACCATTTTGCCTTGGTCTGCATTTTTAGCTGTGGAGGCCAAATACCCAACATTTTAATAATATGACATATGTAATTAAAATGTTCCGTTTTAAAACCTTGTTTTTGGATTAAAGCCCTTACAGTTTCTTATATCAATGTAAGACTCTAAAAATATCTGTTAAGTATGTTTTACCATTTTGATATTCATTACTAATTAAAATGGATTAACCACGCTTTAACCATGATACCTTTTAACTTACCTAGGTATATTTTTTGACAATTACTTTGTACTCTCCGTTGAAAAACCTTGGATCAGCGACAAAACTTGTAAGCCCCCAGTCAAAGCAAAAGAAACTTTCTAAACTGTCAGTTACTGGTACATCTTCATGCTTTCCTGGTAATAGGGGATCACCGACTGCATGTTGGAGCCCAATTTCAAGCCAAATTAATGAAAGTATTCTTGTATAATAGCCTTGAAGCCTGTTCTTATAGATCAGCACAAACAGCCTTTTCAAATTCGAGAAAAAAAACGAAAGACGAGTCAGCCTGCAATTTTGGTATGTTTACTCACCGCCTTTAAGTAGTAGTCCGCCCCTGGAAAACCCTTATAATGGTAACCATGACAACCCAACCAAGGACCAAACAAATGCTGAAGTTCTTTGCTATATATTTAGTTGATTTTGCGGGAATCGTTTTAGTTTCAAGTAAAATGTCCGCTGATGAGTCTTGGGTTTTTGATTCCTTGGTCTGCTTTTTGCATGGACCCGTCTGGAATGCTCCATTGCAAACTTTCATCGAGCAAAACTCCTTAGGTGTGTGTGTGTGTGTGTGTAACATAATTGCAGACCAATTGGAGGAAACGTCATTTTCCATTTCATTGCTCCACAGTCTTCGATCCCAATCTTCAGTTGGATGAGAACAATGCCGATATCCGTTTGATACATGATGAGTACAAGAATCTGGTGGACTTTATGCTGGGCAGTTTTATGGAGGAAATGCAAATAACACCGGATCAATTTGAAATGGCCTGCATGGAAGGTCGCCAGGGTCAGGGTGAGAATCCATTTCAGTTTCATCAGGTTTTATTTCAGCAGGTAGGTAGGTTGGCTGCTTGGATTATGCCTTCTTCTCAATGTTAAACTTGTAGATTTGGGCGGCAAATGATTTGAAAATTTTCATACGCATGATGACGCAACGCAATGTGGAGCTGCAGTTGCAGGCCTTGGATCTTATAGAGAAAAATCAATTGGCTCTCATCAGGAACGAGGAAGAAGAAGAAGCCGAGAATAAGAATGGGTGGGTTAGGTGACATGAAATAAGTAGTTCCATACTCACTTGAAATCCCTGCAGAGAAGCCTCCTTCGAAATGGAATCACTAGCGGCCCAGGCAGTGGAGAGTCCAGAGGCTGCTCTCACTCCCGAACAGGAGTTCAATCTTGATTTAGTCAACGACAAATTTCAACGCTTAAATTTGTTCTTTGAACAAGAGGACAAGGTGGATCCCAGTGATGTGGTCTCGCGGCAGGAGTACCTGCGCGAACAGCGCGATAAAATATTGGAAATTAAAAAGCAAACTCGCGCCAAACAGCTGCAGGAAACCATGTCACGCAGCAGTCCACAGAGTAGCGAAGACGTACGTCCTAGTTCCGCACAGGTGGCACAGCAGCTACTCGAGAATGGAGGCAAGACTTTGGAGCTGGCCAAGTCAACCCCGGAGAACGCAGCTCTGCAGCTGCGACGCACACTGGCCAAGCGACTGCGCAGTGAGGTGGTGGAGCATCATTGAGATTAGTTTTAAATATGTTTTTTGCTTATTTATTGCAAGCTTCTTGGCCAGATTTGAACAGGGTGCGTCGTGTTGTGCTGACTAGATCAGTTTGATCTTATGTTAAAAGGTACTAGGCGCCCAGTCACGCCCCCCCCACTCACACACACCTATACAGTATTGGTGTGAATAATGTGGTTGTGTGCCTGGGCGAGTGGCTACTTTAACTAAAAATTTTGATTTAGCTTTTCATCAAAAGAAATATAAAAATTAAATAAAAATATCGCCTTAACTGGGCAATAGCAACGAAATTGAAAATTTTGCGGAAATTCTTCAGGTGGGAATTCGATCACGTAAATACGACATAATGGCTTCAGTGCCCTTCATCAGAATCTGATGGCGCGGCTGACGAAAGGGATTTCCAACAATTTCCAAGTGGCTGCAAAATGCGGTAAGAGAAACAATCTATTAATGAATCAGGTATAAAATATTTTTAGAACGAAGCTCTTTTACGGAAGTTTGACTAAAACTAGACAAATTTTAGTCTTTTTTCTTTTGTGTACGCGTCTGTCTTTATAAAGTCGACCGCTTTTAAGATTTGTGTTCACTTGTATTGTTTGCTCTCAATTCTTAGGCTCTTAATACACCGTAGCAGCAGGTGGAACGGGAAGGGGATATAGGCTTTGATATAACCGTTCCGATTCACTCTTGTGCTCCTCCTGCAAACAATTTGTCGATTGTTTCATCGTCGATAGCAAAAAAGATCTTTTGGGAGTCGCGTGGGAGATTGCTAGAAGATTGAATCTTCCAAGCGATCGTTTGGCGATAGTAAGCGTTATCTCGAATACGAGGAAATGAAGAAGTTAAACAAAACCAAATTACATTGCTTTTAGTGTAGGGTCATGGTACAAAAAATAGAAGGTAGAGCAAAGCTTAGCTTGTGAAAAAAAAATTTCTGTTGTTACGTCACAGACTCACAATTTTGTACACGCTGACATTTTCAAAAAGTGAACCAAACGCAAACAAAAATGAAAATAAATTAAATTGAAAGCGAACAAATTAAAATCAAAATAAAAAAATAGAGGAAAGCTAACTTCGGCTCGACCGAAGTTTTTATACCCTTGTAGCTTGCATGATTCATATAAATTAGTAGCCTGATTCCACTGACACAAATATGTACATTCGGCCAAATGTACACATTTTTGACAAGGCCTCCTATATACATTTTCTACACCCAATTTCTATGGCAGCTATACTATATAGTTGTAGTATCAAACTTGGTGGAATTATGTGAAAGCATAGAAAACTTATAAATACGAGGTTTGGGACGTTTGCGTTGAAGACAAAAAAGTTTTTCTCACTAAAACAACATTTTCGACCGATGGTTCCTATGGCAGCTATATGCTTTAGTCATCCGATCTGGCCGGTTCCGACAAATGTGCAGCGTATTTGTACCAAAAGACTTCGTGCAAAGTTTGGTTAAGATAGCTTTAAAACTGACGGAGAGCATAAAAACAGACGGACATGGCAATATCAACTCAGCTCGTCATGCTAATCAAGAATATATATACTTTATGTGGCCGGAGATGCTTCCTTCTATGCGTTACAAACATCTCAACAATTTTAATATACCCTCTACAAGGGTATAATTACAAAATTCAAATTCCCAATCCTAGACTCATATGTCAAATGACGTCACACACTCACAAATTCATGCGCATGCGCACTTGGAGCATTTGTTTGCACTACCTTGTTTTCATTGTATCTGGGGTTTGGGGCCCTAAAAACAAATGTGCTTAGAATTGATATGGTTATCGCATCTGCCTCCACGTTTGGGGTAGGCTCAAAAAAACCGGAACTGTAAGGTTCCAAAGTCAAAATTTCGAAATTCGACTTTTTTATACTCTGTACCAAAGGTACACAGAGTATATTAAGTTTGTGCAAACGTATGCAACAGCCAGAAGGAATCATCTCCGACCCTATAAAGTATATATATGTATTCTTGATCATCAACAGCCGAGTCGATATAGCTATGTCCGTCTGTCTGTCTGTCCTTCCGTCCATATGAACGAAGAGATCTCAGAGATGGTAAGAGATAGAGGTTTGACATGTATGGGACATATATTTCTTATACTTGCAGGCAGATCAAGTTTATTTTCGATTTTTGCCACGCCCCCTCCTGCCACCGCAATTTGGTCATATCGTCATATCTCCCACAGTTTCGATGATAGATTGTTCGTTCCTTCTAGAGATATCTAGTAATAATAATTATTATTTATCGATTTGCTAAAGGAATGATAAAGATCGGATGAACGATACTCAAGTTATGAGCAAAAAACGGCCAGTTAACACCAACCATAAACCATAAAAGGAGGTCCGACAACTGAAGCCGCTTTTTCACGATATATTTATGCCGTACAGTCAGAAATTATTTTCTCATATTTCAGTTATCATTATCCAAAATTTGCTTACAACTATTTATATTTTTTTGTTGCATATTTCAAGATTGAGCTTTTGCAAAAAAAAAATTGTAAACGAGGGTTTTTTATTTACACACTATTTTGAGGGTTTTCTATCTACAATGTCTCTAACGGGTTGTTATCTGACTGTCTGTCTGTCTGGTCCATTTTATTTACAGTATCTGACTGAGTTATGACCATCGTTCGATGTCTTTAAAATACCTCAACACTAAAAATATCGATATATTTACATCTTGGCGGTCATTTCAAAAATTTCCAAAGGCTACAAAAGCCATTTTTCTTTAACGCTCTGAACTTTTTAGTACTATAGCTGGACGAATTCTTCACAAGATTTAAATTCGACACTTTCTTGCCTCCATGTTAAGTGTCACAGTCGAGATATGGCTTAAAAAGCAAAAATACCTTCCGAAAATATTTAAAAAATTCATAACTCAAAAACGTATACAATTTCAGCCATGCTTTCATTTTCACCGGGTTTTAGACCAAATTTGGACTCAAAATTGAATCTGTAACGTTATCATTCCAATTTGGTTTTCTTCTAAAAATATTGGTTCTCGAATATTGGTCCTTAAAAATTCAGATTATGTGTTTTGGATTTGGCTCCGAGCAAAGATTTTGAAAAAGTCGGCGCACGGAAGCGTAAAAAACTAAGATTGACACAAGTAACTCAACAGGTTATAGGCTTGGAATTTTGTGGAATACGTAAAATGGAATCACTTGACTATATCGTAAATATTAGTTCAATGGAAAATGCAAAGTTGCTTACGTGATCTTGGTAAGATTGCCCAATTCTGGCGGCACATAATCGATATCATTATTGCGCAAATCTAAAGTACTCAAACGTGGCATACTCTCCAATCCAGAGACGTTTAATACTTTAACGTGATTCTCGCTGGCAATTAATATTTCCAAACTTTGCAACTCGTACACCGAACTGGGGATAAACGCAAAACTGTAAGAGATTTGTAAAAGGGTTTAAGTGAGAATTATTTATTGCATTCGGAATGCTAGGACAACCCACCGATTATTAGCTATATTCAGCTCACGCAGTGTATTCAAAAGACCAAACTCCTTTGGTAATTCATGTAGAATGTTGTTGGACAAATTGAGAAAAGTAATCCGTGTGAATTGGGCAATAAATGTGGGCAAATAACTGATCAAATTGTGGGCCAAGACCAGCTCTGTAACCAGATCCTGCATGTGCTGCAAGCTGTATCAAAATATGAATAATAAATGGGAGGTGTAATAGAAAAGGCTTCTGTACCCATTTGGCAGCGAGCTAAGATGATTGCGGGCAAAGTCTACGACATGGACCTTCTCTTCTTTGGCCAGCTTAAATACTTGGTCGGGTACATCTGTAAGTTCCTCCAAGTTGACAGCCAATGTGCGTGTATGTCGTAGTTTGTATCTAAAAGCGAAAGGAAAAGCATAAGTCTGGATTAGCCTTAACTGGCACAGATCAAAGCACACTACACCCAACGCGGTTGCACGCAGATTCGAGGAAACATTTGCTGCTGTTGTTGATACATGGAAACATAACCATTAAAGCGATTGGGCAAAGGCATTTGCCGCAGCTGTTGTTGCAAATAATGGGCAGCATGACCATAAGAATGTGCCTGCTCATAGTCCTCTGGCTCATATAGACTTGCCTGACGATTATACACCGGGCAATTGAAGAAGCGTCCATCCATAAACTGCTGGCATTGACACTGCGGCCGATAGCTGCTGTGGCTGCGTCTTGATTTAGTCTACTGGTCTATACCGCCCCTTTACCTACCTGTCAGGATAATTGCCGGGTATTTGGTCATTATTTGCTTGGCCGCCGCTTAGACGTGCTCCACTACTGGCTGCAGTAGCACGATCGGCTGATCCTCCTTCTTCACGGGTTTTGGCCTGGGCACGCTCATGCAGCACCTTTAAAATACGCGCGGTTCCGCATTGCAAAATATCGCGTCTTATGGTTTTAATGGGATTCCCCTCCACCTGAAGGCTTATCAAGTGGGCCAACGATGACAGGGTTACAGGCAGCACGCTTATAGAATTGTTGGACACATCCAAGCGATTTAGATTACGTAACAGACACAGCTCATCGGGCAGCTCTGAAATTTTATTGTCGCGAAGATCTAGTACCTTTAAATGGGGCAAGTTGCCACACAAATCCTTTGGCACGGACTGGAAACAAAGTGAAAGTAACCGATTTCAATAAACCTCAGCCCAACTTACCTTGATATAATTATTGCTGGCGTGTATTTCGGTCAAAGCTTCGTTTCCCTCGAACTCGGGTAGTTCCAATATGTTATTATGCTGGATATAGAGACACTGCAGTTTCCTTAGCAAGCCCATATCCTCCGGCAAGCCAGTTAGATCGTTTTGCATTAGATCCAGCTTTTGTAGAGCTTTGAAATTTGGAGTGGGTACAGGCTTACTCAAGGCAATTAATTACAAATATGAAGACGCACAGTGGGGCCTCAAGGAGAAAAGCGTTGCAAAAATCAGCAATAAGATACAAAATTAGGATTAGGTCTCATTATTCTCATTATAAATTTTTACTAAATACGGCAGTCCGGTTTAGATTCCAATTCGGAAAAGCATTAATTTCATGGTTCATGATGATGTGGTGTGGTATGTTGTGAGAGCTGAGCTCGCAGAACCAGTTCTTTTGAGATTTCGAGTTTTCAAACCATTTTAATAAACACTTCGATATTAAGGCAAAATAATTCTTAATATAAAATCATATACGACTTTGAGAAAGATCCATATTTCAGTTGAATAAAGATTTGGGTATAAAACTTATTTCTTTTCGAATTTCTATACCACCAAACTCAAACTGACTTTCAGAGCTGTAAACGAATGTTTCAATTTTGAATCATTCCTGAGAATCATTCAGGCATCGAATTGACATATTTTTAATTATTTAAATTTTTCCAAAATCAGAATTGAATTGATTTTAATCTAATTCACATAAAAAAAAAAAGAATTGAATTGATTTTGTTTCAATTCAAGTGAATTAGAAAATTTGTATGTTCATTCATTTAATTTAAAACAGAATTGACTTAACTAAGTTAAGAAAAGTATGTTTTGTTTTTATTATGAGAAGATTTTTTACCCTTTACTCGCAGAGTAAAAAGTGTATACTAATTTCGGGCCAATGTATGTAACAGACAGAAGTAAGCAAACTAGACCCCATAGAGTACTATTATTTTATTAAATACAATACTAGTTATAGTTAGCTATATTTATTTTTATATGTCGTTAACTTTTCATACCAGAAGCTTTTCAAAATTATCGTCTTCCAGACATCCACGTTTGGATACGTTCAAAATTGAAGCGTAGGAAAACAGCTATTTGAGTGCTAAGCTATGCTATTTGCTATGCTATTTGAGGCAAGCAATTTGCTAAAATCGGTAGTAGCGGCTAAATTTAGAGTGTGAGACGCGCATCGAATATGATTTGGTAAAACCATCTTTAAGGATTGATTTGCTGAATAAGTCATCTCCTCATCCAGAGCAAACTAATGATTTCCCTTCTCCAAGAGGTCCTCATGGTTAAGAATGCCAAATTCTTCGAAAGCTTTGAGAAAATTTGAGACATTGTCGGTTGTTGTTGCAACCACTTTGCTAGTACTAAGACCGTATTCAGTATGATTTTCGTTTATAATTCGACCAACCGCATCAAATGAATGAGTCCCCCCAAATCGTTTGCATGCTAACGAATTAGACTTTCTTTCAAAGTTTTCGTTTAGCCAGTGACACGTGAAACCAAAAAAGCTACGGTGCTTTGTCGACCATACATCAGTTGATCAATTTTTTAAACGAAGTTGATTCCACAATACATATGAGCAGCATGTTATTTGCAATATGCGCAAGCACAAGTTTATCAAATTGGCTTTGTTTTGTTGGTGCTAATTTCGCTTCCTGTCTTATAGCCTCGTACTCCTTGTATTTGTCATTATGTTGCGTTCGTAAATGGCGAAAAAAATTTGAAGTAACGCTTATCGTTCCGGACAACACCTTTCCACAAATGTTGCATTTCGCTGAAATTTTCAATTTTGCATACGGTGTTTTCAATTCTGATTCATTAGTCCATTTCGATATTGAATTAAGGTTATAAAAATATATATTCGGGTGTGCTTAACCCTGGGTACGCCACACATTCATACCTTATTGCTTACTGTAAAATAGGCTTTAAGCAGCAGATTTCTGGTAGGTATAGCCCTGTCTTCTTGCAAAGTATTACCTCTCTTTAGCTCCGACATTTTGCACTGTTTTATATTAAAACTATATTTTTCGCATTGATATTTAATTGTCTACACCTTGACAAAATGAGTGAAGTAGCAGAGTTAAGTCAATTCTGTTTTAAATCAAATGAATGAACATACAAATTGTCTAATTCACTTGAATTGAAACAAAATCAATTCAATGCTTTTTATTTTGTAAGTGAATTAAATCAAAATCAATTCAATTGTGATTTTGGAAAAATTGAATTAATTCAAATTTTTGTTAATTCAATTCAATCATTCTTTTACAGCACTGCTGACTTTATAGAAAGATTCAACAATACCGAAACCTTCACTCTGTTGGAACCATCGAACAGATGGTGGAAGAGATTACACGGAAAGCCGATGACACCAATATAGTCGAATCCAATTCGTAAGATTGCACTGGCCCAATGAAACCAGGCTAGACACAAAATTTTGTATTCACTACTCCCGAACCTTAAGTTTGGCAATGGGTTCGAACCACTGGACCGACTCAAATAGTTTGGAGGCTTGGAGTCTAGTTGAGCCGCTTAAAGTGTCCTTTTTTCGTCCACCATAAATTATTTTAATGACAAACTTAAAGTTCACTTTGTTATTTGTAAGAATATTGACAGATAAATCTATCTAGAAAATCTTTAGTCCGACTGAGTGACTGATTAATCAACGCACTGGCCGATTTATTTAGAGGATCAGCCCTTTCGCTCTTTTGAAGAAATTTGGAAAAACTAGTGAATAGCGATGGACAATACTTTGAAATTAATTAATTATTTAGAATTAATTTTTTAACAAATTTTTCACAATAAATCGTCAAACTTAAAAAAAGTCCGTTGTTGTTGTAACGGCTGTTGTGATTTTGGGGTTGTACATAGAGGTGGGAGAGAAATAAAGTTAGAGTTAGGGTGTGAATATGAAAGGGGTGTAGTATAGAGAGTGGGATTTATGTAGTGGATAGTGGGGATGTCGAATCTTCTGGGTCAAGCCCCATACACAGGTCACACAGGTCTGGTGGTGTGAGGTTTGTGGGAGCGTTGGGGCAGTTGAACAGGTGGCGAGTATCGTGAGGGCTTCCTTTGCAGTCAGGGCACTCATATACTACTTCTGGGGTTATCCTAGTTAGGTAGCTGTTCAGGAAGCATGAGTACCCTGATATGAGTTGGGCAAGAGTCGTGCGTGTGGTCCATGGCAGCCGTTTTTCTGACGCGCTGATAGGTGGTGGACGACCACCGAGCACTATGTTGCTCTTGAGTCCGTTGATTGCCGTGTTAACTCTTTGCTAGTGGATTTCTTCCTTCACGTTTAAGGCATCGGTGATTGACAGGGAGTTGGCATTGTTTGGCAGCTGCCTGATCGTTGGCATGAGGATGCGTACATCTTGCCTGCTGGTGCGTGGCGGAAGGGGAACCGTGAGCGAAAAATGGTTCGCATGGTCGGCCACAAGGCTGCTGGCAAAGAATGGTTTGCCCAGCATGCTGCAATGGGTTTTGACTCCCAGCATTTGGACTTCTTCATGGAGGTGGTCCTCATGTGTCATTGAATGGCATCCAGTGACTGTTCTGACAGCTGCATTTTGAACCCTTTGCAGGTTTCCCCATTGCTTCTCACTGCAGCATAATCTGTAAGGGTTCTCCCTATGGCCTTATAGGTTACAAGCAATCCTCTTTCTCCCATGAGCTGCCTGAGATGTCCTTTAGTGCCCTATTTCTATCTCTGATCTTGCGAGCTGTGTTTTCAGTGTGCTTGGCGAAGAAGAATAGGTTATCAAACGTCATCCCCAAGATCGTTGGGTATTTGTTCGTGGGTATCTTTACTCCATCCACGGTGACGTCGAGTTGGCTATTCACTATTTTTGTCCAGGTGGTAAAGATGGTGGAGGTGGACTTTTCAGGTGAGATGGTGAGATTCCTAGCTGAGAAGCATGAGGTGACTGTCGGGAGGTAGCAGTTCAGACTTATCAACTACTAACTAAAAAAATTCGTATAACGGGTTTAGTGACCTGAAAAAAAAATCCTTTAAATCCTTTTTGTACAGATAATAGGAGTCGCAATTGTTTTGGTACACGTATTAAACACACTCATTCTCGAGAACCATTGAAAGGCATCCACTCCAACTTAACGGCTATTTGACAAGTGACATTTATGCTGAATTACTGCATCAAAAGTTTTTGGCGTCAGTAGTTTGCAATCATGGCTCACTCGAAAATCGTGTTGTCGTAATTGGCCTGCATAAATGCGGCTACGATAAAGGTGAAATCTTTCGGACTGAACATCACCCGAATCTTTGTATCGTATCGTGAAGTTATCTGAGGATACTATGGAATAAAAGACCGCGCGAAATCGGTCGTCCTCGTACTGTGCGAAGCCATCAAAGCCGTGAAAGATCGAATTCGTCGTGACTTGGGACTCAGTGCATACAACAAACACACCGGCCACTTTCTCACAACAGCATTGAAACAAAAACGCAAGAAAAAATCGAAAGCATTTCGTCGCCAGTGCGGGAACAGTGCCCACCATTCTGTTTACTGACGAGAAATTTTTCCGCATAGATGAATCGTTCAACAAACAGGACAGTAGAGTGTATGCTGTGTCATCAAAACAAGCGTCCGAACACATTCTGAGAGTTCAGTGAGGTCACCATCCGGCTTATGTGATGTTTTGCGGTTACCAAGCTCCATTTTTGTGAAAAAGAAGTCAAAACTTCGGCGAAAGTGTATCAATCCGACGTTTTGGAAAAGGTTGTGAAGCCTCTCAACATTATTTGCAAACAAGCCGTGGACATTTCAACATTTCCGCTGCAGCTCACAAGGTAAAAACGATTCAAACATGGCTAAAAAACCATGTACCGAAATTCATTTCTACGGATGATTGGCCTGCTGGTAGCTCAGACCTGAGTCCATAGGACTACAAACTGTGATCGGTTCTCGAGGCTATGGCTTGCTCTACTTGACAACCAAATATTGAGTCTATGAAGCGCGCCCTTGTCCGAGCAGTGGACAATTTCTCATCGATCGATGAGTGACCAATAAGACTTCGGCGTTGCTGCAAGGCACAAGGCGGCCATTTCGAATAAGTTGTCCCACGATTTGTAGCCATTGAGTGACCGAATAAAAAGAAGAAAAACGTTTTAAAAAATATTCATTCGATTTCATTTTATGACCAAAAAACCGTGTACCAAAACAATTGCGAGTACTAGGTACATTTTAGAGAACTCTTTAATGCTTTTAAAATTAATTAAATATTTTAAAAATGATTTTTGCAACGAAAAAAATCTCAAGACCCCACGTGCGACCATTCAACTTACAGCGTATGTTAACAATATCAGGTGGGAGCTCCTTAATATGGTTATAGGGCAACAAAATCGCGGTTAGACGCACCAGAAAACCAATGCCACCGGGCAAACTTTGAATATTGTTATGGCCAGCATCCTTATCGTTTTGATATTAAAGGTTAGCAAGCAATTTGGATAGGGATTAGGGATGTTAGATTAGTTCAAGACGAATATATAAATACCACAACCCCAATTAACCTAGTTCCTTTGTTCACCCTCACTTACCAGAAATTCTAGCATATGCAGATCGCTAATATCCGGATTGAGTTCGGTGAATTCATTGTACGATATGTTGAGATGACGCAGTTCCGGCAAGCTGTAGAGCTCACGCGGTAAAGCGTTAAGCTTGTTGCGGCTCACATTCAAGCGCATGAGCTTCTCCAGCTTGCCAATTTCTGGCGGCAGCTGTACCAAAGCATTGTCGTGCAGCTGAAGAAGAGAGGTGTAACTATTTTGAATTATGATGCAGCTTTACTCACAATCAACACGGTAAGCGACTGCAAATTCTCAATTTTTGGTGATATATGCGTTAAGGCATTCGAGCTTAGGTCCAGATTATTTAGAGGCTCCTGATTCCACCATGCATCTTCATCTTTGATGGATAGAGCCTCCAAATTGGCGGCCTTGCTGTCAGCATCCGCCTCGTTAATGTCATAAAGTCGCTCGGGCACTGAAATCAATGAAGAAGAGGTAAGCAAAATTAGTGTTCTACTCATCTAGCCCCAGGAAGACACAGCTACACTACAGGCATCTGGGCTGGGCTGCGGATCTGGATCATCCAACTCTAGCTCATCATCGGGATCCTCGCTCTCCAGTTCATCGGCCGAAGAGGCCATCTGAAATTCACGTATCTGATAGTAGCGTCTACGTCGAGGATAGGGACCACACATGCAGAATGATGTGAGTTGCTTGTGAGTGGGTTGCCTGGAGGATGCAATTTTGAAGTCCGTTTGAAGTTCCGTCAACAGCAAAGGCGCAGCGCAAACTAAACTATGACTGACACGACACCTGGAACACCTTTATGATCGCACTCAAATGCTGCTGCCTGATGAAGCGTTAAACTAGCTGGACGCCTTTTAAGGTCCGTCCGTGGCCATCATTGTGATCAGATGAACTGGAACCACAAGGCACTGCTGTCGATTATATCGTTGCACATTGTTTGCTGCGGCACGACCTTGGCCTTGGACTTCCAGCGTCGCATTTGCTCTGCCGTCACCATCAGCACTGCATCGGAACGGTGCGTTTGTGTGTCTGTGCTTGTGTGCTCCAAGCAATTTGTCAACTTACCACGTGTCATACCCTTGTTGGCCAAATTAAGGGTGCCTGTCTTGCGGGCCAGCTTCCATAGTTGCTGGGATAACACTTGCTCATCCTCATGGCTCTGTCGCTCATGGAATATGGGTTGGAATGAATAGTTTGGCTTGAGACGTGGACGTTGGCCACGGCTAGTTGGTATACGGCTGGCCATCGCACCACCCCCTTCTCCATGGGCACTGGATGTGGATGTGGATGTGGGGCATGAACGATTGTCCACGCTCATGTCGTTGGGACAGCCGTAGTGAGTGAAACAGGAATGGGCCAAATCAAGATTCTCGGCAAATGTAGACGAATTGCATGCCTGGGCCAAATTATAGGAATATAAAGCGTTCTCGTTGCTGTTCCAGCTGTCGTTTGGAGAAGTGGAATTAAATATTTTGACAATTGATTAATTGTTTTTTGGTTTGTTGTTGATTGACTTTGCTGTCACAATCCAGCTAACAGCTGTTTTCAGTAAACGGTGCGTTAACCAACACTGTTTTTGGGCCGCTTGAAATTTAACGAGCATACAGACAACGCGTAGCGAGTTGTCAGTTTAAATGATCTGTGGAGATTATTACGTCTCCTGTATTTATTATTTGTTATCTAAATATAAATACGCAAAGCAAATCCCATACAATTGTTCGTAAAGTAAAACAAATTCAATTAACAAAAAGTTTACAGCATATGTTGGTAAGAGTACTAAGAGTTGCCGAATGCAAAAAAAAAATTGCATTGCAATTATTTATTGTTCTATAACGGTTTATACAACGCTTAATTGACGAGAAAATTTCTTTCGCAGCAAGAGTAGTTGAACAAATTAAAAAATAGTTCATTTTGTTTGAAAATTTGATAAATTTACAATATAATATCCGAGCAATTTGTTTGGAGAGCATATTTTTATTTGTTTATAACTTCAAAAATTAATATCTTTAAAATTATAAAAGTCTCCATCTTTTTGAAAACACCGTAATTTAAGGTTTGTTTAGGGCAATAAAATGTATCTTCTAAAAAGCTATATCATGGTGGTTAACACTGAGAAAAAATTATATTATATATAAAATTTAGCAACAATTACTTAATATTATTAAACAATTGAAAAAGTTATTAAACTAAAATTTTGATAGATACAGTAAAATTCTATTCAGCAATATCAATACGAGACCTGTCCGACAAACCAAACCTGAGAAATTCAGTTTTCAAAAACCATTTTTTTCCATTTTCCGTTTTTGACGATTTTTGAAATTGCTTATAAAATTAACAAAAATTTTATTTGCAAAACTGCAAATTACGTTTTGGTGAGCATGTCGAGATCTAATTTCGGATTTTTTTTATTGAAAGTATAGGCAACCAGGTCGTTTTGGTGGTACAATGCATAAGTTGTTTACAGCTATACTCACTAATAAAATCAAAAATGGTGAGTTTTTTCACTGTTCGGTTTATAAAAGAATGACCCATATATAGGATTTGCTAGACATCCTAACATCCTAATTTATTGCGCCAGTCACAACGATTGAAAATTATTTAAATATTTTAGATTACCTACTAATGCTAACTTATACCTAAACATGTATTAATATCGTTATTCAAAGTTCACATATAAAATTAATTAGTTGTAATTTATTATTAAATATTATTGTTTTCAAGGCTGCAAACCTCTAAAATTTTGCAGAAGGTTCGGTCCGGGGGTTCAAACCCGTTGTAAAGTCTAAGGTTCGGTTTGCGGACCGGTTCCTGGAACACCTGAACCCAAAGTTTTTGTTGGAACCTCGGTTCCCTTGAACATAAAAGAATAGTTTCGATGTATTCCATCATTTAATATCACTTAAAGATTTTATATTTGTTATTTGTTTATTGTTTTCATGAACTTCTTCACAATCAGACGTTTAGTCATTTAAAGTTGAATTTTGAAAACACTCATTAAGTATTTCTGTTTGGAAAACCCGAAAACCCGAACCTAACTGGTTCTTAGGGGTTTGGTTCCGGACCGGTTTGAAGCCTTGATTGTTTTCTTTATCAACTATCAGTTTTCCTGAATCAAATGTTTGCAGTTTGTAAGTGATTTTCTATCCTCAGCCTATGTTTCTTATAGTCTTTAAATAGTGGGCTAATCGATTCCAACAGCGAACAGTATGGATGAAAAACTCTTTCCGAAACTGACAGTCTGTACTTTTGGCACACAATATTGTTTGTTCTTCTTGAAAGGCTTAAATGATGTTTTTCAAATAAATAGGTATGAGGGTTCATGTGTCCAGACTATTTTATTTAACAAAACAAGACTTCCCACATCCACCCACGCCCACGATTGAAGGAGTAAGTCAAATATATTAATAGATACGTCAGATATTCTATCAGTTCGTTTCCGATTTTAGATGTACCGTGCTATGTTGTTAAAGGCTACTTTTATTGTACGTTGACTTGCTGAGTCACAGTTATTAAATATAATACTTCAACACCATAGAAAAGGACAGAAGTAAGGACGGTTTTGGTTATCAGCAAGCGAATCTTGACTGGTAGGAATTGCAACTTGCTTTTAGACCGATCGTTCCTATGGCAGCTATACGCTATAGCCATTCGATTTGGATCAATCTTATCAGAATTATTTTAACTATATGTATAACTTAAAAAATTTCATGTTTGGGATAGCTTTGGAAACAATAATGGTTTTCTTTAGGGATGTCGAAAATATTATCGAAATATCGATATTTTTGCCCAAAATGACAAATATCATTATCGGATATTTTTCCGAGGCGATATATCGGAAATCTAATATTTTTGGGTGATATTTTTCGGTGATATTTTTTATTTTAGCGTTCGCTCACACTGTTGTGCATAACTGTTTTTTGTGCTCTGGGCATGTAAAGCAAAATGTTTAAAAGATATTTTATTAAAGGTGATGCACAGAAATTGCAGTGCAAACTGTGCAATAAAGTTGTGAAGACCAGTGGCAACTGGGGATGTCGAAAACATTATCGATATATCGAAATATCAATATTTTTGCTCAAAATGACAAATATCATTATCGCATATTTTTCCGAGGCGATATATCTGAAATCGAATATTTTTTGGTGATATTTTTCGGTGATATTTTTGTTTTGTTGCGAATAACTATTTCTTGTGCACAAGCTTGTCTCTGGACATGTAAAGCAAAATGTTTAAGAGTTATTTTATTAAAGTTGACCCACAGAAATCGCAATAAAGTTGTAAAGACCAGTGGCAACTCAAATAATATAAAAGCGCACTTAAAAGCAAAGCATAACGATGCTTGGCTGAAATGCAACCCATCTTTAAAAACGGTAAATGCAAATATAATTGATTTTGACTTCAGGGAATTTGTGGATATTTTAATTTACCGTTATTTAGCCTAAATCCGGACCCCATTAAGTTCTGGATGGAAGAAAAACACGCATTGCCAGTGCTTTCTGACTTTGCATTGTCATATTTTATTACACCGGGAAGCTCCGTGTTATCGGAAAGCTTAGACTCGGCTATAAAAAGTGTGGTATCTGACACCAGAAACCGAATGACCGATGAGCAAATAACAAAACGGATCTTCCTAAAATGTCTGTCTAACTATCATTGGTAAAATCAGAAGTTTTTCGTTTCGTAGATTTAACTGAATAAGTTTTGTTTTATGCTTTGTAGTTTGAATGCTCTTTTTTGAAAGATGATGAATTAAAAAAGTAAACACTTCTTTCGGTCCATAAATTTAAATTCATGAATAAGTTTGCAGAACTTCTTATGTTATAAATGAAATATCTTCTAATTTAATAAATATACATTCTATATTTTTTAAGGGCAGTCAGAATGCAGTTCATATTACGCGTCAAATGACGTCTCAGTTAACTCAATAGACCTGTTCATTGTTAAGATCCAGATTTTTATTGAAAAATATCGAAAATATCGATCAAATCCATATTTTTTACACCAAAATATTTATATCAAAATAATATTTTTTCTATAAAGCCGGGTATCCAGCACCGCGGAAACTAAAAATTCCTGGCAAACTTCATATAAAAAAAACAGTGCCAGGAATTTTTAGTTTACCTTTTCGTTGCTTGAGTATCCAGCAACATGAACGAAACCCACAGTTTCTTATCGATAGTTGGCCTAGCGATAGCGCGTGTGGATCGAGAGAACAGGTGATACACAGCTCAGGAATATATTATTTACAATTATTTTGGACGTGATGAGCGAAAATTTGGGGAATGCTTTTTTGTTTTTGTTATGAGCTGTCATCTTGCTGGGGAACTAGCAGCGTGCAAAGATTGGTAGGGGATAGTGCCAAGGGGACACTTATGCCAGATTGCTGAGGCGGCCCGAGAGATGCCCTCCATGGACACAAAGGTCGATGGTTGAGATGACTTCTGTTTGTCGCCAGATCGGAGGCAAGTCTATGGGAGTTGGCCCCCAGTCTGTCATGATACCTGCCTGGTGTGCATACAAATTGATTTGGGCTCTTAATGGCAAAGCGTCTAAATCGCGGTATTTAGTGGTATGCCTCACATACCAGGGACCAGGGACACATTAAAGACACTAGAGTATTGAGGGTAGTCGAGCACGACGTACCCCATACTGGGATCCCCTGTTCCAGTAAAGCATGATGATCAAGGATTTTGGATCGCAACGAAATACCGCTAAGAGGCTTGAGGAGCTTAGCTGCAACCGTAGTCACATGGACTTTCCTGGTCAAGCGGTGGTCCAGAGCCGCACTCGAGCAACTTATCCGGGTATCATAGCGATCGTGTTGACTCTTTGAAGGATTAACGGCTATGTTCCAGCTGCATCGACCAAAGCCAAGGTACTGATCCGGCCACTGAGTTGACAAAATCCTTAATATTAATGCGAATGTATTTAGGTAATCTTGTATCTTGTAATGAATGACTTGATTTAATTGGCGACCAACCGAGAAGTCATACTACTTTGAAGATGATAGCATTTTAAAGTTGTGCAGATAACAACATGCTGCATTAATGTTTTGCGCCATCCGGGCAAAGTGTCATGGTCAGCTATCGGCCTATCATCCTCTAGTATAGAATAAAGTAGCACCTACTCCGCGATGCATGCTTCACCCGGAATATATAATTTTTATTTTCTTTACATTTATTTAAATTCAAATAATTAACAGTGCTTAACAGCTGATTAATCAGAGTGACCTTGCTCCTTTTAGGTGCATGGTCACCCTGCTGAAGTTATGTTCCACACACACAAGAAATAACTAGCAAATTCCTGGCAGGAATTTTCCGCAGTGCTGGATACAGGCCTTAACGTCAAAAATATCGATATAGATATTTTTTGAAATATTCGACAACCCTAGTTTTCTTACTAAGACTTTTTTTCAGATGTATCTTTTCTTTAGCTATATATGTAGATGGCCGATTTTTATAAAAGTGGAATGGAAAACTCAACCTTCAAGCTTTTGCCGGCTCGAGGTCACGTTATGTTTGCAATTACTTTAAACAGGACAGGCAGGTTGACCGTACAGCTGTTTCGTGAACATCCCTGTTCAATCTTCAGCGGTCTTTGCCTGCCTACTGCCAGCCAGCGGCTGCCTCCCCATGCCAGCGCTGCTATAAACGCTTGGGAATTCCAAAGGAACTTAAGAGCATAAACCGGCACTTCGAGACAGCGCTAAGCTGCCAGTAGCTGCATCGATGCAATTTTATCGTACAATTGCAACTACCGGATAAACCTCTAAAGATGGTTCGGTCTCTACAATTTCACCACTGAATAACTTATTGGCATTGGAACATACATCAATTTACCGACACAGCTTGTCCTGGTGATCAAGAATATTCTCGTGTGTTTCAATGTATTGCAAACTTGGCATCAAATGTAATATACTCTTTGCAAGGGTATAGAAATCAGAAATTTATCTGGGGCAATGTACGAGATGCACCGGTGTCTCTATGTAAATTGCTTGGAATAGGCTTAGCCTGTGGCTAGCCGGTAATTGATTTGATCATGAACCCAAGTCCATACATGTGGCGTATGCGCAATGTGCAAGCAGCTAAAAGGTTTACACAAGCTAAGCTGGCTGTATTACAGTATTAGTACTCACTTCATCATCACCAACTGGATGCAACTTAGTTCCGCTTGCGCTTGCTTTGTTGTGGCTTCCTCTGGGGAAAAGATGAAATAGAATGCACGTTACTTTAAAGCAAGGTCAGTTAATAAGTGTATTAAATTTCGACAAATGTTAGCTGACTAATGTTGGAAAGGGGCTGGGTGGATGGGCAGGCCGAAGCGGCAAAAATGCCGCTGGTTAGCTAGCTACCAGTACAAAAGTCTGTCAATCACAATTATGAATAGCACTGGCGGAGGGTCTCCTCCAATTGGTTGCCAGACACCACCGCCACCCCCTCATAGAATGCGGACTTAGTCGACGAGGTGAGACCGCTTGGGAAAACTTGCCAGTTGTCGTTTGGTTCTCTAACTGGGTGTTTGCGTGGATTATTTACCTATAAATGGCAGCTGGCGTCTTGAAAAGCTTTATACGCGATTTCTTTGCGGTCAGTTGAAGGGGCCAAAAAATAATTAGAATTTTGAACAATTAAAATTTAGTTTAACCCAATTCCAAAAAAAAATATGTGTCTGAACCTTTAATGACAGAATTTCAAATGTTAACCCAAGCTCAAGGTAAAGCTTTATTGTGAATCACGAACACCGACTTGGTGTCGAAAAAGTGCATTTAACAGAACGATAGCTAAAAGTAGTAACTGATTTTGTAAAATGAACATTTGTTATGTGCCACATTTACATAAAAACAAAAACTGGCCCGATTGATTTAGGAACTCACCAGACTATTCCACGGAAGATCAGAGAACAATATTGAAGTGCATTAGCGCAAATGAAAAGTACTACCGAAATAACTTATGATAAATTTCTAGGTTAGGCTCTCCACGAGTACATTCGGTAGCAAAATCCTGCGTCTGAACCATGAACAGTAATGTCATTTTATGAGCTCCATTTTTAAACCCGCTTTTCGAACTTCATGAATGTTTCGGTAATGTGCTAATAACATCATTTTTCCAATGTCTTTTGATTTCTCGGGAAACAATTCGATTTTATTTGAGATCCATTTTTCAACATTTATAGCTCACAGTGAGCACATCAAACATCTTACATTATGAGTAATAGCCTAGTTCCACTGACACATATATGTACAATAGATTGGAAATCCTGAATATGAAATTTTTAAGGTGATGGTCTCACCCCACTATCAGATGCTTTTTTTAGTATAATGCGTTAAAAAAAATCAAAACTAACAGGCTCTAAAGTTTTTGTGAATAACATAATGGTTTCATTATAGCATTGCTGGTAAATAACTGCTCTGCTCACGTCACTGACCGAAAAACCAAAGGAAAATCGGGCTCGGGATTCCCGCAACCGAATGTGTTCTGCTATCGCGCTCACTGTTAAGTGGCTGTGGTTAAATCAGGGGCCGGCAAAACGCGAGAGCGCGCTAATTTAGCACTTCTTTGTGGTTGCAAAGAAGAGCAGTTTAAGCTCGAATATTGTCGGTGTGTCGACGTCGCTGCCGCAAAGCGATGTTTAATATACTTTAGACTGGGACGTGCCGGACTCTGGGTTAAATACACAGCACTGTTCGGGCTGCCTGCAACCGAATAACAGGCCCAGGTCAGCCAATCGGTCATAAGCTACGTGTTTTTCGAAGACCGAATTGCAAAATGTTATTTTCAAAAGGTTGCGTGTGTTAGAACTAAGCATAAGCAGAGAGAGAGTCAGTGTGAGAGAGAACGAGAAAGCGCAAAGGTTGTTTCGGTACCTCCATGATACAAGTATACAAGGTATGGCACTCAGCATACATTGTGGCCCAGCGCTTTTACTGAGAGCGCGAGAAAGAGACGGAGAGTGAACGCGAGAGTGAAAGACCCACATTTGTACATTGTACACACGAATTTAGTATGTGTGTATAACAAACAAGCAATGAAGCAACGACAAAAACAAGAAAGCGATCGGTGCAACAGAAACCCACCCCCGTCGGCACAACAAACAAAAAAAAAACGTGCGCTGACACAACCTTTCGCGTCAAGTGTCAACTGCAGACTGATCTTTTGTGGCCCGAGCAGAGGGGGCACTCTGTGAGTGCCATACCTTCTTTGTATCATGGGTACCTCTTTCCAATGTGCTTGCACGAAAGCTGTTGTTTTCTGACAAAGGCAAACGGGGGACCGATTTTTGCGACCTCTGATAAATAGTCGGCGTTGATTTAAACTAAAAATTATTTCGAATTCCAAAACCCATTTAAAATTAAAATAAAATTGTTTGATTTTCACAATTATTAATTATACAACAAATATTAGTTTTGGGAATGCCGAGACCTCCTTACATTTTTAAATTTGCTGATTCCACTGAAAATGTTCATTCTCAAAAAAAAGTCTAGTACGCAGGGCTGCGAACCGGTTTTGAACCGAACCGATTTGAACCCGGAATTCCGGCTTATTTTTTACTGTGAACCAAACCCTGAACCGAACCACGAGGACGAAAATAGATGAACCCGAACCCGTTCCGAACCGAAGCATTTGGTTCGGTTCAAAAAATAAATGTCTTCGATTTGTTATTTTCTCCTTTTCGCACTCCCAATGGTTGTTAACATACATACATACCATATATGTATCTACAATTACATTGTACATATGTAAAACAATTTAAATACGTGATCAAAGCGTGCTATTGTATGTAGTACGTCTTTGCCTACATATGTGCATATGTATGTATACATTCATACTTATGCGCAGTTTATATTACATACACATAGACCACAATACTTCAGAGTCAGAGATATTAATTTGAAATATACTACAAATTGAATGTAAACACCTTTGTACGCCGCACAATGTATTGATCGTTTTAATTTTAGTCTTATACATATACATATGCGCCAATCTAAGCAACACGGTGCATGCTACTGCAGAAACATGTCAGTCGTCTTGTCCAGCAACAAAAGTACATACATTCATACAAGCAGAAGTGTGTGTCACACGCAGCGTTGTCAATTTAGCTGTTTTTCCACCAGATATAGCTCTCTGGTAGGCTCGAAACTCGGAAACTATTCAGTTTTGCTGGAACCTGTAATTCTAGCTAATTATTTGACTTTAAGACATTTCTGACGTTTTTTAAAGGGCGGACTAAAGATTTATACACTAGCTTAGAAGGAAGTCCATATCCAGCACACAAGCGCCAACCTTAAATCAATTATAATCGACGTCTTACAGTCTTACAATGTAGCTTGGCGTCAAGTGTATACCTATTGTATTGTTATTTTCAATATATTGCGTTTTACCCAACGAATCAAGGTTCGAACCAAAACCAACGCCCAAAAATCTCGAACCTCAACTTTCCGAACCTTAACCGTTGTTAAATTTTGGTTCAAACCCGCAAACCGGGGGTTCCGAAAAATTTTTTGGGTTTGCAGCCCTGCTAGTACGTTTAGGAAAAATTCTCATAGTGAGTACACAAAATATTTAAAAATTGGGATAAAAAAATGTATATAGGGGACCTTGTCAAAAAAAATGTACATTTGGCCGAATGTACATATATGTGTCAGTGGAATCAGGCTATTAAGGTGCTTTGTAACCATTTGCTATGGCAACTAATTTAAGTTTTTGTTTCAAGTTAAATACTAACTTGTGCTCAGTAGGGCGTACTTTTTCCATACGATTTTTAACATGTGAAGTTCTTTGCACAACATGGCTCAAAAAATTCTACATATTTTATAGAGAACTTATCAAAAATTCAAAATCAGATATTTTAAGGTTTAAAAGTTCAAATTTCTCCTAAATTTATCTTTACCTCATATCGCCCCGTACCTCATTCCTCGCACAAATTTGAATGTATATGGTCTAGCTTTTGGATTTTTTTGTACAATATATTGCACTGTGCAACACTAAAAAGTTGATCGAGTCGGGACCAAAAAATTCTGAAAGGGTATGATGGTAGTACAAAAACATTCGCTGGGTTTTGTCTGGTTAGCTGCCGTTTACTTTTTATTGAACTTTAAAGTTTTCAGCTTCTGATTGGGACTTGCAACTCCATATCTCGAAAACTATTGGGAATTTCGCTTTGACGCCTTAGAGGAAGTTGTTGCTTTTGGCTTGGCTTACAAAACATTTCTAAGTAGCAAGTCAAAAAAGTCACGTCTATATAATCAAAATTACAAAAATTTCGTAAAATCATCATGTTTTCCCTCATTTTGTACTGTGTTTCAACTTTGTATTTAAAACTGTAACGAATTTGACTAAGCAATGCAGAACAAAAACTTAGCTAAGACTTAAATAAACATACGGTTGGAGCATACCAACTTCATTCGACTTGTCCTTCATATAGTTACGGGCCCTTAAGCATGTAGAATTGTAATCAAAACTCGAAAAATGGCCATTTTTGGTAGCTATTGTCTGACAAATTAAAAAATTTCGATTGTTTTGTTTTTTATAAATAAAATAGTAAAAAAAACATAGCTTAAAAATTATAATTAAAAAATTTAATTTTTTTTACTTTTTTATCGAAAATATTAGTTTTTTTTCGAGTTTTTATGACAGTTGTGCGTGTTGGCCTGTAACTATGTGAAAGAGTAATTAAATAAAGTTAGTTCGTTCTAAAGGTTTGTTTATTGTGGTCTAAGTTACAACTTTGTACTGTATTACTTGTCCAAATTTGTAACGGGTTTTGATGGACGTTGACGTACAATGCGCAGTACGTTCAAGTGGCCCATGCGACACCAAGCCAAAGCTTGTTACGCGCGAACCCCAGGTAAAATAGCAGCCCACCTCCCGCCCAACCGACCGAGAGGCGCAGCCACTAACGTGTGACACGAAATCGCGAAGGAAGAACATAAAGTAATGTTAACTACGGGCTAAATAAGTTAAAATAGAAATTTTTATAGCAGGAAGAGAACCTTCAGAGTTAATTATTCGGTAGAGTTTATTGTAATCAGCACAGAGCACACAAAGGGATTCATGCATGGCATAGTTAGTATTACAATAGGGGGATAAAATTACGAGTCGGTTTAATAGGAACGTTGAGGTTAATTTGGCCAACCAACTCAGTTGAGTCGATTTCACCATTAATTAGTCTATGTATAAAGATTACTGCAAGCATAACTCTACGGTTAATAAGGGAGGGAAGGTAAACGGACCTCAGGATTCCAGCCCAAACCACGAAGAGCAAACAATAAAAACTGTTTTTGCACAGATTCAATTCTATCTTGATGGGTCGAATATTGCGGAGACCACACATGATCCGTACTCGAGAATCGGTCGGACAAGAGAAGTGTACAAAATCTTCGTCGTATAGGGATCATCAAATTCCTTCGACCAGCGCTAAATTATCCCAAGAACACTCCTGGCCTTACAAACAGTAGCAGTAACATGAGAGTCAAATTTAAGTCGGTGATCAAGAATAACCCCAAGATCATTTACCTCATTGGCTGAATCATTTAAGCACTCAAGTGGAACATTATCAAGCATATAAGTGAAGAATTGTGGCAAGCTCCTGTAAAATGTCATAACCTTAAACTTGGAACTGTTAAGGTTTAATAGATTATCTTTACACCAAGACTGAAATGCATCCAAGTCAGCTTGCAAATTATAGCGGGAAACCAAGTCGTTATATGTTAAACATAGTTTCACATCATCGGCGTACATAAGCACACGAGAGTGAGTCAAGACAGACGGAAGATCATTTATAAAGAGAGTAAAAAGCAATGGACCCAAGTGACAACCTTGGGGTACCCAGAGGGTTTCAAGATGAAGTTGAAAAACTGTAAAAAAGTGGTAAAAACTTGTTTTTTTTGAGAAACTTTTGTAATTTTGAGTATGAAGATGTAATTTTTTTGATTTTCTACAACGAAATGCTTTGTAGGCCAAACCAAGAGTAACAACTTTGAGATATGGAATCGTAAATCCTACTTTAATGCGAAAAAGTTCAAGGTGCAATAAAAAGAAAACGGCAGCTAATCAGACTAAACCCAGACAGGGTTTTTATACTACCATCATACCGTTTCAGAATTTTTTGGTCTCGACGCTATCAACTTTTTTAAGTTCAACAACGTGTCACAGTGTTGTTGGTCCACCTTCATTTTAAGAATTCGTAGAATTGTTTTGAAACATTTATTTTAAAACTAAGAAATTAAATTAAAACTAGTATGCGATAATGAAAATATCGATAAAACATTAGGGTTCCTCACATAACATGTCTAAAAATTGTCAAAACAGACTCAATTTAACAATAAACCAAAAAAAAAGAGCACTAAAATCATTTAGAATTCGAAATCTTTTAGTAACATTAATTTTATGAAATAGGTAGTTAAGTTTAGAAAATTACAATTTGTTTTGGCAAACAAAAAGCTAACTTGTTTTCTCCGTCTTAATTTTTAGGTAAGTAAGGAAATCTGAAAAACTTCTCCATACAACAATTTTTGAACTTAGTTACGCTAAGTTTCAAGTTCTCAAGACATAATTTTGGCATCAAGGGTTTTTTTTTTTAAAGTTTTGCAAACTATTGTAATTATCTTGCAGCACTCAATTTCAATACCAAATTCTAGTAGAGGCTCCTGTACATCGGCAGGGAACTAGAATACAGTTATATAGAAAATTTTGGTTTTAGAGCCGTTGTTTCCTCTTCTATAGTGCTCGTACGTGGGGTACTAATTATATTTGTAGAACTTGTCACATTAATGTCAATAGCTAAAATCTGGTAATACCAAAAAAAAAGTGGCGATAAAGCACCATCAAAAACAACTGTATTCGCTGGTACAGTGAAATCAATAGTGTTCATAGTTCGCTCAGCGACGAATTCCGTGAAGGTGAAATACCGTGAGATTAAGGCATTAGTGCCACCAGCATATGTAAGATTTAGCATGAACACCTTGAGGTAAAAAAAATTGTTCGCTTTGGAATCCCCTATAATTTGACAATCGCTCAAACATGGTATGGGAAATATTGATTTTGTCAACTCACTGTAAACAACACATGAAAACGTTGTGAGACCGTTTTTAGTTTGTTGTTGGGGAAATATCGCACTGCGACCAATACTGATCTATTGTGCCCCCATACTTAGTTTACAACTCTCCTAGCAGCCCTATCTCCTGTACGAATGTCAGGATTTTCGTGGGTTCTAGGTTACTTATATTGTTGGGGGGGTAAGCTGTGTTCCCCAAATCTACTGAATCTGCGCCTCGCTAGAGCATCGCAGTGGGCTAGTATATGTTCTGAGGACTCCTCCTTCTCTTCACAGTATTTACATAGTGGGGTGTTTGCTTTTCCCAGCTTGTACAGGTGACCCAGCAGCCTACAGTGGCCCGGATAGAGCCCTGTCAGGATCCTGAGGGCATTCTTTCCTTGTTGGATTAATTTCTGGAACCTCTTCAGGTTGTGGTCCACCATTAATGCTTTCGCTTGTCTCATGCCCCTGGTGTTTACCCAGGAGGCTGTTCTAAGCGTATTCTCTTCCTTTCTAAGGAGCTCCCTAATGGTGTGTTGGCCTATGCCGCAGTAGGGTTCTGGTCCTACCATTGCAGTGGCTGCACCCTTGCGTGCCAGTTCGTCAGCCATTTCGTTTCCGGGGATGTTTTTGTGTCCCGGTATCTAGCGTAGGGACAGGTTGTTCCTGCTACCTAGTTGGTCCAATTTGTTGTTTGTCTCTAAGACGAGCTTAGAGGTGAACTTGTTGCTGCTGAGCGCATTGAGCGCTGCTTGGCTATCCGAAAGGATAGCAATTTCTCTATTATGGTAGTTTTGTCCCATATTGAGGTCTGCGCAACGGGAGATAGCACATATTTCGGCTTGAAATATACTTGCAAATTCTCCCATTGACTCAAACCTTTTCGTCCCAGGCCCTGCTACCCCAAGTCCAGCTCCTTGGGGTGTCAAGGACCCGTCTGTATACCACTGAATTGTGTGTGGTTGCATTTTATATGTCTCTTCCAGTGAGATCCAATCTCTCTTATTACTTTTGTTTACAGTGAAGTTCCTGTCGATGTGAGACCGCTTATGCTAAAAAAATTTCAAACATTTTTTGGTATTACAAGATCTTAGCTATTGACGAAATATAAATGGTTCCCCACACATATAGAAGATTGACTTTTACAATTTTTTTAAAAACACAAAAGCTATCGAATGCATAAATCTAAAAATTAACGGTGTTATATTGCCCTTTTCGCCCACTGTGCAAGGGCCGGTCAACTGACTTGGGTGGGAAACATTACAGCTGATGGCATATGTGGTATGCGGTAAAGCAACAGCATAGAGGGATAATCCTACTTAAGCCATGGCCAAAAGCGAATGTAGCTGGGATTAGGGCACAAATCTGAACAATCAATAGTTGATTCATTCCATCCAAAACAGGTCAAATACGATGGCCAGGCGCAAGATCCACAAGCCGAAAAACTGGATGGCAGTGGTCGTTATTATCCCAACTGCTCCTCGGATGTCTGGTTGCGTTCGTGTGAGCGTGAGATAGTGGATCCTATTGAGGGTCATGTGAGTGGTCATATACCCACTTGGCTAAATGGCAGTCTGCTGCGCAATGGTCCGGGGAGCTGGAAGGTGGGTGACATGACCTTTAATCATCTCTTTGATTGCTCTGCGCTGTTGCATCGTTTTGAAATACGTTCTGGTAGAATTACCTACCAGAATCGATTTGTGGACACAGAAACGTTGCGTAAGAATCGTGCAGCACAGCGGATTGTGGTTACCGAATTTGGCACGGCCGCAGTACCAGATCCCTGTCACTCAATCTTTGATAAGTTTTCGGCCATATTTCGAGCGGACAGTGGAACGGATAATTCATTGATTTCCATTTACCCGTTTGGCGATGAGTACTACACCTTAACCGAGACGCCCTTTATGCATCGGTACGTTGGTTAGATCAAAGCTTAAATATGTTAACTTAAAGATTTGATATTTTTTACAGCATCAATCCCTGCACTTTGGCCACCGAGGCACGCATTTGCATCAGCGACTATGTGGGCGTCATCAATCACACTTCTCATCCTCATATACTGCCTTGTGGGACAGTCTACAATTTGGGCACCAGCATGACCAAATCGGGTCCTGCTTATAGCATTATATGTTTCCCACATGGCCAGCATATGTTTGAGGATGCCCATGTGGTAGCCACACTACCCTGTCGCTGGAAACTTCATCCCGGCTACATGCACACTTTTGGTCTGACCGAACATTACTTTGTGCTGGTGGAGCAACCATTGACCGTCTCACTGACGGAGTATCTCAAGTCTCAGCTGTACAATCAGAACCTTTCCGCCTGCCTGAAATGGTACGAGGACAAACCCACGGTGTTCCATCTTATTGAGAGATCCACGGGCAAACTGTTTCGGTCATATGAATCGGAGACCTTCTTTTACCTACACATCATCAATTCCTTTGAGCAAGATGGACATGTGGTGGTGGACATATGCAGCTATAAGAATCCCGAGATGATCAACTGCATGTACCTGGAGGCCATAGCCAATATGCAGACCAATCCCAATTATGCTACTTTGTTTAGAGGACGTCCTCTAAGATTTGTGTTGCCACTGGGTTCCCAGGCTAAGCGTGGACGAGGCCTGGTAAAATCATTCTCCCTGGTGGGTTTTGGCCCACCGCAACCTAAGCGTATGAAGCACTCCCTATCACAGTTTATGGATATCACCTATTTGCCCACCAATGGACCACAGGATGAGGAGGAAAAGAAGGAGAAGGGAGTTAAGGAGGAAAATTGTGTTAACTTGGTCACGCTGCAGCATAGTCAAGCCGAGGCTTTTCAGGATGCCAACGGTATTTGCTTGCGCCCCGAAATGTTGTGTGATTGGGGCTGTGAGACACCCAGGATCAACTATGAACAACATATGGGAAAAAACTATCGTTACTTCTATGCTATTAGCTCTGATGTGGATGCCGAAAATCCAGGCACGGTGGGTCTAAATACGGTGTGAATTTTTTGAGTCCTTCGATGCGGATCTTGAACTGAGCCATAAAAAGACCCGACCCTTAACATCTAATTCGTCTCTCTCCGATTGCGATCTAGTTCAGCGAGTTTTCCGTTGCACCTCAAATTTTTAGAAAAGCATGACCCGAAAATTGTCTGGATCATGCGGAAATTTCTGACCGATCCCAAATCGATTTGGAACAAATTATCCATTGAACCAGTCCCGGCCCAATCTCAAACTTAAATAACTTCGGGTTATGCGGTACTTCTTTTCGTCTTGAATTTTTCGAAAAGCGGAACTCAAAAATCTTTGGGATCACACTCAGAGAAAAAATAGAGAATTTCACTCTTAAATCAAGAGCATTCGTCATTCCTGATTCAAGAGTTTCGGCTCTTGATCCAAGTATGAATAATTCTTGATTCAAGAGTTTGAGTACTTGATCCAAGTACAAATAATTCTCAAAATAAAAATCTTAAAAAGAATATTTGGGGTGGTGGTGTGAGAGACATGACCGACCCGACCCGACCGACGTGGAGGTGCAATGCTTGATGGGTCTAAAGGTATGGTGAGAACAGTGGGATTTAGGGGACAATCGAAAAGGTGTCTGGTGTCATTCGTCGGGCATGTTCCGCCATTAGGTCTCGGGACCAGATGGGGTTTGAGTAGTTAACCATGGATCTTCCGCTAGCCTTGTGGTGGTGATAGTTTCCTTCTCTTTACCCGAAGTACTTCCAGATGACAGAGATGACAACCCTTTGTGTGATCGGCGAAGATGAATAGCGGGTAATTTGCCAACCAGAAGAAAACACTTTTGCACCAGCTTATTGATCTTTGACATATTCTTAAGTAGTATGATTTTTATTTATCTTTTTAATATAAAGCTTAACTGAGAATACCTTAGGAATGTGTGGATATAATTTTTTCAAAAAGAGGAGTTTCGGTTCAAAAAGCCCATCAGTTGAATGGGTTTAATTCCTGACTCGTTTCGAAGGGTTTAAAATCGATTTGCAACCTTAATTTTAACTTTCCTTACTTTACTAATTACTCAAACTCTTCCTTTAATCACAGCTTATCAAAGTGGATGTTTGGAATAAAACCAGCCTGACCTGGTGTGAGAATAACGTTTATCCTAGTGAGCCAATTTTTGTGCCTTCTCCACGACCGCAGAGCGAAGACGATGGTGTTTTGTTGGCCTCCATGGTAGTTGGTGGTCTCAACGATCGTTATGTGGGCTTAATTGTGCTCTGTGCCAGGACTATGACCGAACTGGGACGCTGCGATTTTCAAACCAATGGACCAGTACCCAAGTGCCTGCATGGTTGGTATGCTCCGCACACTTCTTAGAGATTAGATTTAGGAATTTATATACCACTAGAACTTTGGATTCAAAATGTTGGCAATAAATTCTTGCCACTTTCTTTGAAAAATGCGATTGATCTTGCGTCTTTCCTCCGAGGTGAGTATGGCATACTTGATGGAGTTCAAGGCCAGTTGCTTAAGGAAGCGCAAGTCTGCCTCCGCCGGAGCCAGAGCCATGAAGGCATAGTAGAAATCATAGCTCAGACCCTTGGCACCCCAGGTGCCGGGATCATCTGACGATATTACAATTGGAAAATTTTCGGCAATCAGAAAACTGGCCGGATGATTGCGCAAGTCCCAGACAAAACCCAGAACCTGATTTGACAAAGGATTCACCTCGATGGCTATGTTTCGCTTCTTGATGGTGGACCAAAGTTGGGGATGTTTGGGCAAAGCAAAGGCATGTCCTATACGCTTGGTGTTCAAAAGAATGGCGTCCATCATATTCCAGTCGGTGCGTCCATTCCAATCTGTTGGGGGGAAATGAAATGGTGATATTTTTAAAAAGTTTTTTCAGAGATTGGTGGACTTACTTGTCTCTCCTGCATGAAAGAAATAGTTGGCAGTGCTGGGCAAATCCGACAGCTCATTGACATATTTACTTAAAGGATCGCCCGTATCCTCCTGGCCTATCAAGTCGAAACCTATGACAAAGTTGGGTTTGGCATGGCTAAGGAAGAAAGGAAGCGGGGTTTAGAGATTTGGGTTCCTTAGTGAGTGAACTATATTGAGCAAGTGAACGAACATTTTATTGTTTTATAGCTCTTCTTTGTTTAGTTGTTTGGAAAAATTAAGTGAACAACTGAACAGTAAATAGAAGAACTGAGCTACTGATTAGTTCCTTTTCACTCACTTTAAAGCGAGCAACTGAAAGACTAACTGTACTTACTGCAGCTGCTTGAAAGTGGTAATACGACGCGACATTTCCTCTTCACTGGCTCGATTTCTCTTGGCATAGATCACTTTTAGACCAACAAAGTCATGGTGCTTTGCCTTAAACTCCTCCACTATGCGTTCCAGTTCATTGGCCACTTCCAACGTGCTAAGTGTGCGATTGTTGTCATCATACAGCTGGAAACATGATCATACCTATTTAGATCCTTCAAAACATAGCTACGGCTATACTTACAGGCGACAGGGAGGCTCTCACCTCCGCATAGAAAATGTTATCCTCACATAATTCCTCCAACAGACGCTTGTGATAGGCGCAGTAGGTGGGTCGATACTTATACAGGCGATCGACGGTGGTGAAAATATTTTCAAAACGTTCCCAGATCTTTTTACGATTGGGTAACAGAGCTGTACATAAAGGAAATATCATTTAATCACGGATTCTGCTTAGAATAGAATAGTAGCTTCATTTGAAGATTAGATACAGCAGTTTATTTAGTTAGATCAATCATTTTGGAGGGTTGAATTACTTATCATTGGAAAACATTCTAAACGAAAATATCAAACGTTCGCTATTTAAAGCCAAAGAAATCCCAAAGATGGTAAGAGATAGAGGATTGACAAGTATGGGTTATATACATGTTATACTTGCAGGCAGATCAAGTTTTCCTGCCCCGCATACATTTAAAATGTACTTCTTATTTTATTTATCTAGTAGTCGCAATTGTAGGGTCCACGTATTGAATACACTCGTTCTCGAGAATCATTGAACGCATCCACTCCAACTTGACGGCTATTTGACAAATGACATTTATGCTATATTACTGCATCAAAAGTTTTTGGCGTCAGTTGTTTGCAATCATGGAATGGGGCTCGCTCGAAAATCGTGTTGGCCTGCATAAACGCGGCTACGAAAAAGGTGAAATCTTTCGGATATTGCGCCCACTGGAAATCACCCGAAACTTTGTGTATCGTACCAAAATTATTTGAGGATACTGATGGAGACCAAAGCCGTGAAAGATCGAATTCCACTGAGCAAGCAGAAAATCATGTCTCGTGAGACGAATATCAGCAAGGACAGCATGTCGCGCATAATCAAAACGTGAAACAAAACCAACAAAAACGCAAAAAAAAAGTCGAAAGCATTGCGTCCCCAGTGCGCGAACAGTGCCCACCATTCTGTTTACTGTTCAACAAACAGAACAATAGAGTGTATGCTGTGTCAGCCTCTCAACCAGGGCTGCAAACCGGTTTTGAACCGAACCCTTTCGAACCCGTAATTCCGCATTTTTTTCACTGTGAACCAAACACTGAACCGAACCACGAGAACGAAAATAGATGAACCCGAACCCGTTCCGAACCCAAGCTTTTTGTTCGGTTAAAAAAAAAAATGTTTTCGATTTGTTATTTTCTCCTTTTCGCACTCCCAATGGTTATTATTAACATACATACAGATATGTATGTACATATGTAAAACAATTGAAATACATGAAGAATCAGAGCGTGCTATTGTATGAAGTACTTCTTTGCCTACCTATGTACATGCATATGTATACATTCATAAGTATCTGTAATGTATATTACACACACATTGACCACACTACTTCCAGTCAGAGATATTAATTTGTAATATACTACAAATTCAATGTAAACACCTATGTACACTGCACAATGTATTAAACGTTTTATTTTTCATCTTATACATATACATATGCGCCAATCTAACCAACCCGGTGCATGCTAATGCTGAAAAATGTCAGCCGAGTACAAACAGAAGTGTGCGCCACACGCAGCGCTGCCAATTTAGCTATTTTTCCCACCAGATATAGCTATTTTGTAAGCTCGAAATCCGGAATCTGTTCAGTTTTGCCGGAGCCTGCAATTCTAGCTAATTATTTGGCATTGTTTAGCTATTTTAAATTAATCTCTGTTAAGTTGTAGCATTTTTTACTGTCGATATTTGGTGGGAAAAATAGCTAAATTGGCTACACTAGCCACGCGCCAAAAATTGGGCGAAGAATCGAAACAGAAAGAGAAAGATACACACAAGTCTGAACAATAAAAACGCGCATTTCATTTCGTTTGAGAAGCTTTGACTGAGAAGGTGTGAAGCAATGACGACAAATTTAATATTTACGAAATTTACACACAATGTAAGCACTGATAAATCAGAAAAAAAGTTTACGAAATTTACACACAATGTAAGCACTGATAAATCAGAAAAAAAGTTCCAAGTGTTGCGAATAAACACCAATCGATGCTCAATTTTGTGAGTGAAAGAATGTTTAAAGTGCATACGATAAAGCATAATCAATCGGACTGAAGATTTATACACTAGCAATGAAGGAAGTCCATATCCAGCAAACGAGCGCCAATCTCACGTCAATTATAATCCATGTCTTACAGTCTTACAATGTATTTATGCGTCAGGTGTATTGTAATTTTGTATATATTAGGTAAAACGTGCAACGAACCGTTGTTCGAACCAAAGCCCAAAAACCTTGAACCTCAAATTTCCGAACCTTTACCGTTGGTAAATTTTGGTTCGAACCTGCAATTCGGAGGTTCCTCTGAGATTCAGAGGAACACAATTGCTGATGCAACAATTCTAGGGATTCTTTTCCGTCATTGCGTAACTGTTTATGTGTTGCTGTGGTGTGCAAAACAAGCAGGGATCATTATGTGCGTATGCTAATGCGAGACAACTAGTTGTAGCCACACATGTTTATACGTGTGTATATAAGTGTGATCTGCCGGCTTCCTTAAGTTCTCTCTCTCAGCTCTGCCTTCACTTCAAATCTATCGCTCAGAGTGGCAAGTCGCAGGCAACGAAAATATAAAGAATAAAATACATATATTGAAAACGTGAAAAGAAGGTGTTCTTCACTCTAAAACTGGATAAAAACCTACACTTTTTGAACAAACCTCGTATGTATTAACGAAAGAGCTAAATGATCGACCATTAAAACAAAAACCATATAACGATGATCTATTAAACAAAAAACTAATGAACTAAGAGCGGTTCAATATTAAACTTCACTCAGAAAAATTTGCGATCCCAAGCCGTTAACTAGTTTTGATCTTAACATTTTAAGAATATTGATTTTAACAATATTAAAAAGGGAATTTGTTTCTTAGATTGGAACATATCGCGCTTAGTCGGAATTTGAGGACATTTATACTGATATATAATTATAATTGTAGTCTGAGTGTAGATAAGGGTTCGGAAATGAGAACAGAGAAGTTGGCAAAATGTGAGTCGGCAGAGACAGCTTTAAAGCTCTAAATTCTCTGCCTTGGCTTAATGCGTAGGCAGCAGCCGAGCAAAAAAAAAGCCCAAATAGAAGATTTTACAAATATTCGGGTGTGTTTCAGAAATCTCTAGAGATTTTGTTATTAACGCTTGCATTTCGAATTAAAACTGCTTGCCATTAGAGTAGCCATGCCCGGCTACTAGATTAGATGACAAAAGTTGTAAGATTTGAAACCAACTGCTCAAGGCCAAGTAGATTTAATGCATATAAAATCATCCTAGTTTAGATCCAAATCAAATCGTTTGTGGAAAACTTCTAGAGATTTCTAGAACACACCCGAATGTCTCAGTTATCAGTAGAAACCACTCTGCTTCCTTTACCGACACCCTGGGGTAGATAAAACAAAGATTCAAGAATTAGCTGAAATTATTAAATGCTTACCCTCTGGCCTGGGACAGTGCATATTGATATGCTTCTCCAGCTGACGTTCGTATTTGCCACGATCCTCTGCATTGATACGTTCTGTGCAAACATTTTGCACTTCACTGTGACATTTACCCTGATCGTAGGTAAACACCAGTAATCCATTCACATCACGACAAGTGTACAGGTTGTTCGTATTGGTCAGATTGCTCACAATCCATTTGGAGCTAACCATGCCCGTGTTGTGACCATGCAAAAACGCTCCCTTGGGCATTTTCTGTATGAAGCGAAACACCTCGCTTTGGCGTACATACTGTTTGCCCTGAAAGAAGTGCATAGCCGGCGGATACTTCTCGGGATGTTTGATACCCTCGGCTATCTCCGCCCGCTTGGCATTCATCAGTATGCTGTTGGCCTTTTCCTCGTCCGAGCTAAGCCAAATATTGCCACCGAGTGAGGATTGACGTTCGGCCTCCATTATACGTTCGCGCAGCGTTTCATAGGCTGCTGAAATTACAATTTAGCTCAATGAATGCCGTGATCCAGTGAAAATGCGCTTGAACTTACGTAAGTCTGCGCCCTGCAGACCACCCATTAGGGGACATAGCAGATACAGCAGTTTGAGTAACATTTCCTATGCTGTTCCTTGCCGCAAAATAAACACGGCGTTATTTTAATTCGATGTGCGTCGTTTGGCGTTCGCCAACTAACTGATAAAGCCTCCAATGATGACCCATAGCTCACAATCTCCCAGCTGTTCATGATCTTGGACAGCAAAGCCAGCTGCAGTTCAATGCTGGCGATTAGTCCGTTTTATGCTGATGACCAACCGGGGGCGCGAAATAATGTTTGCTTGCCCCGTGACAATTTGCAAACATATTCCATGACGTAGGGGTAGCGATGCCCTACACCAACCGAGAGAGGTAACTAGAATCTCAATTGATCATTCCCATTTGGAAAGAAAAATATATTGTGTAGAGTAGTTTAAGCGTCGCATATGGCAATTTAAAAAAAAACCGCAGCGTTTTATCAGCACGGCTTTTTATATATATGCATAATATATTATATGTTTGTACAAGTCTAGTTTAATATTTTTGCATATTGTTTACTAACCCAATTTGCTTTGCGGTCACTAAATTTGCTACTTGACATTGAATATAAAATGGGGGCTGTGAATATGCGAGAGAAAAGAGATTGTTTCTCAAGGAAATTTAAACAGATTTAGAAAAAATCAAACCGAAATGAAATTACTAAGTGCTTTATATTTTTTTTGTAATATTTCAGAAACAACCTCATAGGTTCTAGTTTCAAAACATGTTGTCTGTATAGCGTTATTAAGAACCTTTCAGAATTCCTGGTCTTGCATCACCTACGAGACAATGCAAAATACTTGAGATTCGTTTTGTATAATAAGTTACTCTGGAACGCTAAAGCTTTGTTTGCACGACCTATTTTCTCAGCTGAATTTTCATCTCAGGTGCTGTCAGCTCGTGTAAACAGGAGTCTTAGTAGTCATTCGGATCTATTTGAGCTTACCGCTCAGCTAAGCTGTCGACTGGCACTTTTTTAGGCCTCTGCCGAGTGGATAAAGGATGATGTAACGCGCCTTACAGGCTTTTTACATTGAGCACATCTTACATCTAACATCCCACATCATGAGTTAAAATGCTTAATAACTATTTGCTATGCCAACATTTGTAGATATTTGTTTTGTCAAAATAGTAAGTAGGTTGGTGTCTAAAAGGACCACCCAATAGAGATGACAAATTCTGCCACGGCAAATGTTTATGACTCATGAAGTGGGATGTTAGATGTTATATGTGCTCAGTGTAAAAAGCCTATAAAAAGCAGAAATGTGGCAATGCAGGTGACGTAACATAAGTGAAGTAACATAAAACATATTGTACAGTGTTTTTCGTGGCCGGGTAGTGTGTAGGCCTGCTGTGCTGGATTCCGCCTTGGAACATCTGATAAAAAGTTTTTTTTCTTTCTTAAAGCTTAGTACTCAGACAAACTAAGCCGTCCTCTAGCGGAATTGAGAGCTAATTCCGATGGGGGGAAAGCGTGCGGTGCAGAGTGACCCTTAAATGCCAAAACACCACCCTTCATCAAAATACCACAAAATTTGGAACGGTCACACAGCGCTGATATGCTTGCATTTGAATTTTGTTCATTGTTTTTTTGATATTCAGAGATATTTGGAGGATATACTGGATGCAGAAGTTATCTTCAATGCAAAATCTTACCGTTGGATTCAAATTTCACCAATCGATGATTTTTATACCCGTTACTAGTAGCGTAAAAAGGGTATACCAAAGTCGTGCTAATGTATGTAACATATAAAGTATACGTATTCGTGATCAGCATCAACAGCCTAGTCGATATAACCCTGTCCGTCTGTCTGTATGAACACCTAGATCTCAGAGACTAGAAGAGCTCGAGCCAATTCGGAAATATACGTTTGTCCCAGCGTAAAGACTAGTTGGAATTTTATATGGGTGTCAACATCGGAATCGATTTAGTTTGTCTGAGTTTTACCAAAGATTATACAATGATATAGATATTCTTTGGTTTTACTAAGCTTCAGAATTCAAAGAACCAGAGCGTCCCCATGTCAATACATTGAAACTATTTGTTACTTGTGAAATGGCGTACGATTCTTTAAATTTAAATGCGAAAGTAAGAAAAACTACAGAGAGGAGAAAACCTGGTGAGAAAATAAGTTGCCTTCAACTCAAAATAAGAACAAAACTTTCTTACAAATGAGCTTAACGTGCGTAACGGATGAGCACAATTCAACTTAGTTCAAAAAATATACAATAAAGTATATGAATTAATATACTGAGAACATTCAGTTCAGACATGTTCTTCGGTTCTTGAAAGTTGGCAGGTTAATTAGACGTAGCCGATGAGGATTCCAGTTGACGGTTATGTTGGAACTGCTAAACTGCTGGTTAAAGTCCATCGAATGCTGCATATCCAACCAAATAAATAATGCTTAAGTGTTTATCAAATGCGTATCATTCATTTCCATATTAACAGACTTCAAAAGAATCGCAGCGAACAGTGTCGTCTTGGTCCCCAAAAACAATGCCCACGTTCTAGTCTAATCAACTATTGTGGCTTTGCTTCGGACAGACGAGCTTCAGTCTTTCGCAAGCATTCATTCAATAGTGCGGCTAAGTCATTTGTCAGAGAGACTGACAAAGTGGCGCAGTTACTAAAGTCCAAAGTGGACAAAAGCTTCGTGAAGTTCTTGAAGTAATTATATATTATCATTGTCAGTGAAATGTTGTTCCCTCGTAATATTACCTCGCAGAGATGATACTAAGTGCCTGTATGGAAGTACAGATTTAGTCTTTTTCACATTATATAGTTACAAACAACAGATAATTGGTTCATCTGCAATTACAATTACCGTAAATGACACACCTAGCACCCCCTAGAGCACACCCACACAGTGGAGGGGAGAAGTGCCGCATGAGATTAGTAACCAGCAAGCGCGTCCGCAAACGTCAGTGAAAATTTGTCAAAATCATCGAGTAATAGGCGCGCGCCGTCGTCATTTTGAATCACTTAATATGCACGGGCAGTTGTCTCATCGTTAAAAAAAATCTAGCAAAACGTCAGCTATTAGAACAAAATTGTTTAAAAAAATCCGAGGGGCGTCATGTAGCGAGGGCTGTCTCTTAATTAGTGGGCCTAAGAGAAAGGCGCTAAAAGTTTGAGACAACATTTGTAATTGTTAAATAATAGACATTGAAATTGATTCAGTTGTCATCAGCCTACAATGGTCGGACAGTGTGTGCAAACTCTCCGGAGCGAAATTTTGAAACCAATCAGTCAAGTTGTCGTTGATATTTTCAAATGGCGAACAACTTTTTGTTTATTTTTTTAGTAGAAGTAATGCATTCCGTTAATTATCATACTTATGACATCGAACAATCGGTACTGAACTCGTAAGTTTGAGCAAAAACAACATTCGGCAGATCTTCGTCTACCTGACAGTCTGTGTGTGCGTCGCGACGCGCCGTTTACTTTGGGACTGACGTTGCTTTATCAAAAGGGTACTAAGGTGGGTACCCTATCGTAGGTACTTCTATTTATTTAGTGTATTTCGCCAACGAATAAACTTAACTGGCTACTACAATAAAACTTAAAGTCCCCACTCTAAATGGAACCATGGCACGTAAAGACGGGTGGGCGGAACATTAAATGGAACTTTGCCAAGCAGTGTAGAACAAATACGGTGGCAAAGGCTCTGAAAAATGTAAATTGGCAAGTGCAAATTTGAGGAATCGTTTCTGCAGACGCTCCAGCCTGTTCACATGAACGGCAGCAGAAGGATTCCAGATGAGCGAAGCATATTCAATCCTAGAACACACTAAGGCAGAGTACAGGCTTAGCCGTGTATGAAGGATCATTGAACTGTTTAGAATGGCGCTTTACAAAGCCGAGCATTGAATAACCTTTGGGGAGGATATAATTTAGATGCCCAGAAAACTGAAATTTAGAGTCAAACACCACCCCTAAATCCAAGGCTTCATATTGACGACTCAAAGCGTGATGAGCAATGGAATACGAGGTTAGAATCGGCTGCTCGCGTTTTCCAAATGTTATATAAAAGCACTTTGAAAAGTTAAGAGTCAGTTAATTCCGGGCGCACCAGTCAGCAACAGAATTCAGATCACATTGAGGGGCTTCAGAATCTCTAAGGCTTTTAATGGATCTAAAAATTTGCAAATCATAGGCAACCGATGTCATTAATAAATAGCGTAAATAGCAACGGACCCAGTACACTCCCTTGAGGGAGGCCAGATGTTAATAAATGAGGACTTGATACGATCGGCCATCAAGATAAGATTCAATCCAATTAAGGATGGAAGAATGAAAGCCAAGCTTAGAGAGTTTAAATTAAAGGGCATTATGACAAACTTTGTCAAATGCTTTAGAGAAGTCTGTGTAGATTGCATCGACTTGACAACGATGAATACTGTTAGATTCGTAACCGTGGAACGGCCAGGAAAAAAACCATGCTGACTGGGATCTTTGTGAAAATTTATAAGAAAATTAAAATGCTTTGAAACTATACGTTCAAAGAGCTTAGATATATTGCTAAGCTTTGCAATTGGCCTATAATTAGAGACATCGCTTTTTGAATCCTTTTTGTGAATAGGAATAACTGAGGCTACCTTCCACTTATTTAAAATTTGCCCAAGTGCAAGGGATTTGGAAAACATTATAGTGAGAGGCTCACAGAGCTTGCCAATGCAGTTCTTGAGAAGAAAAGAAGAAATTCCAACACTGTCTGGCTTAAATGAGTCAACAAAGTCATTGATTGCTTCCAAAACGTCATCTTCCGATATGGGAATGATGCCGACATTAAGAATCGAAGGAATGGAATCAAAAGTAAATTGGTCATCCCAGACACTCTTTGGCTCAAAATTGGAGCTAAAACAGGCAGCAAACACATTCTTCGAGTTTATGAAACTCCAAAATGACTTTGGATTAGTTTTTAATCGAATTTCGGCGTTTGATATATACTGCATGTATAAAAACTTGTTTAAAAACTCGAACTCACGTTTAAGCAGCCGATATTTTTCGCCATCTGCGGGGTCATTGCTATAAGTAAAGCGTTTGTAAAACTTACTACTTACTGCAGTACTTACTTGTAAAGCGATTTGATAGCGATCGCCCCCAGTAAGAAGTCCACGTAAGTAGTGCAAGTGGCGATCGCCACCAGCCGTACTGAAGGGTCGTTTCTTATTTATCGGATTTTGGTATAAAACAAAACTGCAACCCTCTTAAAGTTTAAAGGTTTGAACTTTGGTTCATAATTTCATGGAAATATGATGGTCTTTTTGCCAATGTTGTTTATATGCCAAGCAATATGTATACAATCCAATTATTGTCCAACAATATTGTTGACGGTTAAAAACTTGGTTCGCTATTTCAGCTCTTCTTGAAGTCATAAAACCAGTGTTTAAATTGCTTAAGTAAAATTAGCTAAAGTCGCAAAATTTTTACTTTTCACAGTTTGGACTGTTTTCAACTTATCAATATTAACTGGTGCTTCTGCTTATGTACTAAAAAAGCAGAAGTCGCAGCAAAATCAAAAGCAGAAAACGATTATTCAGAAAAATAGAAGCAGCAGCAGTAGACGTCGCTGTACGATTTTGATTTTGCTTCTGCTTTCGTTCATTTCGTAAGTAGAAGCAGCAGCATGTGTTCGCTTCTGAAAGTCAACGGCAGCGCCACGATATTTTCTCGGAATTCTCAAGACCACCAAAATTTAACTCCGAGTAACGGTAAATGGTCTGTTGTGTGTGTTGAAAGAAATAACGTGCCGGGCAAAAAGCAAAATGCAAAAGCAGAAAAGAGATGTGAGAGATTTCTGTCGCGCTTGCGCTGCCGTCGACTTCCGAAAGCGAAAGCTGCTGCTTCGACTTAAGCTTTTATCAAAAGCATAAGCAGTTTTTTAAACAATGAATTAAACAAAATATGATAAATTGAAATATCATTTTCAATAAGCGTCTACAGAACGATTTACAGCGAGATTAAACTTAACAATTATTTTGACGGTCAAATTAGAGAGAAAAGTTTTTATGTTCTTCAGAAGACGATTTGGGGCCGATTTCTCATCTTCCAAATAGATGCTCTGTTTCAGATAAACTTAAAATTTATACTGTTATCTCCTCTATGGAGAAATTAAGAAATCGGCCGAACCCTTATTCAAGAAGAGGAGGTCCGCTTCGTGTTCAGGTACAGTAGGTCATTAACTTCTAAAGATCAGTTCGTGGTCCAGTTCAGGAGATCCGAAAAACCTAAACCCAACTGGTTCTTAAGGGGTTCGATGCTAAACCGGAGTTCATCCTTAGTACAAGGCTTGTTATTATTTGCCCTCTAAAGTTCTTAAGCGAACACTAATTTGAAGCTAGTTTCTGCCCTTATATCTTACCTTGAATTATGTTGAGGTCTCCATTTGCTATAAAAGCAAGTGAGAAAGTCGGTCAAGCCCGACTGTAAAATACTTTGTACCTGTGAAAGTGTATGCTCAGTATGAATTCTGCTGCTGCAACATCTTCGATTCAATGGTTCTAAAACCGATTCGTGAACCGAACCGAAAGTTTTTCGACAGTCTTAGGCATAACTTTTTGAAACTAAATAATTCAAAAGCGTCAATTCTACATCAAGCCGAGTTGTCCAGGAACAGCCCTCGTACGTTGTCAACCGTTAACAGCAGACAAGAGGGTGGAGGCTTCTGCTTCAGCTTTTAACGAGCTGTGATTGTAAAGACAAAAACCACATAAATATGTATAATAATTGTGCACAAAAAATTATTGTTTATTTGGCAACAATGAAGGCCCAGGCGGTGTGGCGGCTTCCACAGTTCTGGACGGGCACTCTTACCAAACGGGCGCGTGAATACAGAGACGAAATAAGAGCCCAACCCAAATGGCAAACAAATTGAAGTCAACGTGTCGGCACTCAAGTCAATATTTGTACAATTGGTCCTTTCACAAAATGCGGCTGTTGTTACTGATTCTATGGGTGAACCATATGCATGCCGAGCAGGATATCACCACTACCCTAAGTAAGCACTACTTGAGTTAGTCAGCTCTAATTTGTAGACAAAAAGTTACAATTATTTTTTTTTTCGTTTAGGCTACGAGCAAGCGCGACAAGCTGTCCTTACAGCCGAGGAGCAGCTCATGACAGGAGGCCACTTGTATCTTACTAGTGACGAAACCAAGGTAGATGATCTCTTCATGCAATACAAATTGGGTGAGCTGGCTCAGGGATTTCGAAATGCCGAACAAAATGCCGCTGCCATGCATTTTTTCAAGGCCAAACCGCTTATCGATCGCAGTGGAGTCTTTCGATTCCTGCAGATGATGCCCAAAGGAGCGGTACTCCATTTACATAACACCGCCTCCGTCAGCTCCAAGTGGGTGGTACAGAACTTGTCCTATATGCCAGGAATGCTACGCTGCACCACCGCCCAAGGAATAAGCGTGTTGACCTTCCGAAGAGCACCCCAGCTACAAGGATGCCAGTCCCAGTATGTTCGTGTGTCAGATGAGAGACGAAATTCCATAGATCCCAAGGTGTACGATCAGAATTTCGAAAGGCTGATCAACTTGTATACCCCAGTGCCGGAACGTGAGTCAAATTGGTTGGTTTCTATTTTTCTTATTATTTTTATTTTATTGCTCGCAGTGGAGTATCCCACGATAACAAAAGTGTGGACCAAGTTTCAGGATATGTTTGACATTATTGGCGATGCCCTTAGCTATTTGCCCGCATTTCGTGCCTATCATTGGCAAATGATGGAGGAGCTATTCAATGACAATGTTATGTATGCAGAACTGCGCACGAGCCTAAAGGAGGTAAGTGACTTAACCATCCTTTTTGTAAATTATTGAAGACATTTTTGTTATAAGAAGTAGAAGCTTACACAGAAAAAAAATCAGAGATAACCGGGCTACAATCAACCCAAACGATGTCAGAAGACGGTCAAGCCCGGATTGATTTTTCAATCCCGGAATTTTTGTCTTAATCCTGACTTTAGCTCGAGAGAGCTTGACTGTAGTTCGATATTCGTACTTGATTTGATCTTAAAGTCGGCTTGGTGCCGGAATACCGGGGCTTAAATAGAGCTTAATAATCAAACTACATTTAATCCGAAAAAGGATTGCATCAAAATGACTGAGATTGACTCTAGCTCGTTGTTTGAACTATTTCTGACCCAAATAAAAACATCTCACATCTCCATGGTACTTTTTTAAAGACCATTTTCTATTATCAAACCAACAAGTTGTAGACGGCTCAATGTGATTAGTTTTGCATACAACTGTAAAAACAGGACAACAGCAATGTTACAATGGAGGCTGGTAGGGAATTCCAAGGCAACGGTTAGTGAAAAAAACTCACACCACCAATAAGCTGTCAGAAATTTGTGTATGTGTGATTATACAATAATCATTAGACATCGGATTTTGCATATTTGCATATTTAGAACCGCATGTCCGATTTAAGTTCTGATTGCACACATCTTATTTTTATTGATCAATGATCTAAGTCCGCAAAAAACAATTTTGCATAATTTGCATATTTGCATAAAAAATATGCAAATACACATAAATGTCGGATCTGGAAAAAACACCAGAAGCAGTAGGAGCTTTATAAATCCGATAAATTAACTATCGATATGTCTACCAAGAGAAGAGTCGTCAAGAGTGTCTAGAGTCGTGCAATCGCAGTTTCTCGCTGCTTAAAATTCATTCTAATTAAGTTAATACTAAGTTCATATTACATTCACATTCTATTCAATAAACATTAAGCTACAAGAGTCCGGGATTTATTATTGGCGAACTTTGGCCTGCCCTCCTACTTAAATAGTACACAAAAATGACATGTACGTATGCCAGTGTGACCAGTTCCAATTGGCAAATTTTTAGGGGCGGCTAATTCTTTCAAAATAATTATAACTTCTTAAATAAATATCTTTGATACATTTTTTCACATTAATATTAAGACAATCACTAGAAATTTCGTTCGTAAACTTGAATTCATCGCAGACTCAAGAATCTCCTTCTTTTTAGTCCTCTATTACATTACGCCTGACAGATCATCACGATAACCCCTCTGGCCAGTGTATTTATAGTATTACAGTCGCTGAAACATTGGTAGTTCCGTTGCAGCTGTTTTCCTTCCTTCGTTCCTTAGGACTTTGGCAACCTGCGTTGTATGAATTGGATGACGCCCAAAAATATCTGCAAGCAAAGGTCCTTAGTATATCATTGAGCGCTCAGAAAATAAGAGATTTGCAGAAGTCATTATAGCTAGTTGGCGTTCTAAGATATGCCAAAGATATGTCTGAAGACCTTGGCCATGTCATTATCGATGGCAGTAGACGGTTATTTGTCCTAAGAAGATGAGCTTATGCGAAAACATTTAAAATTCATAGACGAAATCATCGTAGAAATTAAGAATAGGTTTCGGCAATTGCAGGAATTGGCGAGCAAGTTTGCTTCAGCAGGCAACATTCATGATTGAATTAATGTGAACAAACTTCAGAATGAGCGCGTCTTCGAGTTTTTGTAGCTGCCTCGGGGAGCACCCGTCATTATCAAATCAGGGCCCGCTGGGCTTACTAAAGTTTATAATCTTCTTGAAATTAGAAGATTCCCTACCATATTTAATAGTGATGCTAAGAATTTTTTTACTACACCGGTCATACTCTTGCTCTTATATTTCGTTCACATAATTTGGAGATAAAATCGAAGTGAACACACGAAAGAAAATACAGAAGGGCTAATATATTTAAATCGATTTTGGGATCATAGAACTTTATGAAAAATATAGACTATGCACACTGCTTTTTTTTTTGCCTTTTTTTGGCATAAACTCTAGTTATTGAGATATTGACCCCAAATTTGATTTGTACGCATATTTTGGTCCCCAAAGACTACTTGCAAAGATTAACTCAATTTAGACCAATATTTATATAGCTGCCATATAACCGATCTGGCAGATTTGCTCCAACCTTGTTGTTTCTTATGCTACTGAACTGGAATTGGGTTTGTACTCGTACTTTTAGCTTTGAATATGACTTACAAAATCGGGTTCGTCTTGGCACATTACTTCATATAGCTCCCATATAGCCGATATGGCCGATCTGAACTAACTTTGCTGGTTTTCACGCTATTGAACTGAATTTTAGTTTGAACATGTATTTAAAGCTTCTTAAGCGACTTATTGAACTTTGTTCAATTCGGAACACTATTTCATATAGCTGTCATATAACACATCTGGCCGATTTGCACCAACTTAGTTGGTTTTAAAGATATTGCACTGAAATTCGGTTTAAACACGTATTTTAAGCTTTTTTAGCAACTTATCGAAAATGGTTAGATTCGGCATACTATTTCATATAGCTGCCATATAACTGATCTGTTCGATTTCCTCCAACTTTGTGGTATTTTACGCTATTGAGCTGAAATTCGGTTTGTACTTTTATTATTAGCTCTAAATACGACTTACAAAACGTTTTTGTGTTTGACGCTACCGAGCAAAAAATTTTTGCAATTAAGCCGATTTTCTCGAAAAGTCGCACGTTGTAGCAAGCAGTGTTGGTTACTCATAAATCTGCACACTTTCGTTAACAACTTTGCATTTAAAACCCTGTGCAGCGTTGTGCCATGCTTCCACAAAACACAGCTACACTCCTACCTAAAATTACACATTAACAACACGCGGCAACCAAAAACAAAAATGACAAACGCGTTGTCAACTTATAATCTTAAATATCTGGACTTAAAATTTGCATTTTTACAATTATAATTTTGCTTCTAACTTTTTAATCAGACGCACTAAAAGTTGGAAAATATTTGCTGCCAATTTCACAAAAAACACGTGGCAAACAAACAGCTGACTTCAACAGCCCGTCAACAAAACAGTGTTGCCACAAAGCTTGAGTGTTTGGTTTTTTATCTAATAGGAGTATGTAAATATTAAAAACCAGTTAATATTTGAAATCTGAAAATTTTTTTTTTGGGTTTGTGCAATGTTAAGAACACCTTAACAAAAAAAAAAACTCTACCATCGACCTCGCTGTTCAAAGCCAATTATCTGCACCACCGGGCTATTTGCTTGCTGAGTGTTATACATATAATAACAAGTTTTAAACTGAAATAAATACATAAGTTGGGGCGGCAAATTTAACTTCGGCCCCGGGCGGCAGAACCCCACGCTACGCCACTGCCTATATGATATGTTCATCCGATTTTTATCAAACTGAAGCATATAGTTAAAATAACTGGCAAGTTTAAAGACGCTACCATTGAAAACAAAATAGTTTTTCTCACTAAAACTAGTTGTTCGACCGATCGTTCCTATGGCAGCTATAGTCTTCCGATCGTAGTAATGACCATACAGTTTTAGGTCATATTTACTTTGATATGAGGCAAACAACTATCTAAATTTTAGGTTCTTTTTTCAAATATCAAATATTCCTCAAAAATTTGTCAATCTATATCTCCACAAAGAGGCGAAAGTAAAACCAAGAAACAGAATATGCCTTGGTGTGGTGGTGTTATTATTGTTCACTAAATTCTTCTCTCTGAAAAACTTATTTGAACTCAGTACCTCGTCGGGGGACTGAACACACGGCATGGCATCTTAACTTGCTGCGCCATCGGCCGGCACTTTTCAGGCGCCACCAGTCGCATTATAAAATCTCAGCTGGCAGAAATCTCGACGGTGCAAATGCTTCAACTGTGTGTTGTAGGGACGGGTTGTATTGCAACCGAAAATATTTTTGTTTTTTTTTTACAAAACAAATCTTTATATACCATACGATTTTTTATACCCTTGTAAAGGGTATTATAATTTTGCCCAGAAGTTTGCAACGCATAGAAATATTCATTTCCGACCCCATAAACTATATATATTTTTGATCAGGGCGACGAGCTGAGTCGATTGAGCTTTGTCCGTCCGTGTGTCTGTCTGTCTGTCTCTCCGTCTCTCTGTCTGTCCGTCTGCTTTCAAACAGATTTGCAAATTTTGGTCAAGATCAGATGACTATATCTTATAGCTGCCATAGAAACCATTGGTCAAAAATGGGTTTTAGTGAGAAAAACTGTTTTGTTTTCAAAGATAGCGTCCTGAAACTTGTCCATTATTAATATTATATGCTTTCAAACAGATTTGCCTATTTTGGTCAAGATCGGATGACTATATCTTATAGCTGTCATAGGAACCATCGGTCGGAAAACGGGTCTTACTGATAAAAAATTTTTGTTTTCAATGTTAGCGTCCTGAATCTCGTCCATTACTAATTCTATATGCTTTCAAATATATTCGCAAAATTTGATCGAAATCGGATGACTATATCTTCAGCCTGCCATAGGACCGATCGGTCGGAAAATGAGTCTTAGTGAGAAAAACTTTTTATTTTCAATTTTATCGTTCTTAAACTCGGCGATTGTTTATTTGATATGTTTTCAAAAAGATTCGCGAAATTTGGTCGAAATCAGATGTTTATCTGTCGGAAAATGGGTTTTAGTTGCAAAAATGTTTGATTTTTATGTAAGCGCTCTTAAACTCTGACATTTCAAAAACAGCATTTGCAAGGAAATAAAAACTTCGGCACAGACGAAGTTAGCTTGGCCTTCTCGTCAACTGAAGCCTTACACAAAACTTTAGGAGGGTTGATAAGTTGCGAGATGATAAAGAATTTTTTTTTTGTATTTCTAAGCCCATTTCAAGGTTTTGGAATCTTGTTTTTATAAGGTTGCAAGATTTTCGAAAAAGAGATTTTCAATCTAGATATTAGATTGAGTTTTTTTCTCAGTGTAGGTCCACGATAGAAATGTCTCTTCTTTTTGATTTTTTGAGTATTTGCTTAAAGTAGCTAAAGCCAAGATGGCCATGGGCATCCGGATCGATATCATTGTCTTATTCTTATTGCATGTACCCAGCAGCTGTACGATGCCAGTGGACGTACCTTTACCCGGGAGCACACCATACGCGAACTGCAGTCGCTCAATGAGAAATTCATTCGTCTGCATCCTGATTTTTTGGGCATTAAACTCATCTATGCCGCCTATCGTGGCCTGGATGTGGAGGAGTTGAAACAGCGTGTGCAGGACTTTAGGCAATGGCAGTAGGTCTAACTTAAACTGGAGAAACGCTATTTGGTGCTTATTTTGTGCGTTTTACAGCGAAGCTTTTCCCCAGTTTATGGTTGGTTTCGATTTGGTGGGTCAGGAGGATAATGGTAAACCGTTATATGCACTATTGCCGGCTTTAAAGGATTTGCCAAATACCGCGCGCTTTTTTCTGCACGCCGGCGAGACAAGTAAGTGGATTAAGCTGAATCTATTTATATTTTATATTGTTTTCTTTTAGATTGGTTTGGTGCCTCCACAGATATAAATCTACTGGACGCTCTCTTGCTGAATACGACACGTATTGGTCATGGCTTTGCCTTGGCCAAGCATCCGATACTGCTCAATGCGGTCAAGACTCGCCAAATAGCCGTAGAGCTAAGTCCCATATCGAATCAAGTTTTACACTTGGTCTGGGATATGCGCAATCATCCGGGAGCACAGTATTTGGCTTTGGATGTACCCTTGGTGATATGCAATGATGATCCCGGGTTTTGGAATGCCAAAGGCTTGAGCTATGATTTCTACTATGCCATCATGAGTCTGGCACCCAATAATGCTGGCTTAAAAGTACTCAAAAGTCTGGTATGGAACTCGGTGCGCTATTCTCTTTTGACCGAAGAAGAACAGAAACGAGCTTATCAAATTTTAGAGTTAAAATGGTCACGTTTTATAGACAAAGTTCTGCAGGGCAGCGTTTTTTGAGATTAAAGCATGAAATGAGAATTATTTGGCTTTTGAAGAGTTGTCATTGGAGAAATTCCAGTTGCTCCAATGTGTCGGTACTTGTGGTTTCTGCTGCTTATGCAAGGTCTAGGTAAACTGACCAGCTATGATCGTGCTAGGAGAAAACTGATAAGCAGGGAGAAAAGTCTCCTGACTGGCGGACATATTCGTCTGGATGAAAGCGAAAGTGCAGTGAATAGCTTGCTAATGAGATACAAGCTCAGCGAAATAACTGCAGGTCGTCAGAATCCTAAGGAATTTGCGGCAGCTCTACCATTTTTTAAGGGTAAAGAATTGGTAGAACGCAGTCCGGTGTTTCGGCTCATACGAAACATGCCGAAGGGTGCTTTACTTCATGTACACAATGCTGCTGCCGTGTCAGGTGATTGGGTAAGACGAAATATTCTGTGCATGAAGCAGTTACTGATGTGCACCAATAAAGAGCAAGTGAAGGTGTTAAGCTTTAGGCGTGATCCGCAAGAACATGGGTGCATCGATGATTATGTCCAGCCGAATTTGATAATCTCAAAAGTGAAAAGTCGAGGTCATCCACATCAAACCAGAAGGCGTCATCATTGTAGAAATGTCTCGGACCATAGAAATATCGGTTACTTCTACGGTCCCGAAGGTAAGCCTGAACACTACCTAAAGTACACTTGCCCTGACACTTCCTTCAGTTCACCATAGCACAGCCGATGCAACCTGGTTACAATTCGAAAAGTTTTTCACCTCCTTAAGTGATGTTTTGCTATTTCGTCCGGTGTTTATTAAATTCCATCGACAAATGCTTCAGGAAATGATCCAGGATAATATCATGTATGCTGAAGTGCGCATGAATTTCAAGCCCCTCTATGGTCCAAAAAACAAAAGTTATTCCGCCCCCGAAGCCATTGAGCTATTCCAAAAATTGGTAGCCGCCTTTAAGGTAAAATATCCCAATTTTATGGGTGTGAAGATCATCACGCAGGGACGCAAATCCAGCAGCAAGCAGAAAATTGAAAAGACTTTACAAAAAATTATAAATCTAGAGTAAGTAGTTGCCCAAATACGTCAAATTTAATTCCATGTGAATTTACTCAAGCTATAATACTTCCGCTATAGGATTTCAAAAATTAAAAAAAAAATAATTCTCTGCTAAAAAAATGAATAAGAATCAGAGTGACATAGTGTTATCTTTGCAGCTCACAGTATCCCAACTTCTTCATTGGCTTTGATCTGGTGGGTGGCGAGGATCAGTCACCCACTTTGTTTGAGACCCGAAGCATTCTTCGCAAATATAGTCAAATACCTTACTTTTTCCATGCCGGCGAGACAAGTATGTTTTTTTTGTATGTCCTTATTTAGCTTTCTTAAAATTTTACTTACAGACTTCTTTGGTTCGAACACGGACTACAACATTTTGGATGCCATTTTGCTAAACTCAAAGCGCATTGGTCATGCTCTTACGCTAACCAAGCATCCTGTGCTTATGAAGCGTATCAAACAGCATGGCATACCCATAGAAGTTTGTCCGCTCTCCAATCAAATTCTTAATTTTGTACCCGATTTGCGTAATCATCCAGCTAGAGAGTTGTTAGCCCGTGGCATGCCCTTGGTTATTTGCAGCGACGATCCGGGTGTTTGGGGTGCAAAAGGTTTAAGCTATGATTTCTACTATACCCTGATGAGTCTGGCCCCCGAATATGCGGGTCTGTCATTGTTAAAGAAACTGGTGTGGGATTCCATCAAGTATTCCGTGCTAACGGAGGAGGAACGAGATATGGCTTTCGGTATTTTGGATGAAGATTGGCGAAATTTTATCGAGTCCGAATTGTTGAGTAAGAAAACAAGTTTCTAAAAACAACTTTAATAAGCTATATAAAATAAAGTTTTTTTTTTGCTGGTTTGGTTTGCTGGGGTGGTTTCATTTCCAATTTTCAAAGGACCAAAACAGACAGCCTCACAACTGGTTCAGTATACTCTCGACGAGCCACTCAAAATGGCGCTCCCTGTAACGAGAAGTAAAGTAACAACTTTATACCTGAGTTGCCCAGCCATAGCCCCTCACACTTATAAGAGCCGAATGCTTCCCGAAGTTATTTCTAACTGAATGTCTGAAATTCAGTCGCAGTCAACGTTACAAAACAATCCCTTCCTCGACAGTATATTGCGAAGCAACACTGCTAAACAGAGTTTTTACATTCTCTGTCCTCTCTTCTTGGGAAACCCTGCTTTATACTAGTGTTGGGTAAAGGTTCTTCTTTTCACTGAACATGTTCACTTGTTCTTTTTTTCTAAGTGAGTCAACTCACTCAAGTTGCTCAGTTGTTCTTGTTCACCTGTTCTAGGTCTATGGTGGAAGGTTGTGTGAGCGCACGTATTATTGTTTTGTTTTGGTTTTGCCGACGGCATTTCTAAGTGGTTGTTTTCGGTTGCACTGACCGCGCTGTAGTTTTTGTTGTCTCAGCATTGCTTTTTTGTTGTACACACAAACGAAATTTGTGTGTATGTGCGTCTTTTTCTTTCGCGCTAACTCTCCCGCTCTCTCGCGCGCTTTGATCAAAATGTTGGCGCCTTACTTGTTATAATTGACCCTACATATATGTAGTAGAAACTTTTTTATTTTTCGTTTTTGGGATCCAATGTCAGCTTGCGTCACATGCGTCATCTATAATATCTATAAATCTTTGGTACAGCCCACAGAAAAACACTTAAAGCAAGACAGAGCAAGCTCACAAAGCGAGACACACAAAACAACTCACACAGCTAGAGAGACTGAGCTGCTCAAAGAACACAGAACAACACTTAGAGCAAGACAGAGCAAGCTCACAAAGCGAGACAGACATAACAACTCTCAGAGCAAAAGAGGCCGAACAGCTCAAGAACAAATTAGAGCAAGCTCACAGAGCGAGACACAAAACAACTCTCTGAGCAAAAGAAACCGAACAGCTCTTAGAACAACTCAAAACAATATGGATTAAACAAGATAGACTGAACAAGACTCGCTGAACAAAAATGAACAATTGAAGAAGAACATGTTCGCTTGTTCAGTTTAAATAACAACTCAATTTTGTTCACTCACTCATGAACAACATAACACTACTTTATACAAATCATTTAAGAGCAGACGCTCTCCTTTCAAAATTATTATATGAGTCTTGTATCAATCCGAAAATGCTCATCTCAAGTAAGGATCCTACTTGAAAATCAAATGATCCTGACTCAAGCTTTAAGTACGGAATGCGAATGTCAAAGCGAAATGAAACCGAGAGCAAGTTCCAAACTGAGAGAGAAAATCTCTCACTAATACAGTCAGGCTAAATGGGTACACACTGTCAACATTTTTGGAGTTCCCTACCAGTTACAGCACTATCGACATGAAATGGTAGCTGTTGAAGTACAGTCGATAAACCAATCCAGAGACCAGCCTCCATTATGGGTTTGTTTGTGTCCCGTTTCGAAATCGGACGATATCGGAATTGACATCGAATAACCTTTGAAGAACCATTTTCCAAAAGTGACGCTTTTTCACGAACTTCATTTTCAAGTTTCTTGTCGATAGTATTACTTTTTGATTGGGTTCAAGTAGATTTGTTGCGGCGCAAATGCCCATTACAAGATCGATGTTTTCTTAGACACTTTGAAGGCTGACAGCCTTCCAGTATTGATTACAACTCTATACATTTACGGAAGCTTGGCCGTTTTCGTTGGCTGAAACTGTAATCAAAACAGAATTCTATGCAATCGGAAAAGTGGGCGTATAACAGAAAACACTTCGGCTTTAGATTACAGCTCAATATACCATTTGAGAAAATGTTGGAGTACTTCCTCTCCTGCTGTGCTTTCAGCTCACAAGACACCATTTCGAAATTTGTGTATGGACTTGTGGACTAGCTGTGCACACGCCCACACACTTGGTGTATGAAGTTGTATAGCATATACTTTACAACCTTGGACACTGTTTAGTTCTAGGGGAATCGGATTGTAAGGAGGATCAACATTAAAAAAAATGTTGCAAGGGAAGGGAATTGAACTCGGATACCTCAAACACAAACATAATTAAGAATGTAAGCAGTTGGCACTTTACCGACCGAGGTGCCTTTTTTCCAAAGTCTATTGACACAAACTTGACATAGCTGTTATACAACATACGAATTTCCGTTCAACGTGAAATGAGCTTCATTGGTAATGATTTTGTTTTTTGAGTTTTCACAATTGACTTGTTTTGTTGAATGTAAATTTCAACAATCTGAGAGCGTTAGCGGGGCGTGTACTGTTCCATGGTAAAAATCTGCTTGAACTGACTATGTAAGTAGTCGATCTAGCATCGCTGCCAGATGGTTTCGTCGAATATGGCCAACCCTGGATTTTAGAATAACAGAGCCAAAAATGGTGAACTGGTCCATATTTTTAAGTTGAAAGCAGTGTTTGGAAGTACCTAGGTACATACCTAGATACATATTTTGTGTACCTTTTACCTTACCTCGGTATTTTTAAATTCCAGTACCTTTTACCTTACCTAGGTCCAAATTTTTATTAACCTTGTCAAAAATTAAGGTATAAGGTACTTTAATTTGAATGAGAATTAAATTTCAAATAATGTGGGAAACTAATCTAATTTAATCATTCTTCCAATTTGGGATTGCCGTTGTTGCCGTTGATATAATAATATATCTAATAACTGTGTTGTTGAAATACAGAATACTGTCGGCGCAACTAGAATTGAAATAACATACATAGAAACATATACTACGTTTATACGCCAGCTATTTGCAAATAGAAATAATTTGTAAATAACTAACTCACTGTTTATACGCTAAATACCATACGTAAGTAAATGGTTTTTTTTAGTGTTGCCTGATTGCCATCAAGCAGGTTCGTGGCCTTATTTTCTTTTATTAGTCCAAGAAGTACCTTGGTATCCGCCTTGGTTCAATTGCAAATAAGCGTTGCAAGATTTTATCTTCAACATTTGCCTTTTTCCTTCGCCTGCAGTTGATATGAATGACAATTAAAATATAGCAGTGCTACCATATAGTTAAAAACAGCAACATCACTGAATAGAGTGGCAACGCCTAGCACAATATTTGCAAATAGTCTACTAATCAGTAATTGTTTTCGTGACTTAGCTATTTGCAAATAACGAATTAACTCAGCGTTTATACGCAATAATTTGTTACTCACAAAATTGTTATTTGCAAATAAGACGTACGTATAAACGTAGTAATAGACTCTCCTTTGTATGATTTCAAAATGCGATTGCTGTTTGGAATTGATTATAAATGACAGCATTTTATGAACAAGAACACTATCACCAGTGAACTTTGTTATCAGCGAAAATAATCAAGTCGCTAATTTGACCTTTTAAGAAGTTCAAAAAACTTGCCCATATCGTTTTACTTCCTATGCCAAGACTATTTTTATTACAATTTTCTATATTATATTGCAGTTGATTAAATATGTAGAAAGTTTCCTAATGTACTTGGATATAGGCGATTGTTTATGATTGTCAATATTTAAATATGTATTTTATTATTTAGGTTTACTTTCTAAGTGGTTCATAAGGGAAAACCCACCCTTGACTATCTAAAAGTGAAAATTTAGGGGTTATATGGTATCACAACGGGCCTTTTTTGGCCTAAGTGAAGAAGCTTCACCGCGTCTACCATCGCAACCTAACCTAACCTATTACTTAGGTCGAAAATTCAAATAATATAAACTCTAGCCTAGTTAGTCTGAAAGATAAAAATAAAAAATATATATATTTCTAACTTGAAATTAAACGAGAAGGCCAAGCTAACTTCGTCTGTGCTGAAGTTTTTATACCCTTGCAAATGCTGTTTTGGAAATGTCAGTTTATGAACGCTTACATAAAAATCAAAAATGTTTCTAACTAAAATCCATTTTCCGACAGATAAACATCTAATTTCAAACATATAAAACTAACAATCGCCGTGCACAAGAACGATAAAATTGAAAACAAAAAAGTTTTTCACCCTAAGACTGATTTTACGACCGATCGGTTCTATGGCAGCCTTAAGATATAGTCATCCGATTTCCACCAAATTTTGCGAATCTATTTGAAAACATATTAAAAAAGTAATCAGCGAGTCTAAGGATCTTAGACTGGGTCTTACTAAGACCCATTTTCGACCGATCAGTCCATAAGATATAGTCACCCGATGTTGATCAATTTTTTCAAATTAGTTTGAAAGCGTTTAATATTAATATTCACCGACCTTAAGAACGATTTACTTAAAAAAAAAAAAGTTTTTTTTTTCACTAAGACCCATTTTCCGACCGATCGGTCCTATGGCAGCTATATGATACGGTCATCCGATTTTGACCAAAATTTTCAAATCTGTTTGAAAGCACATAATATTAATAATAGTCGAGCTTGAGGACGCTAAAATTGAAAACAAAAAAGTTTTTCTCACTTAGACCCATTTTCCGACCGATGGTTCATATGGCAACCATAAGATATAAGTCATCCGATTTTGACCAAAATTTGCAAATCTGTTTGAAAGCATATAATATTTATAATGGACGAGTTTAAGAACGCCAACATTAAAAACAAAAAAGTTTTTCTCACTAGGACCCATTTTTCGACCGATAGTTCCTATGGCAGTTATAAGATATAGTCATCCGATCCTCTCGGTTCCGACATATTAGCAGCGTGCAGTAAAAAGAAGGCTGTGCAAAAATTTCAGCTCGATAGCGTTAAATCTGAGAGACTAGTTTGCGTAGAAACAGAGAGACAGACGGACGGACAAAGCTCAATCGACTCAGCTCTATGCGTTGCAAACTTCTGGGCCAAATTATAATACCCTTTGCAAGGGTATAAAAAGTGTATGTATGTAGAGTTTTTGGGAAACTCGGAATACAGAATTGTTCAACTAATTATCGAGAATTTTTAATTCTTAACCTTTGTTGAAACTTCTAGGAAGACTCAAAGTTTTGGTCACGTCCTGAACATTTTAGGATAGGTGTTTGATAAACCATGCTTTAAAAGGCTTATTAAAAAAAACCTTTTTTTTACCTTATAGATAAATACCTAGGTACTGGAAATTTCGGATAACTTTTACCTTACCCTAGGTATATATGTATTTTGGCATTTACCTTGAACCTTACCTAGGTAAGAAAAATGAGTACCTTTCCAATCAAAGTTAAAAGTAGTATGATTTTCAAAAGCAGGCATCATTGCCCTGAAGGCTGTAAAGTCGTCACATCAAGAAATTAACGTTCGTAAAGTTTCCCAAGTGATAAGAATATTAATCCATCACATTTGTGAAAAAGATGCGCCATGCTGAAATCGTTGTAGTTCATATGATTGGCGTCATCAAGTCATTTTGAAACCTATTTTATTTACATTCCCAAGGTGGGGGAATTTTTAGATAGTTCAATGAATCGCACCGCCTAGCACCTAGGTAGCTACGCCACTGTGTGTCCCACTATTTCCAATTTGTTAGGATGTTGCATCATTTCTCATGGTTTAACTCGCTAAAATCATTGTTATTGGGTATGCTGCTGTACAAAACGCTCACAGCTCTCCCGAATCTGTAGATAGACCGCATGAAAGCTGCCCATGCCTTGACTCTGTAAAAGAAAACTTCAATTTAGTTTGTACATACAACTGGTGAGTCATTTTCATTACAAAATATGGATCTGGAATGATCTCGTCTTCAGGGCGTCCCAGATAGCTACCCAGCAATTCTAAGTGACATTTTGGCTGAGGCTGTAGTTTGGCGGCAATTTGTTGCAGTTCCTCTAGATTACCCCCATCCATGGCGAGTATGTAGTCATAGTCATAAAAATCTTGAGTGGTTATCTAATAAATGAATTTTAAATATGTGAAAATGCAAAGGATTTACATTGATATTACCAAACGACTCAAGTGCTTGGTTTTCAGACCATGCTGTTGCAATAGCTGCTGTGCTCGCCCCTGGGGCTCTCTGCCCACATTCCAATCTCTGAGGCCAGCGCTGTCCGTGTGCCAATTCTGTAGTTGCCTTTTGTGTATCATGTGTTCCAAGATGGCCTCTGCCATGGGCGAGCGGCAGGTGTTGCCTGGGTGTGGGAGAAGAGTGCACAATTAAAAGCCATTTAATTAATATAAGTAAAAAAAACTTACCCAAGCACACAAACAGTACCCTCATTGCGAACTGCTGGGTGCTATCGATTTTCTGATTCATTTGATGATTAACACAAACCGGTTCACATTTTGTACTTGCTGTTTATTCCACATTTACATATTAACAAAAATATCACAACAAAACCAACTTAAGTCTATTTCTGCAGTCGCTCCCTGACAAAAGCTTCGCAAGCCACGACACACTGCTGATAGGCCGTTTCGAAGCCGGCTGCCCCCTTTTCCTGCAAGGTCAAATGGACGCCAATGAATACATATCGAAAATGGTTTAACAAAATTCAACTTACAAATCGACTTACATAGTAGGGATCCTCAATAATGCGATTCTTCTTCTCCAAACCAAAGTCACCCAACATGAGTAGCTCCGCCTTTGAACCCTTGGGTGCCAAGCGGCGCAAATCACTCATGTTCTCCTCGTCCATGCCAAAAATGTAATCAAACTCGTTAAAGTCCTTCTTGTGGATTTGTCGGACAATATGCGTTCCCTTCAATCCATGATTTTCTAAGGTACCTAGTGCGCGGGGATCTGAACGTTTACCCACATGCCAAGGACCAATCGCTGCACTATCTACCACGTTTTCAAGATTAGCCTTCGCCAAGATATCAACCATTACGGTCTCGGCGATGGGAGAGCGGCAAATGTTACCTACAAGTTCAACAGGAGAGGTAGAGTGGGATTTAAGGCAAAAAACCGCTTATTTACCCAAACAAATCATTAATATTTTCTGCACCATTATTAACAAACTGAAGGCGCGTTTAGAGTGACCGTTTGCTCAAAAGTAGTAGTTCCACTTCGATTGCAAAGTGAACTGCAGCGGAACCTATCGTTATCGATAATTAAGAGTGCATCGAAATTGTAATAGATAGCGCGCTTTTTGAAAATTTCTCATATCAAATCAGAGGACATTAATGTGATTCTTGACTCCAAATAATGGAGCGGAAGTGCAAAATTAATGGGTTTACAAAATTAAATGGATATTCAAGCTTATAAATTATATAAACGACAACTTTTTCCAAATTGTGGACCATGTCCAGGACTCGTTGCAAGCTTCAAGTTTGGAATAAAAAAAGGTTTTCGCTTAAAATCGCACTGTTCCTTGTCAGAATTTATTGTCCTGATTCTAAAATAACGGCTTGAATTTATTTTACAAAATAATTTGGTTTAGACGCGCTTGATTCAAAAACTGTTGACACGCTTTGCTGCACTGTTCGAATATCTTTTCGAAGGGAGCCGCTCCCATATGCTGCAGGACTTTACTTAATACACAAATACACAATCAAGTGCATGCATACATACATAGTAGGGATCCTCCATTATGCGCTCGTCTGGTTTCAAACCAAAATCTCCCAACAGCAGCAGCTTGGCCGTGGCATAATGCGGCGCCATTCGCTTCAAGGAGTCCATATTACTTGGATCCATGCCAAAGATGTAATCGAATTTCACAAAGTCGTCGGAGGTGAGGAGACGGGCCGAGTGGTTACACTCAATGTTGTGATTGGCCAAAACACTTAGCGCACGCTGATCTGGCCTGGAGCCAGTATGCCAGCTCTCAATGCCGGCGCTGTCCACATGCCACTCCTTTTGCAGTCCCGCCTTCTTAATGACTTCACGCATTACCGCTTCCGCAATGGGGGAGCGACAAAGGTTGCCTGCGAATGAATTGCATTTGCATATTAATTATTAGCTACATGGACAGGGATGAATACGCACCCACGCAGACCATCAGCACGCGTTTCTTGACTGTTCTCATTGCTGCGTATGTTTCTGGGTGGGCTGAAAGGATTGGTTCGGTCTCGGCAGACGTGTTTCAATTAACGAAAAGCTGCGGGGGAAACCAGAAAATCGCACATAAACTATAAATATAGCGTAAACTGTACACAAAATTAATAGAAAATGAAATGTTGAAATTTAAAACAATAACTAAATTGTGCAGGTTGAGTAGCTTTTACAGAAAGCCGAGCGAAAACTAAAAAAATCCGTTTGACAACAAAATAATCCAATTTGGTTAAGGCCTCTCAAACGCGCCCTTATTTAAACACCCGTATTTTTTACTTCGTGTTAATGCTCTCTGGGAATTTTTGGTATCAGTTGATATTGGTTTGATTAGGTGTTTAACATTGGCCGTGTTCAGCAGAACAACTTGCTCCCTGATCGAGCATAAATTTGCAATAATCTTCCTACAAAAGTCGAGTGATGCGGCATAATAATAGCCAATTTGAGGTATCATCATACAGGAGCAATGCCAACTAATATTAATAATAACTAATAACTATAACTATAAAACTAAGTTTTTTGTTTTCAATGCTATCGCTCTCAAACTTGTTACTGATCAATATAATATGCTACTACCAGGGCTTAATCCCGAAACGATTACGGTTTAAGGTTATATTTCGGTTTTCAACTAATTTCGGGTTTCGGTTTCGATACGGTACTCGGATTTTTTTTATACTCTGTACTGAAGGTACATAGAGTATATTAAGTTTGTGCAAAAGTATGTAACAGGGAGAAGGAATCATTTCCGACCCTATAAAGCATATATATTCTTGATCAGCATCAACAGCCGAGTCGATATAGCCATGTCCGTCTGTCCGTATGAACGAAGAGATCTCAGAGATGGTAAGAGATAGAGGTTTGACATGTATGGGACATATATTTCTTATACTTGCAGGCAGATCAAGTTTATTTTCAATTTTTGCCACGCCCCCTCCCGCCCCCGCAATTTGGAAAAAACGTCATATCTCCTCCTAGAGATACCTTGTAAAATTATTTATCGACTTGCTAAAGGAATGATAAAGATCGGATGAACGATACTCAAGTTATGGGCAAAAAACGACCAGTTAACAACATACCCTAACCGTTAAACACAGGCAATCTTAGTGCGAGAGAGAAAGAGAGAGAGAGAGAGAAATTTAGAGAGCGCACCGCGTTGTGCGCGGGGTGTTAACTGGCCGTTTGACTCCTGAGCAAATGCGAGTGTAAGGGTACGGAGTATGTTACAGTCGGGCTTGACCGACTTTCTTTCTTGTTCATATTTGATTTCTTGGGCGGAAAAACAAACAGTATATGTATGCAAAAAATCTCATAATTCAAAGTTTAAAGACAATCCGATACTAAACTGGCAAACAGCTTATAATATTATTAGTTTCATGCAAGGGCATACAAAGCTTTAAAAGAGTACATATAACTCTGGAACGGTGAGGGCAAATTAAAATTTTTTTTTAAAACTAATTTTAAAAGTTGCATATCTTTTTAACTGCATCACTAGTTCTTTTGGTTTTCATAGAAATTTTAAGAGTTTTTTTTTTACAAAATTTATGCAAAATTTACGAAAAATTGGAATAAATGGTACCTAAATGAGCAAAAGCATAGCCAAAACTTATCGTTTATGCTCATAAAAGTAAAATTTAACATTTTTCATTAAAAATGCTGATTTTAAAACTAAGAAAATCGTGATTATTGACGTTGATTATTGAAGTTATAAGTAAAATTCAAAAACAGTACGGAAAACCCGATTTTTGGGAAAAGTTCGACTTGCGCGACCTCTAATCGTTTTCCGAAAAATCTGAAATGAAAAAAAAAAATTTTTTTTGGGGCAACCTAAGGAGCATGTATCACAGAAATAGTACGCTAATTTAAAGTGATACTGCTCACTCCAACAGCAGAAACTAATCAATGAATAATTTTATCTGATACCTGCTCAGGGATCACTTATTCTGCTGAACACGCCCATTGTTTCCGTTCTTAGTTTTTGAATTTAATAAAATGCATGTTTCGACTTTTCTCATTGGATTCTCAGCCTACATTGGGGAAAAACCAAAAATCATTCGACTCAAGATAAGCACAAACAGTGTCAAAAACAGTTTTAGAACGTGTTTGATCATTTGTGGTTGAATATTCTCACATCAATCACATTTTCATACTCTGTACCAAAGATACACAGAGTATATTAAGTTTGTGCAAAATTATGTAACAGGGAGAAGGAATCATTTCCGACCCTATAAAGTATATATATTCTTGATCAGCATAAACAGCCAAGTCGATATAGCCTTGTCCGTCTATCTGTCCGTCTGTATGAACGCACAGATCTCAGAGAAGGTAAGAGTTAAAGGTTTGACATGTATCACGCAGATCAAGTTTATTTTCAATTTTTGCCACGCCCCCTCCACACACCGGTTCGGATTACGGTTCCGTTCACGAGTGCAAAAAAGCGCTTCGGTTCGAAGGACGGTTTCAAGTTCAAGCAAATTGACTTTGTTTTATTGCTCGTCGTAGCAGGCATAGTTTACATTCAAACTATGCTATTTAAGGGCTACTATGAGCAGACAAATTTATTTTGTACCTAATTAAGTTTTTTGTGATTGACTATTTCAGTCGCTGATACAATCGATCTGAACATTAAGTCTCAAATTAATTTGAATAAACAGCCGCCATTCACTAGTAACAAACAACTCTCCGAATTCTTCGAATAGGATATTATGCCAATAGTAGACGTGTAGAACTTTGATAATGGCTGGTGTCGATCTCTGTACATCAGATGAGAATTGGAGTATTATTGAGTTCCGCATTACTCGTACTAGATTCTGTTGACGAACTAGAATCTTGAGCCCTTTGCTGCTTTCTTGCGCAAACAGGTCGGGCTAACGAAGATTTAAGTGGAATTGGTTTTATGAACGAAACCACTTGGGGTTATAAAACATTTCGAAAACTACCACGGCATTTTACTGTTGTCAAGCAAAAATGTCAATCTGTACATATGTAGCTATGAAACCAAAATATTAAATAACCAACTTATATATTCATATAAATATCCATATAGACATCCAAATTGTTAAATTCTCCATGTATTATAATACGACACACAATCAAGACATATAAACACTTTTAGGGAATATCCAAATTATAAGCGATAAGCTGTACACTAAGAAAAAACTAGAACGAATAATTTGAGTACGAACGCTCTTGAAAAAAAAATTAGTCGCTCTTGAATTTCCAAGAATTTCGCTCTTGGAATCGAGATAAATTCGTTCTAAACGTTCTCAATTTTGTTTTTTATAGGCAAGGGGGGTGAGGGCAACTTAACTTTGAGAGAGTAGCGTTGGAGTCGCTCTCGCATGCGCAGTTGGTCGTTGAGAGAATGAGAGCGCAGAGAGTGAGAGCGCATGCGCAGTTTGTTGTTGTGCGATGCGTACGAAAGGCAACTGCTTTTATTTATAAGTGGGATTTCGTCGCGTCTTCTAGCTTACGGAAGTTAGCTGAGCTCGTTAAGCTGCCCGTCGCCTTTGTGTGTTTCAGTCTTTCGAGGTACCGTGTTCAAGTCCCAGAAGAGTAAGCAAAAACAAAAAAAAAATATCTATGTGGGGTTATCTGAAAATCAATCATTAAAACAAAGTTTGGTGGTATGTGGTGGTTGGGGTTGGTTTGGTTGATAATGGTGAGTGGGGAGGGAGATGAGACGCGGACCACGTCGGTCGGGTCGCGTCGGTAGTGTCTCTACCACCCCCCCCCCTCCAAATATTCTTATGAATTTTTTTATTTTGAGAATTATTCGTTCTTGGATCAAGTACTGAAACTCTTGAATCAATAATTATTCATACTTGGATCAAGAGCTGAAACTCTTGAATCAGGAATGTCGGGATCAAAAATTCACTCTTGAATCAAGAATTTTCACTCTTGCCGTATTGAGAACGAATGCTCTTGATTCAAGAGCGAAATTCTCTATTTTTTCTCTGAGTGTATGTAATGTCGTTGATATTGTTAGCAGCTGTAAACTCGAAACTTTCTACTAGATAAAATGAAGCCAATCATATTACTATCTACTACAGCATAATTTCTACAATTTCTTAAAACTTTGGACGCGGACGAAGTCACGGCGGGTTCAGCTAGTTTATTTATATTATAATCATAGTCCAAAATTTGTTTAATATTAGTTATATTTTTATACCCTTGCAAAGGGTAATGAAAGCAGACTTGGTATGATGAGGAGTGCCGCGACGCTACTGCAGAGAAAGACGCTGCCTACAGGAGAACTCTGCAGTCAGGAGCAACGCGGGCTGTTAAAGAGCAATACCGGAAGAAAAGGAGAGAGGAGAAGCGCCTTTTCAGAAGGAAAAAGAATGAGCGAGAAAGGCGCATGCGTGAGGAAGTCGAGATGCTATTCGGCATGGGTGAGACTCGAAAATTCTATCGAAAGATTAGACGACTTACCGAAGGTTTCAAACCCGGAGTCACACAATGCAAGGACGAAAATGGAAATCTGGTCACAGATCCGCAAGTGGCGCTAGACAAATGGAGAAGCTATTTCGCCAACCTGCTGGGAGGCGACAACGAACACAATACCGCCTCTGGAGTAGTAGCGACGCCACCAATCGACAACATAGAGATAGACCCACCGGACCATCACGAAGTCTGTGTAGCCATAAAAAGGCTTAAGAACAACAAATCAGCAGGTGCAGATGACCTGCCAGCTGAACTGTTTAAGGCTGGAGGCGAGGAGTTGGTAAGGTGCATGCACCAACTCATCAGCAGAATATGGTCCGACGAGAGCATGCCTGAAGATTGGAGTCTAAGTGTAATTTGCCCACTTTTTAAAAAAGGAGACCCTGCAGTTTGCGCCAACTACCGCGGGATCAGTCTCCTTCCCATCGCATATAAGATTCTGTCGTGCATTATTTGTGAACGTCTAAAGCCGCTTATTAGCACACTGATCGGACCTTATCAGTGTGGCTTCAGACCTGGTAAATCCACCACAGACCAGATATTCACATTACGACAAACCCTGGAGAAGACCTATGAGAGAAATATCAAAACCAACCATCTTTTTGTTGATTATAAATCAGCCTTTGACACACCGATAAGGTCAAGGTTCTTTGAAGCCCTGTCTACCTTTGGTATACCAGCAAAGTACGTTCGACTTTGCATGATGACGTTGAGAAGCACTCGAAGCTCCGTCAAAATAGGAAAGAACCTCTCCGAACCATTTGATACCAAGAGAGGTTTTAGGCAGGGTGACACCCTATCGTGTGACTTCTTTAATCTACTGATGGAGTATATACTGCGCCAGTGCCCAAATGCCAACAGATCGGGCTCTTTTCTTTATAAAGATCTAATGCTACTCGCATACGCCGATGATATTGACATTATCGGCAAAAACGAACGGGCGGTAAGCAGGGCGTTTTCAGAGATTGAGAAGCAGTCTAAACTGATGGGCTTAGCGGTAAACGAGGACAAGACAAAATACCTAGTATCCACGGACAAGAAGTCTACGCGTCTTGGACAATTTGTTACTATGGGGGAGTACAACTTTGAGGTTGTAGAGGATTTTGTCTACTTCGGGACGATGATTACCGGCGACAACAACATCAGCCTGGAGATCCGAAGAAGAATTACTCTTGGAAACCGATGCTACTACGGGCTCAGTAGGGAGTTCAAGAGCAGAGCCTTTTCTCGAAGAACAAAAATTGCGCTATACAAGTCGCTCATCATCCCAGTCCTGCAATACGGCGCAGAAGCATGGACAATGACAGCAGCGGATGAGGAGGCGATTGGCGTTTTCGAGCGAAAAATCCTTCGGAGGATATATGGACCTTTAAAAGTTGGCGATGGATACCGCATTCGAATGAATCACGAACTGTATGAGCTCTATAAGGACATCAGTCTAGTCAAGCGCATAAAGCAACAGCGGCTGCGCTGGTTAGGACATGTAATCCGGATGGATGAAGAAGCTCCAGTAAAAAAGTCGTACAAAGCGAAGGCGGCTGACTTTGGAGGACAAGGCAGGAGGGGTCGCTCACCACTAAGATGGGATGATCAAGTGCGGAAAGACATTTCCAACCTTGGTGTGAACAACTGGTGCCAGCTCGCACAATGCAGAAGCGAGTGGAGGGCATTCATTGCAGAGGCCAAGACCGTCAAGCGGTTGTGATGCAACATCGGGCCAATAAAGAAGAAGAAGAAAGGGTATTATAATTTTGCCCAGAAGTTTGCAACGCATATAAATATTCATTTCCGACCCCATAAACTATATATATTCTTGATCAGGGCGACGAGCTGAGTCGATTGAGCTTTGTCCGTCCGTCTGTCCGTCTGTTTCTACGCAAACTAGTCTCTCAGTTTTAAAGCTATCGAGCTGAAATTTTGCACAGAGTCTTCTTTTTACTGCACTCTGCTAATATGTCGGAACCGACCGGATCGGATGACTGTATCTTATAACTGCCTTAGGAACCATCGGTCGAAAAATGGGTCTTAGTGAGAAAAACTTTTTTGTTTTCATTGTTAGCGTCCTTAAACTCGGCCATTATGAATATTATATGGTTTTTAAAAGATTTGCAAATTTTGGCCAAAATCGGATGACTATATCTTATAGCTGTCATAGGACCGATCGGTCGGAAAGTGGGTCTTAGTGAAAAAACTTTTTTGTTTTAAAGTAAATCGTTCTTAAAGTCGGTGATTATTAATATTTTACGATTTCAAACTAATTTGAAAAAGTTGATCGACATCGGGTGACTATATCTTATGGTTGCCATAGGACCGATGGGTCAAAATATGGGTCTTGGTATAAAATTATTTGTTGTTTTCAATCTTAGCGTCCTTAAACTCGCTGATTACTATTTTTATATGCTTTCAAATAGATTCGAAATATTTGTTCGAAATCGGATAAATTAACATTCTGACGTATAGTTGTAAATTGCTTCGCTCGTACCGGGTGTCCCACAACGCCCACTCCTTTTTCTTAGTGTTTTGGATCTCCGAATGTAGAATGTAGTTTTTAAAAAACCGTCAAATGACAACCTATTTACCTCTAATGACCTGCTTATCGCTTAAGATGTGTCTATTATTTTAAAAATATGCAAAATATTAATAATATCGATTTTTCTTACAACCGAATATTGAAATGATGAAGAAAATGTCGATATCGATATTTTTTAAATATCCGGCAACCCTAATGTGTGTAACTTAAGTTCCGTTATAACGACTTTGTAACTTATTTATACAATTATTAGGCGCCCAGAATAATCTGCACCAATCAAAACATCACTCTCTATTTCCGGATAGACGGCCAACTTAACTACATAAACATTACTATGTGATTATGAGTATGTTTATTCAAGTGTTTACACAAATTTGCTGCTCAATGTCACGCCCCTGTAATGTAAACATATTCCCAAAAGACACTGAATCATAACACAGATTAGCTTGCATTTGTCTTTGCCTGTCAAGTGGAGATTTGAGATGATCATCACCTATAAAAGTCATCCTGTTTACTTTTGCTAAACCAACTCTGGGTCTTAAAATAACTTTAACTATTAACGTTTAATTAAGGACCATTTGTTTCAGGGACAACTCAACTGCACTCTGGAAACTTAAGCCAGAGAGGAATGGCACATGAATATGCAAGAGTGTCTTTTGGGGCTGCATCCGGCCGGCACTGCACAGGTGCACGAACCCCACAAAGACAGTCAGGTCTTCAAAATTTTTAATGACTTTTATGCTCCTCAGATGAGGATGACGATGACGACACCGGTCAAAGTGCACAGGCAGCTGGTCAGCGTGTGTCGTATGGGTAGTTGGGCTTTAAATAAATTTTTGGCATGCCGGTGCGAAGGAGGATAGCTCAGCTTATGCAAATGGCACACAGCAGAAAGACAAACAGAGAGCCAGACGTATTTATGTACATAAACTTTGCCGAGTTTTGTAGTTGCTGCTGAAGTTTTCGAGGCGTGTGCGGGGGTGGGTGGCTTTGATGGCATCAAAGTGAGCTTGTCGTGGAGCAGACAAATGTTACGTACTCTCATCACACACTCTTACATATGCAAATGGGTTTGCAGGCGTTGCTGCAGTGCATCCTCAACAATTGACAATTGTTGAAAATGCAAATGGAAATGAAAATGCAAAGACATGTGCACACATCCCCAGATGTATGTATATGCGAGGGTATGTGTACAAGTTGGTGTCTTTTTGTAGATAGGTATTGAGTTTCCTATCAAAAAAATATGAAAAAATAGAGGAAATCTAACTTCGGCTCGACCGAAGTTAATATACCCTTGCAGCTTGATGGCGCCATTACTTTGAGCATTTGCTTGCCAGTTTGTTATATGGCAGCTATACGATTTATTCATCCGATTTTGACCAAACTCCCCAAAATTGTGTGGAAACTGATAATATTCATAACTGGAAGGTATAAAGACGTTAGCATGGAAAACAAAAAAGATTTTCTCATTAGAACTTCTTTTTCGACCGATAATTCTTACGGCAGCTATATGCTATAGTCATCCGATTTGAATCAAACTAAGCAGAATTGTGTGTAAGCATATAGTATTGACCAGTAACAAGTTTGGGAGCGATAGCATTGAAAACAAAAAGTTTTTCCTACTAATACATTTTTTCAGAAGTATCACTTGTATTGCAGCTAGACTATATAGTTGTCCGATTTTTATAAATCTTGGTGGAATTATGTGAAAGCATAGAAAACTTAGAATCACGAGGTTTTGGCACGTTTGTGTTGAAGACAAAAAAGTTTTTCTCACTAAAACTACTTTTTCGACCGATAGTTCCTATGGCAGCTATATGTTATATTCATCCGATCCGGCCGGTTTCGACAAATTTGCAGCGTATTTGTACCAAAAGGCTTCGTGCAAAGTTTGGTTTAGATAGCTCTAAAACTGACGAAGGAGATAGCATAGAAACAGACGGACGGACATGGCTATATGAACTCAGCTCGCCATGCCGATCAAGAATATATATACTTTGAAAGCTCAGAGATGCTTCCTTCTATGCGTTACAAACATTTGGACAATCTTAATATACCCTCTACAAGGGTATAAAAAGAATATTTTGTGTTGACTTAAGAAGCGAAAAATGCTAATTGACGTCTGAGTATCCAGTGCTGAGTATCGAGTACTGAGTTTCGAGTACTGAGTAATCGAGTATTTAGTATCGAGTTCTGAGTATTGAATACTGAGTGTCGAGTTTTGAATATGGAGTACTGAGTATCGAGTACTGATTATCAGATATCAAGCTCTGAGTTTCGAGTACTGAGTATGGAATACTGAGTATCAGGTAACACAGACACACAATTCACCTGCTGCTAGGGAAGATCAGATTTCTCTTCGTAAAGAGCTTCGCTCGTACTGGGTAATATTCAATAGTGCGTAATATGTGTATGGTAATAATATTTACCGTGACTTTTCGCTTGTTTTTTTTGCTTTAAACCAGAGATGGGCGCGTCGCGACGTTCACAATGCACACGAGGCAGCGCTGTCTGTGTGTGCATTGTGAACGTCGCGACGCGCCCATCTCTGCTTTAAACTAATGTCGAAACTATCCAACAAAATTTGAATACTAATTGCAGACTTGGAATTTTTTGTTTTTTTAAATTTTATTTTTTTTCTAATATGGTCACAATTCATGAGCTTTTCAAACACAATAGAAATTTGACAGAGTTGCATTTAAAGTTAATACTTTGTACTTATCAACCTGCCCTCGTCTGTTGATTATATTTGTCTCTAGAGGAAGGAGACGGCTACGGCGTCGCAGGCGTTTTGTGTTGGGGCTGGCATTGCTATCATCATTCCGGCGACGACATCTGCTTAGACAAGATAAACGACGACAATGACAGCTGCAGAATCAACAAATATGGAAAGGTCAGTACAAATAGATCCACACACACATCGCCTTAGCCTAGGCTAACTCCATTTGTCAAGTGCAAATGAGGCAACTAACTGATAATAGGTAACTGAACGATTGAGCGAATGTATGAATGACTTATGAATGCATTTTGCAAATGAACAGCGAACTTGCTTCATGCCTAGTATCCGGCAGACAGCTTGTCTATCTATCCATCTGCTCTGCAGAACTTCATCAAATATTTAACGCCAAGCGGGCGTCTCTTTCTCCCTCTATCTATCCGTCGGCTGGGTCGTACAAATAAGCGCTTCCATTGTACTCTATGAGAATGTAAATACAAAACGGACCACGTCGCATTGTTTTGAACAGTATAACAAGTTGGAAAAGTTATATTTAAGCCGAGTCGACTATGTGGTATCTCATACGAGTGTTAAAGCACTCTTATATGTGGGCCAATGCTTCATCCAATGCCATCTCTAAAATTGTAGATATGATTGTTTAATGAACAATGTTCATACATAAATGTTTTTTATAAGCTTTTTTAAAAAAACAAAAACTTTTTATTTGATGGTCCGAGGTGGGATCGAACCCACAACCTTCCGCACCAGCAGCCACACCCGTAGTGTGACCGTTTCACATGCTGTGATATTTTAATGAAGGGTGTTTTGGCGTTGAACGGTCACACTGCACCTTACGCTACCCCCCCCATCGGAAATAGTTGTCAATTCCCATTCTAGCGCGTCGAATTTCAATTCTACAAGTTTGAAAAAGCTTTAATTTTATTTATCGACTACCGGTACTTTGATTAGCTTATAAAAGTTTATCTCAAAGCATTCCGAAATATATCTGAACAGCTGTGAGCTATCAAACACAACATATGTTTTTTCAAGTGCATTTCAATAAATTCCCGCATTTTTGCAGTTTTTGTTAATTTAGCTGTGAAATATAAAGTTCTCGTTGTTTTATAAAAATGCTTGGTTATATATCAATACTAGCATATCAGTATAGAACCAATATCCCACATCCACACATCCCATCCACTTTCCACCCACATCCCACCCACTAACCACCCACTTCCCATCCACTTCCCATCCAATTCCCACCCAATTCCCACCCATTTCCCATCCACTTCCCACCCACTTAACAGTGGGCATCCCGGCGGTATTTCCAACATCGAAAAATTAAATCACAAATGAATTCGAATTTGATCACTACAAACCGAGTTTCAAGTCAATCGGATGTTTAACTTAGAAAATAAGTTTGGAGTTTCCACCCAGGGGGGGTGAATTTTTCTGGAAAATTGGTATGCAGTTATTGTTGAATTTTCATAAAGATCTTTAAAAATGAGTTTGAACATGATCGGATGATAAACAAAAAAGTTTCATACAAAAGTTTTTCGCGAATTTTCCACATTTCCCGACAAAATTTTCCAAAAATTTTCCTCAATTTCAGCAGAACATAAAATTACTGTGAAATATTCAGCATCCTATGTCTTATGGTTTGGGCTGCGCGACGGTCACCAGTGAGTCAGTCAGTCAATTAGTCAGGTTGAACTCTTTTATTAATATAGACTAGCATATAACCCGTCGCGCTTCGCTGCGTCGTCATCAGTATAGTCTATCGCTATCGTTATCGTTATCGTTATCGTTATCGTTATCGTTATCGTTGTCGTTGTCGTTGTCGTTGTCGTTGTCGTTGTCGTTGTCGTTGTCGTTGTCGTTGTCGTTATCGTTATCGTGATCGTTATCGTTATCGTTATCGTTATCGATATCGTTATCGTTATCGTTATCGTTATCGTTATCGTTATCGTTATCGTTATCGTTATCGTTATCGTTATCGTTATCGTTATCGTTATCGTTATCGTTATCGTTATCGTTATCGTTATCGTTATCGTTATCGTTATCGTTATCGTTATCGTTATCGTTATCGTTATCGTTATCGTTATCGTTACCGCCCCATTTCACTTTATTTCGTACTTTATTCTATCCTTACAAACCAAGTTTCTAGCGAATCCAATGAATATGGTTTTTGCATGCTGAGTTTTCCGGGAATTTTCACGCCTGGGGGCGGATTTTCTGATAATCATATTTCAAATTATTCCGTATTCTATCCTTAGAAACCCAGTTTCAACCCAATCGGATGAAAACTAATATTTTTGCCTATAGAATTTTCCGGGAATTTTCACGCCTGGGGGGCGGATTTTCCGAGATTGGAAAATCACATTTCAAATTATTTCGTATTCTATCTTTACAAACCGAGTTTCAAGTCAATCGGATGAAAAATAGTTTTTTGCATGCAGAATTTTCCGGCCATTTTCCTCCTGGGCGGAATTTCCAAAATCGGGAAAACACGTGTCAAATTCTATCTCTTACCGTTTGCGCTCAGCGTTGATTGCCAATCAGTGAATCAGTCAGTCAGTCAGGACAAACTGTTTTATATGTAGAGTAGATAAAGGTATGTTTAAAGCAAAAAATTAATGTCACTCACCTATCCATATATGAATTACTTGTAAGATGTAGTGAAAGTAACGCGTATTAACAACCTGAACTTAGTAGCCTACACCTGTCTTTCGTGGAGCAAAACTAAAAATGTCCACAAATGCCCGAGTCGCCTTTAACTTTTTTTGTCAGTGTGAGTCCTTGTTGTCTTAAAATTTCTAAGATCACCTGCTAATATGTGCTACCCTTGGACTTTTTAGGCGCAGTGTCAGCATCAAAACAAAATCTTCTTTCAGTTTGGCTTAACGAAGATATCCCCACAAAGAATATTTTGGCCTTGGAAACTATTTTTTGATACAGTTTTATATAACAAAACCTGAAGTAAGCTGGACCGTATTGAAATCTGAACGTTTAAAGCGCCGATATTCTTCCAAGCTATGATGTATTGCGATCATCGAATATCAATTCGGTGTTTATCCATAGATTTTCTTTATTAATACCTTATTTTCTTCGATAAAGTGCGATTCTTAAGAAGAAGAAAAAAAAAAAATAATTTTGCTCTATTTTTTAATATTTTTTTTTGAAGGTTTGAAAAAGAATTGTCGAGCGGTTTGATTTGAAAAAATTATTTTTTTCAAATATTTTTGGTGTTTGCATTCAAACTACTTTACCGATTCAATGTTTTGCGCGATTATTGGAAATTCAATAATCTTTCGATTCATACCTTGCTTGACTTCATGAAAAGTTTCTGACTCAAGATTTGGCTCAAAATGTAAGTGTACCTACCGAAACACTTTAAAAAAAAACTTTTTTTTATTTCTTTTATTCCAACTTTAAAAAGGTATTGCAATCTTTTTGAAAAAAAATAAAAAAATTTTTTGTCTTTAAATTTAAAAACTAATAAAAATTGTTCTTAAAACTTTTTTTAAAATTTTTTATATTGATTTTATTCCTACCTTTAAGAAAAAAAAGCAGATTGCGATTATCTCATTTACTTTGGAAGATATTCATTTCGTTTCGCTAAATTGGTTATTTCGCCCACTGTGCTATGGCGGCTATATGTTATCGACATCCGATACGGCCGGTTCCGACAAATGTGCAGTGTATTTGTACCTAAGGATTTGTACCAAAGTTTGGTTAAAATAGCTATAAAACTGACGGAGGACGGACAGACGTACACATGCTGATCGAGAATATATATAATTTACACTGCTCGCCACTTGAATAGGACACCTCTAAAGTCGATTTTCTATAGTTAATTGCTGCTAAGCCAAGCCATCTAGGAAAATAATTTTTGTTTTCTTATAAAGTTTATTTAAATGTAGTAATTAGACGAAAATTACAAAATTATTCAAAAGTTGTAAGTATACAAAAAACATTGTTAACCAATAAGTAACAAATTTTGGAGTCTTCATTTTGCACCACTTGAATAGGACACTATCTAAAAACCATTTAAGAATATTTCAATCCTTTTCAAATAACAATATTACTTAAATAAGAAAATACTAACATGTTTTTAAACCAAAAAAAGTTTTTAATAGTGTGTTGAGCCTCCTTTTTTCTCCAAAACCTCACACATTCGGTCTGGAAGGGATGCATACAATTTTCCCAAATAATTCAACGATATCGAGCCCCATGCTAATTTGATAGCTGCAATTAGTTCGGGAACGCTCGAATATTGCTGACCTGGTCCATTTCACTTCACGAGTTAGCCATCCCCACACATTCTCAATGATATTCAAGTCCGGTGAATAGGGTGGCCAGTTTAATAACTCCACGTTTTGGCTCGCTATATACGATTTAACAATCCGGGCCGTATGTATAGGGGCATTATCATGTTGATAAATCCATTTTAGATTTCCAAAAAGAGTTTGGAAGTGTGGAAAGGCCTCTTTCAATATACCATTATAACACAACGCATTCATGGTGGTTGGAATAAATTTAAGCACACAGGTGCCATAATAGGAAATGGCCCCCCATACCATAATACCTCCAGCACTGCTATGCAACTTATCAAGATGGTGTGGTTCTTTTCGAAGATCATGAAAATAGTAGCTGTAGCCATCGGGGCCCTCCAAATTAAACTTTTTTTCGTCCGAAAAGACAACACGTTGCCACTCCGAAGTCCAGGTGACATGTGTGCGCGCGAAATCAAGGCGTTGTAACTTCCGAGCCGGGTTAAGAGGTGGCTTCTTCTTGATTTTTAGTCTCTTCAGGTGTGTAGCATTATTAATAACACGACGCATGATTGTCAAACTTGCTTTAACGTTGCATTTTTCCCTTATCTTGGCCAAAGAGTCGTGCGAATTGGAAGCTTCTCTTAATATAAGTCGCTTGTCCGCGATGTTAACACACTGTGGGTGCTGCCCTTCATGTTTTTACCATAATTAGCCTCATTATTTAAAAAATTTCTTATGGCGTGACGGCTCCTGTCGACTTTTTTTGCTATTTTGGCAATAGAAAGGCCAGAATCCTTGTAAGCTTGGATTTTTCATTTCTCCGACTCAGATAATGAAGTGCCACGCCCCATTTTAATTTTTTTTAATTTTATATACACTTCAATTAAAGCAAAAAGTTTAAGTAAACCAAAATTTCGATACGACGATCAACGATACCGACCAAATAAAATGCATGTTCTATTCAAGTGGCGCAAAAATTCCATTGAATTTTTGCGAATGCTCACATAAAGTGCAAACAACTTTATAACGGTTCTATTCCAAAACTTGGAATATACCAGAAAGAGCGAAGAATGCTTGCACAAAGATAATATGCCAAAAATACCATTATTCTACCATTTCGTTTTCGAGCTACGAGCAGTTTTAAAGAGAGCATACAGGGTGTCCTATTCAAGTGGCGAGCAGTGTATGTGGTTGGAGATGCTTCCTTCTATGCGTTACTAACATCCGGACAATTTCAATATAACCTCTGCAAGGGTATAAAAACAACCGCAATTTCTCGAAAATGTTTGAAGTTCCAACTTTGAGCTCGCTTTTTGAACCCAGCCGAAAAGTAATGAACAAATTTTTTCAACATGTCTTCTTTTGTCCAAATCATAAAATCTAATAATCCCTAACAACTCTCAGTTAAGGACACAACATGAAGAACAACTACCCTGCAATTTGTCAGAGGGTTGTACCATAAAAAATAACAACAACAACCTCACTGACTAGTAACAGGCGGCAGTCGAAGCAGCCAAAAAGCCGGCAACAACAAACTCAACCAACAACGTCAGCTACAGTGCGGCGAACTGTTAGCAGCATGTTGCCAGTGAACAAATGTTGCTAGCGTGCACTCGGACCGGCAATACAAACAAGCCGGTGTCCAAGTGTGTGTGCTGTCGATGCATAAGCCTGTGTGCATTTATCTTGTTTCGACTTGTAATGTTGCTTGACGGCGACAGCGGCAGCGCTAGCGACAGCGACAGCGGCAGTGTTTCAAAAACTTGTTTTCAACGTAGTTAGTTTACTTTGAGACGGCTTCGCAGGTGGACGTGCGTGTCAGCTAGAGCGAATGTGAGAGCGCGCGCGTGAACGTGTACCGCGGTATAAAAATACACACCACCAGCAGCAGCAGCAACGTTTCAGTGTTTGCTTTGGGTTTTTATGGCGCGCGGCGCGTCAGGTAGTTTTTTTAGAAAATAATTTTGTTAACAACAAGAAAAAAATTGAGTGAATAAAAGTGTTAAGTGTAGTTCAACCCATCTACTTGGATTACTCATCATTCGGCGGCATCAGGAGCAGGAGCAACGACCACCTCCTTGCAAAATTGTTTGTCTCGTTCTCGCTTCAAGTCTTGTGCCGTGGTTACAGCAACTTTACGAAATCTCGAAACCAGTATCTCAGCCAATGTATCTGTAAGATACAAAGCGACGCAGAGCACATATTGGAATTTACTTAACGCACACACACATAAACACACTCGCTGGTCTATTGGATTCTCATTCTCTAGGTAAGTCCAAGATTTGGTCACCATTTTCAGTTCCCAGGAATAAAAACACACACACACACACACTTGTTCAGCTGCGTTTTTCCACCCTCGGCTTGGCTAATGAGCTGACCTGGCTGGTGATCGCGCTTGCTACCTGTTCGTATTGACCCGCTGTTACTTGAGGTTTTCCAAGATTTCACTGCACATATTGAAAGCTATTTATAAACGCCATCCAAGATCGCCCCCACCCCTGCCCCTGCGTACGCTGCGTTTGGAGCCACAGAGCCGGTTTTGTATACCCCGTCTGTCTGGCCCGCGCAACATCAATTCAATTTCTACTGGCTGAGTGAGTTTTTTGCGTTGCGTTGCCGAAGAACCTCCAACCTCAACATCTCTTGCCAGCGGTTGCGTCTTCAGTTCAATCTCTCAAAGCTGGTTTCGTGCTGATTTCTTTCTTTTCGTTTCGTTTTCGATTCTTGTGTTGTTGTTGTTGTACCATTTTGCTGATTTTTTCAGTGGCTCCTCCAACTGGCTAAAGAAGGTGTGCATGGCCTTCTTTACCCAGTTTTCAAATTGCTCACCGATTTGTGCTCTTTTGCTGAATCATACTTTGGCAGCGTTTGAATATTTTAGCCAGACATTCGATTTGGGGTTAACTGTGGATGTGGTCAAGGGCGTAGACAGAGCGGGGTTGAGTAGCTAAAAGTCCACTAAAACACTGCGAAGATCAATATACGACTTTATGACCTAAATCTGCTTAAGCTTTTTAGCACCTTTTTTTTGCTTCTGCCAACCGCCTTTCCTTAAATTATGCACGTAAATACCTTTTCCGGTAGCTCTTCTATTTCATAATTTATTTTTTAAATTTTTAATCACGAGAATCCACAATCGTTTTAGAACACTCGAGGACAAAGTAAGTAGCAGATCTTTCAGAGCTCTGGCTAGCTGGTTTGAACCTAAATTTACCAATTTTTCATGTTCGAACATTTCAAAGTTCGAACCTTGGTTCTTCCCACGTTTTAACAAATTTAAAAATAAACCCAATTAATTTGTTAAATTTTAAAATATTATTCAGAATTTCAGCATTTAAGCTTGCTTTTCAATATTGCTAAAATATATTACTTCTTTGATCAGACAAAAACAAAAGCATCACTTAAGAAGGCTTACATTTTATGGATAAACTTTAGTGAAATCATTGTAATCCTAAATTCTGCGTAAGGTCCGCACCCGTCGTGAAGTATAAGAATCAGTTAGAGGACCGGTTCATTGAAAAATGTTTGCCTCTATTTTCTATGAATTTCAGCGAATCGGTTAAAATTTAAAACAGCTCGGACGCAAATATATATCTAAAAAATTATTAATGCCATCAACCATAGGTTTTCTTCAAAAATTCCCCGCTACTTCCACTTTGAACTTGTACATATGTAGATATGGGAAGTTGGCATTGCCGTGTTACAAACAGACTTTTGCTATATTTCTCTCGTAAAAGATTTTTCCCAACTAAAATATGAAGAAACTTGTGAAAAATAACTTTAAAAAAAACGACTTAAGTAATTTTTCTGGACCGAACCTTTTTTCGATAAAAAACATTGTCCGGTTCGGGTCCAGGCTCAGAGGCAGGTACCAGATTTAAAAGGTTCGGTTCATGGTCCATGGTAACAACGGTTAAGGTTCGGAAATTTGAGGTTCGAAGTTTTTGGGCTTTGGTTTTGGTTCGAACCTTGGTTCGTTGCACGTTTTACCCAATATATATAGAATTACATTACAATAGGTATATACCTGACGCATAAATACATTGTAAGAGTGTAAGATGTCCATTATAATTGACGTGAGATTGGCGCTCGTGTGCTGGATATGGGCTTCCTTCTTTGCTAGTGCATAAATCTTTAGTCCGCCCTCTAAAAAAATTCGGACATTTATGCCAATTATCGAGCAGTCTAGATGATTGACACAATGTTTGTGTGCATGAATGTAGATATGTACAGACATATTTTTTCCAAACTTTCTGATTCTGCAAAATATTGATAATGCTTGCTCGTATGCACTTTTATCAGTCTTTCACTTACAAAATTGCGCATCGATTTGTGTTTATTCGCCGCACTTGGAACTTTTTTTCATAATGATTTGATCAAAAATGCCCTTATGTCTTCTAATTTTTGGCTCGTGGCTAGTGTTGTCAATTTTGCTATTTTTTCCACCAAATATCGACTGTTCAAAATGCTAAAACTTAACAGAGATTAATTTAAAATAGCTAAACAATATCAAACAATTAGGCACCGGCAGAACTGAATAGTTTCCAACTTTCGAGCTTACTAAATAGCTATATCTGGTGGGAAAAATAGCTAAATTGGCAAAGCTGCCTGTGGCACACACTTCTGTTTGTTTGAATGTATGTACTTTTGTTGCTGGACAATTCGGCTGACATGTTTCTGCAGTAGCATGCACCTAGTTGGTTAGATTGGCGCATGTGGGTTCGGAATGGGTTCGGGTTCATCTATTTTCATCCTAGTGGTTTGGTTCACAGTAAAAAAAAGCCTGAATTCCGGGTTTGAACCGGTATGCAGCCCTGCTTTGTAGTCAATTTGTCATTAGATCAATGTATCGACTTACTTAATCATTCAATAAATTTTAGGAATCAAGGATCTACTATTTTATTACTAAGTCTATGTCTGGGTTTGGAACAGATTTTGGCTTCATAGTGAAAAATATTTCGGAGTTCCCGGAGCAAACCGAAGCGGTCCTTAATCATTTTAATAAGAATTTAAGGCCTATACTCAGTCGAGATAAATATTTAGTTCGGCTCGATATTTCACATGAATAGACACATTTTTGAACAGTCTGAAACCTGATTGCTTTTGAACGGCAGTCCTATTTATATGAAATATAGTGCCGAACTAAATTTTTATCTCATCTGAGTAAAGGCCTTATGGCAAGAAAATAGTCCGAAAATGTAAACAAAAATCAACTCAACCTAAAAGGCCTCAAAATCGCCTTGAAAACCAGAAATTCTCCTATAAAATCCATCCTAAAGCGATTCATACTTAATTTTAGAAAAATATTTTCTAAAAAATTAATTTTAAGGGTAACTTTAATGAATTTTAGATAATAATTTTTATATAAAGAATTTTAATTAACAAATTTGAGAACGACAATTTCAATTCTAGGGCGATTTTCTTAAATATAGAAAAATAATATTGAGTGCACGATTTTTGGGATTTTCGTTCCAAAAAACCTTTTGGTCTTTGTTCTTACATTGGCGGTGGGAACAATTTGATTATGTTTATTAAGCATTTCGCAATCATATTTCCAAAATGTTTTTGGTACGATTTGGTCTCCTTTGGGAGATATTTTGTCTGACATACATAAATCTCAAATACATTCTTCCATGGTTCATAGGATATATAGTTCTTATAACGAAGGTTATTTTTTATGAGCATGTGGTATTTAACAGTGAACGTAGGGTTTGATTTGTGAACGAAAGAACATGAATGAAATCGCTCGCTTGAACCAAGTGCGAGCAAAAACCTTCGCGTATCACGTATCGCCCAAACTTCGTACATTTTTCTGCATTGCTCCTCCAAAGGCTTATAACATTTAATTTCTAAGTACACATATCGAGACGAGGAAAAGAAGAGTTCTTTGGCTCCCATTTCCTAGCTGACAGCAACGACCTTGCGCGGATTTTTACTCGTTTAAGCTCCCCTTACTTAACAGCTCTTACTACGCCCTTGATCCGTGACACACCCAACTGACTGAAATATTTTCAAGTTTCCCGTAAAATGATAATTACGAGTAAAACACAGAATTTGACTCACAGTTTAACAATGCGACAGTGGAGAATTGTTGTGGAACCAGAGGCATGACCAAGCCCCCTTCTGCACCCCTTTGACCACAACGAGCAAAAAGGCAAAATCAAAATGCAAAACTTGTTGCTAATATATGTGTGTACAATAACAATAACAGCAGCAGCAGCGACAGCAACAACTTCAGTTAACCACAAATATGCTTGAAGCAAACTCATTTTTAGAGTCGTTGGCCAGCAGCACTTCAGACCAGGCCAGGCCAGAGCAAAAGCAGACCAGTTGTGGTGTCACATACTACTAGCCAGCAAATGTGTCTAATCCATGAGCTATATAAAAAGTGTGTAAAAGTCAACATAACTGTGTCAGTGTGCAACTAGAAGAGGTCCAAGTCTAAGCCTATTAAGCACAGCCAATGGCCTAAGATTGAGAAAAGAACCGCTTCAATGTTGAGGGCGATTAAGTTCAATTATTGCTGACAGACGCTACACTGAATTGACTCAAGCACTGGATTTGTGGCTAATTGAAGAAGCCAATTAAGAGTGGAGGCCCAGCTGGCAACACTTTCGCTTGGCTTAAATGGCAAGACTCTAAACCGGTCCCTAGAGCCGGACAATTTTTTTTTAACCTTTTTAAAGTAGTTGCTCAGTTTTATTCATATGCCACTCCAATTCTTAGCATCTCTCTAGACCTCTTCCTGGCTGCGACGTACACAGCGTGTGACTTTGCGCTTAAACTCCGCATAATCCTCGCGCCATTCCTTGGCTGCATCCACATTGGCAGCTGACTCGTCATTGGGATCGGTTAGCATTGATATGACCGACAGCAGAATGGTCTCCACAGTGTGTACCGGTAGCCAACGTTCTTCGGCCTTCTCATAGCCCCATTTATCATCGCCCGGTTCGTGTAGTATTGAGATGCACACATCGCCCGACTTGTCAATATTGGGATGCCAGATCTCGGTAATGAATTTCATGCGCGGTGGTCGCAATGGATATTCCTTAGGAAATATGAGATGCGCTTTGAAGCAACCGCCCTCGTAAAGTGTATCGGATGGTCCAATGATGACCACCTCCCATTTGAAGATATCCACATCGTTGACCAAGCCAGCGGAGAAGCCTTCAACGGGACAGCGCTGCAGTTCAGTGAGCTGGCGCTTAAGCATTAGCGATGCTTGCACTTCGGACATATTACGGTATTGATGGTAGTATAGCCAGGTGGAGATTGCTATTTACAGGAATTTCGTACACAAATTTTGAGGAGTTTATGGCTTTAAAGTTTTTTGGAGTTTACTTTTGACGATGCTGAACACTAACACACAGACATAGACAGTTAATGCTGTGGAGTCTTTGATTTAAGTTATATTGATGTAGGAAACCATTGCTATGAAGTAAAACTATCTAGAGCAGTAATGGGTAGCGCAATTGACATGTAAACGAAATTATCGATCCCCAGGATTTCAGAAACACAATAACCAGAGCCAGAGAGTTGTTGTTTACATTTAGTACAGCGATGCCCAGCCGTATGTTCTTTGAGTACGTTTCGTTTTTGTAATTGCACCGAAGATAGGAAATCAATGATCGTATACATGCAGGGCGCGACGTATACAAGCCGACACACATGCAAACGATTTCGTGTGTGTGCGTCGCGTAGAACAAAAACCCGTTTTTTTCTCCTTTTTTGATTGGTGTTTGCGCGCGCAAGCAAACTGACAACAACAACAATTTCATTATTGGTCTTGGTGCTTTTCTTTGTGAGTATTGGTGAGTGCTCTGTCGTATGCTGTTTTTGGGCATGGCTGATTTAGTGTATAAAAATCTCGTGTCACGGTGTTTGTGTACGCAATCATAGGTACGATAGTCGATAGTAAAGTATATTCAAACCGCTAGGTAATTAAATGTAAAAAACATTAATAGTTGGCAATTGTTGACGAATAAATAGGATGTGTAGGCCAATCGGTTAAAAAAATTCCGAAATTTGCTAAACTTTATGAGTTTACAATGTGACTGAGTTTAGATTGTCCTGAAGACGTCTAAATTCTCAGGTAGATGGGTAAATAGAAGGTAAAGATCAAACGGTGGAAAAAAAAATTTTTTTGATTGTCATAAAGACGCATGGGAAAGATCAAAAGATCTAAAGAATAACGAAAATTACTAATTTTCGTATGAGTTTCGATTATCGTGTTCATGATATGGGTGAATAAACAGATGGGTTAAGGGGGGATTCTCCATACCGAGGCTGTTTTCTGGCTTATATTGTTTTTTTTTTATTGTGTTACAAACAGATTAAAGTAAAAACAAAATTTTTTTGCTTCGATACGAGGGCAGTTCAAAAAGTTATCGGCCGTCAAAGTGGGGGGTTCAAAAAAATTTTGCGTATGGAGAATCCCCCCTTAAATAGAATTATAAATAGGAGGTGTAGATCAAACGGTCTAAGAAATCGTAAAATTTTCCCAAAATTTTATATTGAGTTTTGATTATCATGAAGACGGTCCGTCTAGATGGTAAACCTAAAAAGTTCTAAATAATGGCAAAAATTACACAAATTTCGTATGTGTTTAGATTATAAACTCGGGTGAATATATAGATGGTTAAGATCAAAAGGAACAGAAAATCGCGAAATTTTCTAAATTTTAGATTATGATAAAGATTTGATAAAAAGCAATTGTTATTTAAGCTTCACTTGTTCGTTTTGTGCTTAAAGTACTAACGAAGGTGTGGTAACATATCAAGTCATCTATTATCTATAATGGATTTCAATCTTGAATCATCGAACCAAGGCCGACTGAGAATAACGAAGCTGCGCCAAGATACCTTTAGGCATTTCATTTCACTATCAGCTATCGAGTCGCTATTCACTTTTGTACAATGCAATAAGAATATTGATGACGATATGGATCGGTTCCGGTCCGTGGTTTGAAACGATTATCCGAAAATTATCGAAATATCAAATTAGATCCGAACCACACCGATATGGTAATACTAATACTGTTTCAGTGTTTACTTTTTATCTTACATTGATGAGATGTCCATAACTTTAAAATGTTTAATTAAGGCAGGTCTCTATTAATGTCTTTTAAATAGTCATAAATCGATTTATTTTTTGGAAAAAACTTTCTACATCATAAATTAAATATTTTAAAATATCTCAAGAATATTTGTATTTCAATCACTCTTCTTTAATCGAACCGAATAATGTTGTAATGGTGCGGATTACAATATAAAATAGTCGAAATTTTGAGACTGAACCTGTTTATACATATAGGTAAAGTATTTCAAGTAATCAATGATTATAAAGATTTTTAAATAGATCAAAGTTAACTTTATTCATATAATCCGAAACAGTCTGAAATCAACTATTTCGTGCTCAAAAATAGAAATTTAGTACTTGAATTAAGTATTTAGCGTACTATTCAAACCGTTTGTACTTGATTTTGAGTGTATATTTATAACTAAAACAAGTAAGAAAGTCGGTCAAGCCCGACTATAATACACTCTCTACCCAAAAAAATAAATATCTAACAATGGCAAAGAAGCCATAAAGTGTGTGAAGTGCTGCCCATCGCCCTTGTGGCCAGTGCTACCCATCATAATTGTTTGTTTTCCATATAGCTCGACTATCGTTCATCCGATCTTCACCATTTTTTTGGCGGATCGATAAACTATCTTGATAACTAAATATCTCTAGAAATTACAAACCATCTACAAAACTATGGCAGATATGACGTTTTTTCTACAAACTAAAAATTTAAAAATATAGTTGATCTGCCAGCAAGTATATAAGAAGTGTCATACTATCTCGTACCATCACTGAGATCTCTTTCTTCATATGGACAGACGAACAGAGAGACAGACATGGCTATATGGACTCGGCTGTTGATGCTGATCAAGAATAGGAAATGATTCCTTCTTTCTGTTACATTCCTCTTGCTCAAACTTAATATAGTCTGTGTACCTTTGGGATAAACAAGTAAGAAAGTCGATCAAGCACGACTGTAACATACTCTGTACGTGCAGTAGCAGCTGAAAGCAGCGCTGCTACTGCACTGCGGCAGCGAACCTTTTTTTGCTCATAGCTTGAGTATCGTTTTGCCGGTCTTTATATAGTTTGCGGCAAATCGATAAATAATGGTAATTACTAACTTTCACTAGAAAGTAAGAACCATCTATCTTCAAAACTGTGGGAGATGTGACATTTTTTCCAAATTTCGAAGGCGGGAGGGGGCGTGGCAAAAATTGAAAATAAACTTGATCCGCCTGCAAGTATAAGAAGTTTATGTCCCATACATGTCAAACCTCTATCTCTTACCATCTCTGAGGTCTCTTCGTTCATACGGACGAACTCGGTTGTTGATGCTGATCAAGAAATTATATATTTTCGGAAATGATTTCTTCTCCCTGTTATATACTTTTACAAAAACTTAATATACTCTGTTTACCTTTGGTAAAGAGTATCAAAAACTGCCCCGGTTTGTTCGATTTTGAGAAAGTCCTTTCTAGCACTAAAGTCGCATGACTCAGCCTCAATGGCTACATTGTACATCATGATAGCTGCTGCCACATTGTAGCCGTTGGTTTTTGTTGCCTTTCGTAATTGCGGACAGTTGTTGGCACAGAGTTTTGCAGGCTCAGTCTGTACATGGCGTTACTTCTTCGACCACGACATGTGTGTGTGTGTGTGTGTGGTTGGGTCTGGCTATGCTGGAATCTACTGAACTTTCCAACCCTCCATTCCGCCATGTCTGTGTGTTTTTGGCCAATTTTCCATTTTTCACTTGCTGTGCTGTTGGCATTTCGGAATGAGCCAACAGCATATCTGACTATCGCTAACTGAAATTATGTTGCCGCAAATGTGTGAATTGTTAATGTCTCTTTGGCAGTTGGCCTATGGAAAATATGGCTGTGGTTGCCACAGCCGGTTTTTCAAGTTTTCCTTGCAACGCTTTTCACAAATTCCAAATTCCCTCCCCCTCTTTCTCTCTCGCTCCATCTTGTGATAATATTTTGCCTAGCCAAATAACACAGAACCGAGTCCGATTCGAAATTTGCTAAATTATCAGGCAGAAAATGCATCCACTGAGCGAAACATGTTTGGCCACAACATAACACTGACAGCTGCTGCTCAGGCCAAGCCCATTTTGAGTGCCACATGTGGAGGCAAACGACTTGGCAGAATGTCTACACGTGCCGCTGCGTTGCATCTCAAAGTAAAACTCAAATTTCCATTTGTGAGAAACAAATGTGTCGCACGCCCAAAAGTGATAAAGTGGCATTTCAGTTTGTTTTGTTAAATTGATTTTCATATTATGTGTTTGGAAATTTTCATTAACGCGCCCACACACAGAAAATGTTTGAGCGTTCGTTGCCATCGAAGTTAATGGGGAGAGAGGGGAAGTGGAAGTCATTGATGCGGGGGATTTCTGGCAGTTCTGTTTGTATTGTGGGCGTGTAGTCGCATGCGACAATTGCACTTCCGGCATCACGCGAACTCTTACCGGGTCATACATACGAAATGTACGAGGGTGGATCAATAAGTACAGGTGGCGTTGTTATAAATATTCTTTCCAACTAGTGTATATTGCGCTGCAGTAGGTAGAGAAGTCTGCTGAAAAACAGAACGTCAGATCTCCCACAGTGTTGCAGATAGTTGGCTCGTAACCTTAAGATCTATCCAAAATTCAAAAACCGATTGTCTTCAACTCCAAATTTGCTTTTATTTTCATTCGGCTGTCGTTAAGCAAAACGTTTCAAGCGAATTCTCTTATCGATTCTAAGAAATCAGAACATTTGCCCTTTCCAATCTATCCTATTCGAAAATGAAGCGATTACGGACAAACAGGGGTGATCCAGAAATTAAACTCATATACAGTCGGAAACTCTTTCTCCTGTAACCCTTTTCACTCCACGCCCATGCAAAAAAAAAGGTGTGAGTGTCGATAGCACTCACGAGTCTTTGATGTGAAACTTGATGCTAAATTTGAGGGCTTAATTTCAAAATCACAAGCTCTCTCCATGGTAAAAGTACTGACAAAAAGACAGTTTTTGGATTCATATGAATAATCCCAATCTTTAAATCTTCGCACACACTAACCACCCACTTCCCACCAACAACCCACTTACTTCCCACCCACTCCCCACCCACTTACCTCCCACTTCGCTCGTGACGTCATCGTCACGTGACGCTGAAATCAAATTTCACCCCTACTAAAATCTTCCGTACCGAAACTAAAGATGTCTCACATCAAAAAAAAAACTAACCTTTGTTTTACGTTCAGTATGATGACAGTTCCCAGCGAGTTACTTATGAATCCACCCTCGTACGTACTCACATATACTTACATATTTCCCTTCTCTCTGAAAATGAAAATGAACAGGTGCTGCATTTTGTTTAGCCTCGCCACTGGACGCCTTTGCTGCAGGCCCTCAATTGATTGCTCATGGGTGCGCACGTTCAACATCAAGCAGCTGATGGGCATTCATTCAATTGGTATAGATTGTTCTCTTCCTCTCTCCTTCTCCCCCTCTCTCTCAATGTCTATAGGAAAAGTGCTTGCGGTTGGTTCTGTTAGAGCTACATACATGCAGATTCTACATAAATAGCCATTATAATACTTATTCAAGTTTATTGTTTCTTCTCAATTTTAATTTGCTTCTCTCATAAATCTGACTTAAGCGAGTGACCAACATCATTTTACCTCTTCATTGAGACTTTGAGTTATGTTTATTTCCATAGCGGTGCATACCCCTCCTTTCAGTTCTGTTCATTATTTCCAATTGCATGCAAAAGAAATATGAGGAAAAAAGTGCATTGCTCAGAGTTTTTCGCCAGAACAATGCCGGCAAGAAAACTAAATAAATTGCAGAAAAACGAAAAGTGGAAAGAACGAAAACAAAAACCTCTCCACTTGCAATTTTAATGTGTTTTGTGCGTTTTTTTTTGTACATTTTGCTCCGCTTTATAATTGAGTTGGCAGTTGGAGTTGGAGCTTAAGCAAAGGCAAGTGGAGCACCGAGTGGGTGGGTGTTCTGGAACTGGAGTTGAGTTTGCTAGCCGGCTGTGCGCTCATGTGCACTGAAAGGGAACAAAATTCTGCACTTTTCGACTGAAACGCGATATTATATTTTTATTATTATTATTATTTTTTTTTTTTTTATAACATTCAGCCACATTGAGGTCCGGACTTACCTTTATGGTCATGCCAAGTGCTATGAGCACTCTGTGCTAGATTGAAATAGAGACGCTGCAGCTGGAGGATTTGACAGACAAAAGCCGCAAGTGCACTGTGGTCAGAAAGTGATTCGTTTTTACACAGAAAGAAGTAAAAGTTGGCGATGTTTGTCCCCTTCTTGCATAAACACCTTCTTCGATTACGACATCGGCATTTCAGTAAACTTTTTTAACTGAATACAGATCAGGATAAGATTGGACAAAACGACATAATTCTGCCTACGTATGGCGCTTTTTATGCGGGAAATATTTCATTCGCAAGATACATTAATCCGCCATTTATTATTTAGTTTCACACCTCCAAGCTGAATTATGTCGATATATTTTTATGGCTTCGCTCATATTATTATTCGCAAAACCAACCAAAGTTTGTTTGTCAAAAGCAGCCACCTCAAGTGGCGCCATCTACCTCTTGGTGGCCATCTATGTAAAAGCCAGCTGACTAAGGGCTGGCCAGTAACACTTCATGAGTGGCGCGAACATATTTTTACACACACATACGTACAAAGGCCACAGACAGCGCGGCTCTGGCTCGTTGTGTCTGTTTTTGCTGTTGAATCGCATTGGAGTTCCCAAGCGATTATGGCATTACAGGCATGAGGAGGGAGTTGTTTTCTGATTGTGGTATCAGGTGAAGAACGCTGATGATATGGTAGAGATACCATTGAAACAGCTGTTCGGTCAACTAACCTCCTTTGTGGTGTGGTGTGTCGCTGTTTTAAAGTTATGTACCAAAATAACGAGACCCTAGAGCCGGCAAAAACTTGAAGGTTTATTTCGCATTTTATTTTTGGAGAATATGAAATGAATATATATAAATTTGAATTATAATTTTAAAATGCATCATAAAACATATAACACAATCAACAAATATCACTTGAACATCAAATTACACCTTAACTAAAATAAAGGAAATTTTTTTGCGAGAGAAATGATAGTTCAATTGGAGCTTCTGTTCTAACTAGATTTTCAAATAAGAAAATGAAATCTCTTGTAGTTCTGGGACACCGACGGATTTTTCGAGCGTTTTGCAAACCAACCGAGGCCAAAATCTCTAGATAATTTCGTGACACCGCTGATTATAGCTTTATTATAACTTTATTATTTTATTAATATAGTGTGCAGATGCCGTGAGGCATTTGAGCTCTGTCGGGACTAGCAGACATACGTGTTTGGAACGACAATAAATGTCAATTCAGCGTCGGTCCCCCCTACGGAAGCCCAGTGGCCCGATGGCCGCCCAGGGGGCGAAAAATCGCTATTCACCCGAACAAAAAATGGAAAGATCGCAAATGACATCCCGCTCTTTCAACGCCAAAATTAAATAAATTTTCCTTCATGCGAAAACATTTCCAAACGGCTCTTTCGTTTTTGCTTTTGTGCCATGGTTTTTATATAATTATACCCTTATATAGGGTATATTAAAATTGTCCAGATGTTTGTAACGCATTGAAGGAAGAATCTCCGACCACACAAAGTATATATGTATATTCTTGATCAGCATGACGAGCTGAGTTGATATAGCCATGTCCGTCTGTCCGTCCGTCCGTCCGTCTGTCCGTCCGTCTGTCCGTCTGTTTCTATGCTATCTCCTTCGTCAGGTTTAAAGCTCTCTTAACCAAACTTTGCACGAAATCTTTTGGTACAAATACGCAGCACATTTGTCGGAACCGGCCAGATCGGATGACTATAGCATATAGCTGCCATAGGAACCATCGGTCGAAAATGTTGTTTTAGTGAGAAAAACTTTTTTGTCTTTAACGCAAACGTCCCCGAACCTTGTATTTACAAGTTATCTATGCTTTCACATAATTCCACCAAGTTTGATAGGACAACTATATAGTACAGCTGCCATAGAAATTGGGTGAAGAAAATGTATATAGGAGGCCTTGTCAAAAATGTGTACATTTGGCCGAATGTACATATTTGTGTCAGTGGAATCAGGCTACTACTTTATATAAATCATACAAGCTACAAGGGCATAAAAACTTCGGTCGAGCCGAAGTTAGCTTTCCTCTATTTTTCAGCTTATACATTTCCACAAGGTGCGCGGAAAATGGCCCAAAAGATTCTCTGGCATAAATAAATAAATAAAAATAAAATAAATTTGTTTCTTCGTTCAATATTTTTTAAGATAAATGTAAAATTTTTAGGATTAACAAGTAAGAAAGTCGGTAAAGCCCGACTGTAATACCTATAAAATCTGTACCTAGAGTAGCAGCTGAAAGCAGCGCTGCCGAACAATAGATGACGCCACTACTTGCATTGAACAATGAGGGATTTTCAGAACTGACTAATAGATGACGCCAGGGCGGGGGAAATAACTTTCTTTTGGTCATAGCTTGCGTATAGTTCATCCGATGTTTATAATTTTTCCGGCAAATCGATAAATAATCTTGATTACTCAATATCTCTGGAAAGCACGAATTATCTGTCTTCAAAACTGTGGGAGATATGACGTTTTTTCCTAACTGTGGGGGCGGCAGGGGGCGTGGCAAAAGTTGTAAATAAACTTGATCTGCCGGCACGGATAATAGGTATATGTCTCATACATATAAAAACCTCTGTCTCTTGCCATCTCCGAGATCTTTTCGTTCATACGGACAGACGAAAGGACGGACATGGCTATAATGACTCGGCTGTTGATGCTGATCAAGAATATATATTCTTTATAGGGTCGGAGATGATTCCTTCTGGCTGTTACATACATAAAAATACTCGGATCACATCAATATTTTTCTGATCGGGCCAAGAATATCTTGGATTACCCTGTTTTTATTACCGCTTATGATCGATGAAATCCCGTATGGATTGATTTTTTTTGAGTGTATAGATGTAATTTAAATGATTTTTAGAGGTATTAAAAGGTTTCAGAAAAGGACGATTTATCGATATATCCTTATATTTTTCGTCTCGATATATTAACACTCGATTTTGAACATTTTATATAATATTTTTGGGAAATATTGAGAACCCAACTCTATGCTTGCCAACTGCTTAGAGTAGAGGTGGGAAAAAAATCGATGTTCATGGCATCGATATTTTTGCAACATTTTTAGCAAAACATCTATTAAAGTAGTTCTTTTAAATTTGTCTAGAATTTCTGTATGCCGCGTTTAGTTTTTTCAATTCTAAATGCAGCATGTAGAAAAGCTACATGCCACGTGTTGAAGTGAGAAAACTAAACGCGGCGTGCCGAAAAGCTACATAAACGTTATGGGTTGAAAATAGCGTTCAAAACGTGTAGAAATCATACATTTTCATTTACACAAAAAAAAAATGTCTGCACTTGTGATTTTTGTTTATATGCTTATGCTATCCTGAAAGCTCAATTATTTCGCTATGCATCATCATCTCAGAGCAGAATAGGAAACCACCAACCCACCACCAAGTTTGGTTCTGAAAAATATCACATTAAACCAATTAGTAATTTTTTTTTTTACTTACTCTGGGGGGATTTGGACTCGGGGCCCTTGGACTGAAAAAAACACGGTTGCAACGACTTCTTAGACGGCTGAGCTACGCCGCGCGTCAAAGGCAAGGCATCTTATGTTATATTTGTATTGAGTAAGATGTAGTTGTATTAAAAATACACCAATTTTTGCTTGCTTGTAATTATTAAGTTCGAATTCATTGCTCTACTCATTTATATACGGGACTGAAATTTGCACACGTTTTGTGTAGATTTCTAACATGTAGCCTTCAGCATTTGTAATTCTAAACATTTATTTGGAAAACCTACATGTCGCGTGTGGAGAGAAGTTTTATAAATGAAAAATATAAGAATTCAGTACTGATTTAGAGCTACATTTTTCTTTTAGAATTTCCAGATGCGCTTGTAGGATTTCAATATCGAAACGTTAATGTAGAAAACCTAAGCGTTCGTATGGCATTCAGATTGCTGCATGAAAAATGTAGAAGTTATTTGGAAATAAACTGATTTTATTTGATGAGACTATTGTCGTGTAGACTTTGCTTTTAGCTTTTCTACACGCGGCGTTTAGTCTTTAAATTTCTAGACGTTGCATGCAGCTTTTCTGCACGCCAAGTGTAGGATTGACGTTTCTACACGTGCCGTGCAGCCAATTTTGTTTTCTCTGTGTAGATAAAACTTTGTTGCAACTAATGCCCAGACAAAGTATTCGAAAATCGTGCAAAATCATTTTATAGTGGTTCGTATTATTTATGTCACAAAAAACCTACTTTTGCACCATAGTAGATAGCCGGTGTGGTCCGTAATGAGCACTTCCGCCAACTGTAGTCGAACTGGCACCGCATTAAAAAGCGCATTTTCTTTCTATTACACCAATACACTAGAATACACTTTTACTAGCTTAAAGCTGACTTTGGATACACTTTAATTACTCAATTTGATGGTTCATTAGCGGTTCTTGCTGTGCATTAGGGCCAGCGTAGTCTAGTGTGTGTGACGTGTGAACCGTAAAACGTTATGCGTATTTCATAACTTGGGCCAAACAAAAAGACTAAACTGTCTCTCCTCATGCCAAATGAGCCGTTAGACAACACTCTGCGGAGTTCATTTACTTTGCCAAAGAAAATTCTATAGAAAAAACGAAGCAACGCTATTTGTAGTTTTTATTTCGTTTTGTGTTTTTTTTTTAAATGCTGGCCTGTCGCTTTTTTTGTGTTCGTTGGGAGGGGAAAAATCCAAGCTTGGCCTAAAAAAGTGCTTATTAAATTTAATGACAGCACGTTTGCTTGCGAAAAGCGTTTCGACTTTTTTCCAACCTTTAGTTATATCGTTTTTTTTTATGTTTGGTTTGGTTTATTGGGGGGCTGGAACTCATTGGGAGCAGAGACCATAATAGCACAGTCTTTAAGTTTAATTACGTGGCATGCCAGGGCTGTTTTTTTTTTTGTTGTCGCTACGGACTCTAGGAAGTACGTTTTAATGAACATAATTGTCCGTCAAGATGGTCTCAAATGAAATTGTAACAAATTTTTATTGTAAGCGCGCATTTCACTCAAGATATTTGTGGAACAACAAAAGGGATTTTACAATGGGACAATTTAAAGTTGTTATTAAAATGATGATAAGAAAATTGTTGTTAATTGATATAGTATTATATAAAGAAATGCGTTTCCTTTGGAGAAATGTGGTTGGGGTGAGTGTGAACACACACCAATGACATTCCAGCTAACTAAAATCTTTGTCCGATTGATCATCTACTTCGCCTTAGCAAAGTATGGATTTTTGTGTCGATAGCAAGTGAGACGGCTCAGTGCACTTCTGTGGGTATTCACACTGGACACTCACAAAAAAAATCAAGAACTTTGTACTTGAATTAAGTACAAACGATGGGGGTGCGAAAATATCTGACTCAAGTACTAAATTCTTATTTCAAGTACGATTTTTTCAGTCCCAAAAAAACTTTTAGGATATATTAAGTACATTTTGAAGTATATTGAAATTCATTTGATCATTCTTTAAATTTGTAATAATATTTAGTCAAACCCGACTAACTCTTAAAATAAGTACAACATATTCTTTGTTGAAGTCGATTAAACTCCAAAGTCAACCCCAATACATTCTTAAAATAAAACATCAAACAAGCACAAAATGTTCTTGGTTGAGCCATAAAATTCTGAATCTATTCCCAATTTGTTATTGAAATGAGATCTCTGCATTGAATCAAAGAAGGCTGAAAAGATCCAAGGGCCATTACTTGACCAAAGACCAAGATGGTATTACTGTAGGTTAGAAACCTTCCATCACTCCATAAGTGTTAGAACCAGGAGGGAATTTTAAGAACAGGTTCGCTTAGAAATAAATCGCATTTTTCTTTGCACAATTTTTGGTGCTCTTTATACCCTTGCAAAGGGTTTTATAATTTTTTTTATATATTCTTGATCAGGGCGACGAGCTGTGTCGATTGAGCCTTGTTCGTCCGTCTGTCCGTCTGTCTGCAATCGAGCTGAAATTTTGCACAGAGTCTTCTTTTTACTGCACCCTGCTAATATGTCGGAACCGACCGGATCGGATGACTATATCTTATAGCTGCTATAGGAACCATCGGTCAAAAAATGGGTCTTAGTGAGGAAAACTTTTTTGTTTTCACTGTTAGCGTCCTCAAGCTCGGAAGTTGATCGACATCGGGGGACTATATCTTATGGTTGCCATAGGACCGATCGGCCGAAAATGGGTCTTAGTAAGAAACTATTTTTGTTTTTAATGTTGGTGTCCTTAAACTCGCTGATTACTTTTTTTATATGTTTTCAAATAGATTCGCAATGTTTGGTCGAAATCGGATGACTATATCTTAAGGCTGCCATACAACCGATTGGTCGGAAAATCAGTCTTAGTGAGAAAAACTTTTTTGTTTTTAATTTTATCGTTCTTAAGCTCGGCGACTGTTATTTTGATATGTTTAAAATCAGATGTTTCTCTGTTGGAAAATGGATTTTAGTTTTTGGGTTTTCATTTTAGTTTTTTTTTTTAAATTTTTGATTTTTATGTATACGTTCTTAAACTCTGACATTTCAAAAACAGCATTTGCAAGGGTATAAAAACTTCGGCACAGACGAAGTTAGTATGGCCTTCTCGTTTTTAAGTTTATTTTGTACTTAATCCAGGATATTTTGTACTTGAATTAAGAACGTGTTTTTCTTACATTTTTGGGCTTACTGTAAGTACGAAAAGTTTCTGATTCAATTAAGATGGTTCTCACTATAATAATATTAAAGGTCGGTTTCTCCATTTTAGAATGTTTCGTACTTATGTATTTAAGTACTTTCAAGAACAAAATGTGCCCGTAACTTTAAGTGCAAAACCGTATAAATTCTATTCCGATCGATCTATAACTCTGCCAGTCGAATTATTATGTGTACTTGAAGTAGGGGAGCATTTCATACTTGCATCAAGAATTTTTGAGCTCTAAACTATGGTTAGAATAAAAATACTTAACCACAGAGCGAATTTCTTGATTCAAGTATTATTTTTTATATTTAAAATTTTTAAATACAACTTTGGTTGGTCTCTTCCAATTAAAAACGGTTTTAGCTCGAAGTACAACAAATTTAAGATCAAATATATTTTTTTTCAAGTGCGTTCATGCTAAAATTATACATAGGCTAAATCTTGGTTGAACTAGGGTTGATTCGATTTCAGAACTTAATTTTTGAGTGGCCGTGCCTTTGGCTAAACGAAAATGAATAAATATTTTGTCTGTGGCCTAAAAAAAGTCCGCAATGTAATCCTGAAGCAAGAGTCTCAATGAATACACCAAATCTACTTTTAAATGAGTTTTCAAACAAAAACCTTATTTTTTCCTTTCTCTATTTTGCTTTATTTAATTTCACAAGCAAATTACATGCACCCTCTCATTCTCCATTCGCTCACATTAGGGTCTTTCGGCTGGACCACAACCATAAAAAGAAACTACGCCTTGCCGTTCATGCAGCGAGACAGGTTCTGCTTCAATTTTTTCTGTCTTTGATGTGTGCAGAGCTCAGTATCAGCAAGGATGGGTTGATTTTGATATATGTACCAGATTTAAAGTAAAAAAATTAATACATTTTTTAAACATTTCAACATAAATCGTAAATTTATTAGCCTATTCCTCTTGAAAAGCTCTGCAACATGACACTTTCTGAGAGTCATGCATTATATGTGTGACAGAGAAAAAGAATAACTGTAAAATGCCCACTAACATGAGGCTAATTACAACCCCCATAAAAAAAAAACTCTTTTGCTATAGCTTAGTTAACCCATTTCTGCGCCGTCATCTTAGTTGCTATTTCTTTTTTAATTGACTTTTAGTAGTATCATTTCATTATACCACACCTGTCCACCTGTCCACCTCTCCACATCTTATCCCGCATCTACATCTCAATTTGAATTGTCATAATATGATGACTCCAAATGTTTAGTTAAGAAAGTGGAGGGCTCACTTGTGGGCAGCCTCGAGGGCTAGAGGTATCTCCATCTGTGTTAATTTCCGCTCAACTGTTAGTTTTATGACTTCTTCAAGATATTCCCACCAGCAGAGCCTAAGGTGAGGGGCCCAGATCTTCGACTGTTTGCTGCGTCACAGCGAAACGAAAGCTGCGGGTCAGCTTTGAATAATTTATGACAAACCGAGTGGGATTGAGCATTTCCATGTGGAAAAACGAAACTGTTGTCAAAAGAAAGCTAATTAGATGATGTGGCAGGGAGTGAGGTCAGTGGGTAAAACTTACGCACATTGTCCAACCCTCTAGACAATGTCAAGGGTTCGACACTAAGTTGTTAACAAGTGAAGCGTTGCTCGACTGACTTAACTTGTTGTTAATGGCAAAGGGGAAACCAGAGGAAGCGCATGCAAATTCGCCGGCTGTAATTGTGTGAATAAAAGTCAACATTTGTGGCCAACGCCTCGGCACGCCATCAAGGCAGGGGACGGCTCTTGTGTGCCTCTTCCGTGCCTCTTCCGTGCGTTTGTTCAAATGAAAATGAATTCATTTCGTAAACTCTACGAAATTAGCATAGTTTTTTTCATCTTTGCGGGGAACTGTGCTAATGTTACGAAGTTGCTTCCTGTTTGCTCGCCGAGATTTAAGATCTTCTCTGGTACAGTTCATTAACTTGGCAACAATGTGAACTGAATTTCACTTTTTTCGCGCACAATTTGAAGTTCAACGAGCTTGTCTCGCGTCGCGGGGTGCACTGCATCGTTGGCATACTAAGAAACCAGTTGAATAATCACCAAGTGAGCCGAGTCTTTGATGTGGTAGGGAAATTGCAAATTACCGGTACATAACCTGGGGGTCTAAATGGTCATTGGTGGCCCTTTGGCCCAACTCTCTTTCGCTTTGCGTCTCCACGGAAGGGGATTTAATTAAAAATACTATTTACTTTCACTGCCTGTTTACCGCGAATGGCAAACTGACAGCTAGTTATAAAATTTATGCCAGTTTGTAGTTTATAATTATGCGAAATGTTATTATGCCAAACTATGGCAGTGACAGTTTGCAATTATGCTGGGACAAGTCTCCCATCCCAAGGTTGGGGGGATGCACAAGCGATGGCAGGATGTTGCGAATAAATTGTGAATGACATGATAATGGAAGAGGAAGACCAACTGAAAAGTATTGCAAATAAGGAACTTATATAAAATATTCAATTGGAGTTTCTGAAATCAAGTTTGCAAACTGCTTTAAAAAGATAGTGAAATTTTGGGTTTCGTTCTCAGACCGGTTTTTAAAAGCATTGAACCCAATGTTTCGAACTGAAACTTAGATCAAATAAACAAAAAATGCCTCCTTAGAATGTGTTCGGTTCAATATTTGTGAGCCTCTTAAAGCAGACCACTAACCGAACCTGCTCAAATATTTAACCCGAACCCGGACATCGTTTAATACTCTGTACCAAAGGTACAACAGCAGCGCTGCTTTCAGCTGCTACTGCAGTTACAGAGTATATTACAGTCGGTCTGAACCGACTTTCTTTCTTATGTGTTTTTATTGTATGTGCCAGGTTCAGTTCAAATAATTCACATTTTTGAGGAAAGAGAATCAAAAATGTTAATTTTCTTTTTAATTTAACCTGTTTGAACGAGTTAGCTGCCAAACCATATGGATATTTACAAGCTTGGGGCACAGCCTATGACTCTTTCCTCTCGCTCTCTCATGTTTACTTGCTTTTAAAAAAGTTTTGAAATGAATGGAAAACTACTAGAAAACCAAACACTTTTTACATACAAAAGACCCATTTCTACTGAAACTATTTTTAAGTGTAGTTTGTATTGGTGATCACAAAAATCGATTTTAAACATTTTTTCATGGCTACGTTTTTTAAATATGAATTTTTTTCATTTTTCCGGTAGGTGCACTTACATTTTAAGCCATATCTCACTTCGTAATCGTCAAATGGAGTCAAGCAAGTTGTGAATCGATAGGCAATTGAATTGTCAATAATCGCACACAACACTATTTTCGAATCGGTTAAGTAGTTTAAATACAATACTAAAAAATATTTTAAAAAAATCGATTGTTTGCTCGAAAACGCATTAAATTTCGTTTCCAAACGCCTAGGAAAAATATTTAAAAATTCAAAAAAACAATTTTTTTTTTCTACATAAGAACCGCACTTCTGCGAAGAAAATCTATAAATAAATACAAGAGCTGGGAGCAATTAAGTGCTGAAAAAGTGGTATTTTTGAGATTTTTTCAAAATAAATTTTAATTTTCTTCGACTTTTGTTCTGTTCTAGAATTTTTTTTTGATCTGGCTATTCGCCCACTTCTAATATTGACCAAAAGACGAAGAAAGTTGAAAAAAAAATTTTCTAAACACCTAAAATCAGAGCTCGCAAATAACCCTCAACACTTTTTTCAGTGCGATCAGTCCCCAGACAAAACAGAAACAACCAAAGCCCACTCGCTCTCTCACTGAGCAAAACCCTTTTTTTCCCTTCTCATGTGTTTTCTGTTGAGCAATTTCGATTGATCAAAACAAACGAGACGATCTGTCAATAACAACTGATAGGGACACTTGTGAGCGACCGCTCACGAAAAACTGTCTTCAAATGAGCAAAACACAAAAAGTGTCAGCAAAAATTGTTATTTGTTTCGTTCGTGTGGTAGGCGGTGGGCTTATGTACTATATGTACAATATACATAATTAAATAAATTTGTTTTTAGGCGTTAAGCAATTACCAAAAACTAATATTTTCTGCATTTCATTTGATAGGTTAATAATAATTAATTTCTCCATACTACACATATGTACAAAGATCGTTGACTGAGACAAACACACACACACAGGCATCACAGTAACAAACTCGCTTACATTCTTAGAAGACACTTTGGAAGTCGGCTCTCGGCAAAACGGTCAGTGAAAGACATGAGCAAAACAGCAACGAAAAAAGCGATCTTTGGTTGAGCGAAAACAGCTATTGAGCAAAACAGAATTAAAAGTGTCTTTTTTCAACCTCTTTTGTTGTGTCTGTAACAGAACAGTTTTACACAGACACGCTGATAGTGTTAACAGTTTTTTGCGAGCTCTGCCTAAAATACTTAAATTTTACTGTTAGTTCCTTCACTTAAATTGATCCAGCTACAATATTTATTCATAGATTTTCTTCATCAGTACCTTTTTATCTTTGTAGAAGAACGATTCTTAAGTCGAAAGAATAAAATTAATTTTTTTTTTGATTTTTTTATATTTTTCCTAGGCGATTAAAAATGAAATTTTATGCATTTTCGACCAAAAAATCAATTTTTTTGAAATATTTTTGGTCATTGTATTCAAACTTCTAAGCCGAAATGAAAACAATGATCTACGCTATTATTGACAATTTAATTACCTTTCGATTCATGTCTTGCTTGAGACCATCTGAAGATTATGAAGTGAGATATGGCATAAAATGTAAGTGCACCTACTGAAAAAAATAAAACAATTCATATTTAAAAAACGTAGCCATGAAAAAATTTTTGAAATCGATTTTTGAGATCACCAATCTAAACTACACTTAAAAATAGTTTCAGTAGAAATGGGTCATTTAATTTTTTTATATTTTTAAACTAGTGTTATCTATTCGTTAAACTAAAAGTAATTTAAGACCACTATTTTATTCGTTTTTAATATAAAATTGATACCAGAAGGATCTCTCTTAGTTTGTCAGAGATTAATGATAGCTCGATCCAAGTATTCCAAAAAATAAAAACAAAAGATTCAGTTCAATAAGAAATGGCTGTAAAGTTAGTCTAAGCTGAGTGGTACTCGGTCACCAATTGTTCAAACCACCATTTATGGTGTCTTTTACAGTTTACCAGTTTTCCATTCATTTACTTTCTTCCCCCATATTGAACTTAGGACTTGTTTCATTCAACACTTATGATAAACAAAGATATTGTTTTATTCACTTGAAAAGTGTATTATAATTTTGACCAGAAGAGTGCAACCCACAGAAGAAATCATCTCCGATCAAGTAAAGTGTGTATATTCTTGATCAGCATGACGAGCTAAAGCAGTCTTTACACTTGCATTATTTCTCTAAAAAGTCTCTTTAAAGATACGACATAATAGTGTAATAGGCAAACATATTATATATCTCTGACGAGAAACTTTTGACTTTTCTTTAGACAAATATGATGAAATAGAACCGGTTCTATTTGATAAAAGTAACTCTGCTGCGACAAAGCTGTCAATTTTGTGGAGTTGCCATTTCCCCCAAAAAATACTAAAAATACTATACTTCTCGATTTTGCTTATCGATTACACTAAATTGAGAACTCTGAAAGTTGTTTACTTCTTTCAAGTAGAAAGGAGAAGTATTTATTTGCGAAAACGGCAGACAAACGGGTAAGTGTAAAACCGTTGCAGAATGTGCATTGTGGCTAACATACTATATTAATTTTAGAATTCCGAATGGTAAAAATGCGAGGTAATAGCTCTCCTGTAGTTTTACGAAAATGAGACACTACTATACGACAGCAAGAGCAAGCTGTACAAAAACAGGGAGGCTCGCCAAGCAGCGTTTTTTAATATAGAGCAGAGGTTGACTGCAATAAATTAAGACGTGAACGTCGGGGACATTAAAACTAAATTATATTATATAATTTACGCTGACAATACACCGATTAAATGAAAAAATCAACAAAGAGCGTTTTGGTTTGAGAAGATGCGCTTTTTGGAGCGCAACATTCGAATGCGCCCATCGAGTTCCCCTTTTGCAGAGAGTGTTAAGTGTTTTTGATAAAAAAGGTATCGTTTTATATAACAGATTGGTGATGAATCAGATCCTTCACTATCAGAAAAGTCGATTTCCGCCGGTAGAGAAATGTCCTAGGTTCGACGAGAAGGAAAAACTCATGGAGGAGGCGGCTCTTCCAGTAATAAAAAATCCAAATCGGAAATTCTCTTCAGTGGACGCATTTGGAGAATTTTTAAAGGCTCAAGCGGCAAAAGTCCCAGAAGACCCGCAAGATGAGTTCTTCGTTGAAGCAATAAATTGTATTATTATTATGTCAAATATTAAACTTTTTGATTGCCTCAGCTTGCCAGGGGACTGCACCAATGCCATTCAAGTAATTTGTGAAGTGGGCCCGTATTTTAATTGGCTCAGTTGCGGATCGATTTTCAGCGCTTTCCATTTAAGCTGGCACCTGTTTGACGCCAGGTTCCTTCACTGAAGGAGATTGAGAGAAGATTATTTGATTGTTATCCATTTTCACACAAACAACTCTCCCTTTTTTATTCCCTTGTAGAGGGTATATTAAAATTGTCCAGATGTTTGTAGCGCATTGAAGGAAGCATCTCCGACCACACAATGTATATATATTCTTGATCAGCATGACGAGCTGAGTTGATATAGCCATGTCCGTCTGTCCGTCCGTCTGTCCGTCTGTTTCTATGCTATCTCCTCCGTCAGTTTTTAAGCTATCTTAACCAAACTTTCCACGAAGTCTTTTGGTACAAATACGCTGCACATTTGTCGGAACCGGCCAGATCGGATGACTATAGCATATAGCTGCCATAGGAACCATCGATCGAAAATGTGGTTTTAGTGAGAAAAATTTTTTGTCTTCAACGCAAACGTCCTCGAACCTTGTATTTACAAGTTATCTATGCTTTCACATAATTCCACCAAGTTTGATAGGACAACTATATAGTACAGCTGGCATAGAAATTAGGTGTAGAAAATGTATATAGGAGGCCTTGTCAAAAATGTGTACATTTGGCCGAATGTACATATTTGTGTCAGTGGAATCAGGCTACTAATCTATAAAAATCATACAAGCTACAAGGGTATATAAACTTCGGTCGAGCCGAAGTTAGCGTTCCTCTATTTTTCTCTTTTGTTGTGTGTCAAAAATTGTTGAACCAGTACTGAATCCGTTGAACTAGCTCAGAACCAGGGCTTAACCCCGAAACGAATTTCGGTTCCGGTACCGGTTCCGGTACGTCCCGAAATGAATGTTTCGGTTAAAGGTTCTATTTCGGTTTTCAATTAATTTCCGTTTTCGGACTCGATACGGTACCGGTATTTCGGTATACCGGTACGTATTGGTAAAAGTAATTTTGAGGTAAATCTAAATCATTTTGAAATGAAATCTCATTCAATTCTGGGAATATTGTGGAAGATTCTGACCAGTTAAGAATGTTTTCATGGTTTCGAACACGTTTAAGTGCGAGAAAAGTCTTAATGAAATCCAGCAACTGTTTAGCTAGAGACGACGAATTTTTTTTTTTCAATTTGTGTGTGTCCAAATGGAAATAAGATCACCCAAAACAAGATTTTCGGTTTAGTTGTGGCCACCTCCGCCGGTTCTAATATGCGTACAATTTCGCGAGCTGAACTGCCACACTTTCCAGTGCAGAAGAAAGTTGTTATCTGCAGCCGCAAAACTGGACCAGATGTTGAAAATGTCTTCCGCTGCAAATATTTTATTTTTTTATTTTATTTATTTATTTAGAGTCGACAAACAAAGGCTGTCAACAAAAGTATAAATATGTTACAAAAAAAAATTTTATCAGCCTATCAAAGAAAATTTAATAAAATTACAAAATAAACTAATAACGACTCCTACACGGTGGGGGTATTTTATTTGCCCGTCCGGCCAGGTATGCCCCTATTCACAGCCGATTCTAGTCAGAGACGTTATTAGAGCTAACAAAAACTTTAATAATATAGAGATCGAGAAAAAACCAAAACCTATAGTTATGTAGGAGCAAAGGAAAAAATAAGATAATATAATAAATTAAACTAAAACAGAGATAGGGAGAAAGAGAGAAAACTATCTAAAAGTAAACTTTAAAAATAAAAAATGTATACGTAAAACTTAAAGAGAGAGTTCTGTTGAGAGCAGGTGATTGAAATCATTGTAATTCTTACATAAAACCCGAAATCGATTATGCTGGGCATAATCAGTTGTGCATCTTGACAAGATAAAAGGAAAATAGTTTCTAGTTGGCCTAGAAGGAACGGAAAAGTTAAGGCGACCTAAAAGATCAGAAGAGTCTACATCACCGATAATTAGCTTATGAAGAAAAGAAACACCTAAGACTGTTCTACGGTTAGCTAACGAAGGAAGGTCAATATGCAAAAGTCTGCTGGAGTACGTTGGTAAACGAAGGTTAGGATCAAAATTTAAGCCACGTAGGGCAAAAAGCTAGAATTGCTTTTGAACTGATTCAATTCGATCGATATAAGTTGAGGTACAACTCGTGACCATATCTGCGATGCGCTCTGCAAAGGTAATAAAACCGAAACTGTACCGGTACCAACGTTTCGGTTTCGTTCCGGTGCTATCGGTTCTATTAATAACGGTAAACGGTTTTCGGTTCTCAAAAAAAAATGTGTATAGGTTTCGGTTCCGGTAGTTGATTTGAACGGTTTATTTCGGTTAACGATTCCGGTACCGGTTCCGGTATTAAGCCCTGCTCAGAACATCTAGTTCAAGATTCTCTGTTAGTAAAATTGTAATAGCTAATCATAGCTTCTTCAAAGAGTTTCTCTTTAGAGAATTTGAAAACCGACTCTTTAGAAGAAATATGATAAGTGTAAAGGCTGTTTAAGTCCGTCTGTCTGTTTGTTCGCGAACTTTTTCCTCAGTTAAGAAGCTATCGTGTTGAAATTTAGCACAGTCTTCTTTTAACTGCTCGCTGATAATATACCCGGATCGGATGATTATTTCTTGTAGCTGCCATTGAAACGATCGTTCGGAAAATGGGTTTTAGTGAAACAACATTTTTGTTTTCAAAATTAGAAGTAAACATTCAGATTTGGATGTTGCTAACCGTTAAAGCGTGCTTTTACAAGTGTATTTAGACTTCGGAACTTTCTCGTTTTATGGTAACTTAATTATACCCGTTACTCGTAGAGTAAAAAGGGTTTACTAAAGTCGTGCGAATGAATGTAACAGGCAGAAGGAAACATTTCCGACCATGTAAACTATATATATTCTTGATCAGCATCAGCAGCGAGTCGATATAGCCATTTTTAACCCAGATCTCAAAGACTAGAAGAGCTAGAGCAACCAAATTTGAAATGTAGACTGCACGCAGATCAAGTTTGTTTCAAATTTTGGCCACTCCCCCTCCCCCTAATAATTAAAAATGTTTAATAACTAACACAATTTTAAGATATCGGTCTCAAATTTAAAACTTAATTTTATATTCGCAACATCCATAGTCCCAAAAATTTTCATAAAGATCGGATAATAAATAGACGAGTTAAAAAATGTTGCATACTTTTCGGCTTTCCCCCTTAAGAACACAGGAAGGCTATCAAACATTTCTTCCCCTGAGTAACGGGTATATCGAAGTTTTGCAGGGCCGACTTTAACTTACGCTCTAGTTGAGATTGGGTTGATAAGCAAAGAAATATTAAAATGTTTGTTTTCAATTCTGATTAGTCTGGATCTAGTAAAAGACAACCCACGATCTTGCACAGAACACGAATGGAATGACAGCTCTTTGCACTGCAGAACAGCCTCTAAGTCGAGTTTGAATTTTAAAGCCCATGCCAGTTTTTAAATTGAGCACTATCAATCTTAAAATTAAATCAACAATCCACTTAACCAGTTCAATTTATTCGTTTCCTCTTAAATGAATTTCCATACAACTCCAAGGGCCGTCAACACTTGCTCTAATTAATAGAAAAGAAATCTTTAGATCCATATCTTTTGTAACCTGCATTTCCTGCTGCTTGCTCCCTCCACCAAAATCTCTTGTTTTTGCCCCAGGCTCAGCTGTGTGTTCCATTTCGCTTGTCTGAACTCGTTGAAAAGTGAGTAAAATGTGCCAATTTTTATATACTGCAAATGCAATTTATATCCCTGTAAAAGAATCAACAACATACAGCAAACAAAAGGGGGGGAGTAATGTAGAAATGTAGACATACATGGCCACTTCATCACGCAGCGTTGGCCAAGCGTGCTGCTGCTGCAGCTGTGGCGTCTCTTGTTGAATGCAACTGAGCGTCACCAGCCGTTGGCGGCCACGGCCTCAGCTTTAGTCTAAGCTCGTGCTTGTGCCCGTGCCCCCGGGGCCAGTCTGTTTCCATTGTTCTGGCCGCTCGTGCTTGTGCTAGATTTATGCACTGGCAACTGGAATCCTCCCCTGGATGGCAGTTTCGATTTCAATTTGAGGCGGATGTTCGCCTTAATTGCAGGCCTAACAAATTACAATTCATAAATGGAACATGTTGCCTTCTCAGGTTGCCCCCAAGTGCCGATGAACTTGGCCAGATCAAGTGAGTGGCATCGTTTCAATCAATTGAAAGGCGGTTCGCTGACCGTTGCACTTGACACTGTGGGAAAGGCTCATTGCGGAGTGATGCCTTACTTACTTACGTGTACTTTCACTAATCCAAAGCGGCAAGCAGTAGCTGCTGCTGCTGCTGCTGACCATTGGCCAACAATAATTGGTAACATTCAATGGCCATGGCTCTTACCAACTTTCAAACTTGATCATTTGAAAGTTTATTGGACGCAAGTGCTCAGCTGCTCTCCAAACTCTCGTTTGAGATTTCCAACCACAAACAAAAAACTTTCGGCTTTTTAACTTACGACAAAATCAATAAGAAACTTGGCACTTGGTGTTTTTTTTGGACACACGCAACTCAAATAGAGGTTTGGCCCTTTGGCATGGGGCGTGCCGCGGTGCAGCAATTTGTTATTACGGGCGTCGCCTTAAAATTGGGTCAACCCAAAAATGTTCAATTATTTAAGCTGTTCTTGTTGCCGTTGTCAGCGGCGGTCGGCCGAAATGCAGCCGATACCCAATGGAGCAAGTCTGCGGGGAGGAACAGAGTATGGTGGGGGCAACACTGATTTTTAAGGCTTATACAAAACTTGTTTTTTTTTTTTTGGCCTGATGTAAGCAAGATTTGGAAGCTGCAACAGAGTTCCAACTTAGTTTTGTATGCGCTTTATGAGCGAAGGTCTTTAAAATGGCGGAGAATTTTGTCACAGACCGGGGAAAGCACTACACTTACAGAAAAAGAGGGCGAATTTCATAGTTTTGCCACTGAAATAACGACATTATGTGGAGATTTTCAATTAAACTTTTCGATATAGACTTAACGAAATAAAAATACAAATTAAAACCGTGCTTAGCCAACATGAACCAAGGCAAATGAAGAGAAATACTAATAAATGAGCATTGTCTCTAGAGTGAAAACCAGGGATCTTAAACCAATCATTCGGTTTGAAATAGGATCTAGGATTGTAAATGCAAAGGAAAACTTAATGAGATATGTTGACAGCCGATATCTTTCACCTATATATCTAATTCACAACCGTATCCGAAATCAGGTTTTAAAACATTATGTAGAAAACCATGCCGAACTCATTTTTAATCATAGTCATCGCTAACGGCTGAGTCCACCACTAGCATAACGCATGTACAAGCAAATTAACAAAATAATCAGGCTTGTTCTCAATTCCACTTCTTCTTGAAAAGTAAATCGAACGCAGTGCCAAACGAAATCGGCACTAGATACATAAGAGAGAATCCACATGTCCGAGCGAAACGATCAAAAATGGAACAGTCGGAGTTGAGAGAGGCTTACTTTTGCTTTTTACTTTTCGTTTTTGCTTGCATTGCCAAATTCTGGACGCGTAAAAAAAATAATCTATAACTATATACCTATATATAAAACAAAGTCGTGTATGTTACACCACTTATATCTCAAGAACGGCTGGACGGATTTTTAAAATCTTTGATAGTTCCGCCCTGAATTCCAAAATAACTATTATAATTTATTTAAATGGTCCAAATGGTTGTAGAGGATTTTGTCTACCTCGGGACGATGATTACCGGCGACAACAACATCAGCCTGGAGATCCGAAGAAGAATTACTCTTGGAAACCGATGCTACTACGGGCTCAGTAGGGAGTTCAAGAGCAGAGCCTTTTCTCGAAGAACCAAAATTGCGCTATACAAGTCGCTCATCATCCCAGTCCTGCAATACGGCGCAGAAGCATGGACAATGACAGCAGCGGATGAGGAGGCGATTGGCGTTTTCGAGCGAAAAATCCTTCGGAGGATATATGGACCTTTAAAAGTTGGCGATGGATACCGCATTCGAATGAATCACGAACTGTATGAGCTCTATAAGGACATCAGTCTAGTCAAGCGCATAAAGCAACAGCGCCTGCGCTGGTTAGGACATGTAATCCGGATGGATGAAGAAGCTCCAGTAAAAAAGATGTACAAAGCGAAGGCGGCTGACTTTGGAGGACAAGGCAGGAGGGGTCGCCCACCACTAAGATGGGATGATCAAGTGCGGAAAGACATTTCCAACCTTGGTGTGAACAACTGGTGCCAGCTCGCACAATGCAGAAGCGAGTGGAGGGCATTCATTGCAGAGGCCAAGACCGTCAAGCGGTTGTGATGCAACATCGGGCCAATAAAGAAGAAGAAAGAAATGGTCCAAAAGACCGCATTTCGCAGTTTATATTATTAAGAAGATTTGATAAATACTAGAGCTACGAGCTTATACTGTCAGTGCGTGACTTCGCTGCCGCAGAGTACTTTTGTATACACAGTAGTTAAACGCGCCGAACCCTGGTTAAGATTGAAGTATTGAACGATTAAAAAGACGGATAGTAAGGATCGAAAGTTCTAAAACATTGCGAAAATTACTTAATTTTCGTATGAGTTTAGATTATTATGAAGATGGGTTAATGATAGGTGATAGTAAATCGTGAAATTAGAAACCGAATCGAGCCCCTGTATATAAAAAAAGGGTTCGCTTCAAACAATCATTAAAGTCAATTTCTTAAGATCTTTTCTAGTTTTCTCAATATTATGACCGAAAAACTATTTTATAGTATAGTTCAGAATCGCTTCAGTTCATAATTACAAAATGCTTTTTATAAATCCAATCCGTATTGAGATTTCGTGAAGAAAGCGAAACATAAGTATACTCGCAAAAGGGGAAAGCAAAGCAAATTTGGAAGATCATTTTTTGAATTACCCTGATGAGTCCTTTTTAAGCTCTTTTGAAGATTAAAGTGATTAAATTCATGTCCGACTTAAAGAAGATTCAGAAATGACTCAAGGATATGCTCAAACCGTGATTTATTGAAATACGACTTGAAAAAGACTCGCAAATGATTGGAAATATGACTCGAAATGGAGTCAAAACTGATGAGTAAAGCGGGCTATAAACGACTCTTTAAGAGGATTCTCGGCTCCCGACAAAAGGAAAAAAGGACTCAAAATGTGATCAGAAATTTCATAAAATGCTGGCTGGGTATGTACGTAGATGGTGAGGCTTCCAAAATTCAAAGACCAGGCACTTTTGAAAGACTTTTTAGAACACCTGTGAATGATATCAATAAGGAATGTGTTCCAGTCGACTTGACGACTTATATACATAGCTTGGTAATCTGGACGCGTTCTCCTGACTAAACATATTTCTAAATTTTTACCGAATGTTGAGACAAAAATCGGTCAACTATCTATGCACCCAGACTCGAACCAAAACCTTGGGTTCGATTAGTACAGGAACCGGTCCGCGAACCGAACCATAGACTTTACTACGGGTTCAAACCTCCGAACCGAACCTTCACCAAAATTTTACAGGTTTGCAGCCTTGATTGTAATGTAAGCTCTTCGTTTTGTGTTTCAAAAAAAAAATTCACTTTATGTACAAAATACAATACAATACCAAAAAGCAAAACTTTTTAAAGCGAACTACTTTTTCGGTTTGGAGTTGCGACAACACGAATCAACTCCACTTTCGAAAAGTTGCCGTGAAAGAAGAATTGAGAACAGGCCTGAATGAGTTTTTTGTGCATCAAAAAATTTTTGATAATAAGGGCGGTATCCACGGGTCGCCAAAAAATTTCTTGTGAAAAATTTGATATTCCGCAGATTCTTAACAGAGTCTGCTAAGCCTATGTTAATAACACGATAACACAATTTACTCTGTCGATAAACGTTTCAAAGAAACTTTGCGCTGCTCTGGGGCTGTTAAAAATGCCCGCGATTTGCCTCCGTAAAGTTGGTCAGGTCAGCATGATGATCTTCAGGATGTACTGCTGTAGCATGTGTGACTTGGCGGCTCCGCTGAACTCGAAAATGGTAATGGGCAGCGGTCCCTGGGTGGTCACATAGCACTTGGCCACGTAGTCGGGGCCCTGTCAGGGAAACGTTAAGAAATGGAATTAATTTATAAAGTTGAAGTTTGGTTCGCCCATTTCTTACCTTGATATAATTGGCATTGATGTAGGGCACATCCTCGTTCCCCGATCCGCTTTTGCTCGGTCACCTTCAGGGGGTCATTTTAGACATTTTAGACACTATCCGCTATACTACCGCTTGATAGGAGGCCAGCAGTTCGCTGTCCACTGAACTGGGAGCGGGCATTTGGTTTGTGGCCGATTTACTGTCGCGATCATTAAGCTCCGGCGGCTGTTCAATGATTTTCCTTTTGGCCTGGTAGCTGTGATCGAAGACATAGTTGAGGCGAATCAAATCGAACTGATTGAGGGGACTGGAGTGTGAAGTGTTTGAACGCTGGCCAAATAGATTTTAAGCTCGTCGCTGTTGGTTTGTGGTGACAGGAGACGCCACATGATGTTGCAGATCGTGCTCCGGTCCGCCGGTGTTTTCTGGCGGGTTTCCGAGTGTTTCTTATCCGCCAAGTCCCGCACCTCGCTCCTCACTTTCACGGCGGTTATTAAATTCAGCTTGCCCGCCATAAAAAGTGCCATTAGGCGACGCTTTCTGCAGGAATCTTATTTAGATGCGCTCATTTTCAATTTGGCCATTAAATTTCGCCGCACAAACTAGAATAAAAACCTATTTTGTTCACGTCACGGCAAAAAAGAGGCGTTAACAGCACTTAACAGCGCTTGAATCAAACGTAGTGGCAAACTTAAGCATTTTACGCGATTGGTAGAAACCGAATTTGAAACGGCCACACACAAAAATTCCTTAGCAGTTTTTTTTATATAGAGTTTTTCATTTCGCGGCCGTTTTCGTGCCCATGGACAGCGCCCTTAAGAAGTGAAGAAATTATATGGTTCAGTTCTGTGTTCAGTTCAAAATTCCAAATACTCAAATAATGTAAAGAAAGTTTCTCTAATACCATAGAACAATACGAGTCATAGAAAGTTTCATTCTTGATTCCCATTGCTCGTTTGTTAAGAACTCTAGGTATGTTTCCAGCTCTAATTTCCGTTGGTGGTCAATGTGTTTGTAATGAAAGCGAATAAGCAGTGCGTCTTTTTAAGTAGTCGATTGGATCAAATATGGCTGTTATGCAACAAATCAATCCGAAAGGATCCTCAAAATTGTGCTCGCGAGCCCAACTGATTTCCTTTCAAAAAATCTGAGCCGGATAAAAATCCACTAAAGATATAGGTTTAGTTCAGTTCAGGGTAGCAAACCCAACAATTTTTCCCAACTCCGGTTTGTCGTTTCCAACTAAAATGTAACAAAGGTAAGGAAACTTCAGGTTCGATGTTTCTGGGCGAAGGTTTTGCTTCGAGCCTTGGCTCATTTAATGAAAAATTAAATAGTTCAAACATCAAAATAATATTCAGAAAATAATATACTGTTGCAATATCATTATGTAGTCTATGAAAAATATTACCAAATATGTTGTTAACCTTCATGCTCTTGTGAACAACTTTGGAGGCAAGCATCTAAAAAACCGAGGCTATTATTTCTGAATTCTGAACTTCTTTCTAAATTATGGTATAAAACGGCATTATTCTTTCCTGACGACTTTAAGACTCTGTACGACTAGTAAACAGAAAAAGTCTCTAGACCTATTACTTTTGTTGAACCGGATTCGGAAAAAGTTTGGGTTCAGCAAAAGGTTCGGTTCAATGTAAAATAAAAGTCGGAACTTCGGGATCGAACCGGCTAGTTTTCAAAGTTATGACAAAAATATTTGTGCATTTTTTATTTGGTATCACAAATATCTCAAATCTTTCCAGCGAAAATACAATTGAAAATTAATTAAAATTAAAAGCTGACTGTCTTATTGGCCTTTTTATTTTAATATACCGCTTCGTACCGGTATGTCCCGGTAACATTTTTTAAAATGTTGACAGAACTTACTGGCTAGGCAAACTTTCTATTCGAGTTGCAAATGGCATAAATTAAGCATGACAATATTTACTACGGGAAAAAGCTTTAGGCCCTCATAGGCAGCTTGGCAGTTCGAAGAATAACTTTTTACAAAGATACTGTCTGCAGTCGATCACATTTAAGATACATCCCCTTAGTTTTGAAAACGTTCCACGCGAAGGACAATCATGATTGAAGCAATAAAAATACAATAAGAAAAGATACAGCCTTGTTCTCAATTCCACTTCCGCAAAAGTTTTGTGATTTAGAGAGCAATTCTAGTCCTAAAGCCGGTTTTAAGTCACAAAATGTTTGTGGAAGTGGAATTGAGAACAAGGCTGATAATCTCAGAACCGAAGCATCTATTCTCGAATATTTCCACAAACTCAAAATATTTATCTAAAGTTTTTATCGGTTATTCTCTTTGGTATACGGTTCGGATAACAAATTTCGTACGTATTCGTGCTTGCCTGTTCTCAGGTATTCCGGCACGAATAACAATAAAATCGATAGATATTTCGCCTGTGAAACATGATACAAATTTTTTTGTCTGTAGGCTGACAAATTGTACAAAAAGTTTATAAGCCCCAAACCTCTCAGTAAACATGGGAATGCCATCGACTACATTATTTGTTATGTGCATACTTATGTATGTGTGTATTTATGTTTGGGCAGCGACTTTCCATTTGCACAGATTTCCACATTTCACATTTCGGATTTCAGATTTCAATATGAAAATGCCGTTTTTACCAAATGCACCATGAATAAAATTCGTCTCATCTGGTTTGGTTGTAGGGTGGAGCCCAGGGAGGAGTGTCCAAATGGGATTTGCGTTTATGAATATTGACAGATATGGTTGGAGCTGGCCTGCCTCTGGGCATATTCAAATGGTGCACAAATCAATGCGAACGCATTTCCCCCACAAGTTTGATCGATGCAGGGGGAAAAGCACTTTAAGCAAATTGTAACTGTTGCGGTTGGTTTGCCTGGTCCCGAGGGTTGGTTTACAGGGAGCGGCATGCAACGGTTGACTAAATGTTTTGGAACACTTTGTGGTTGGGACAACGGTCGGTTTACATTATTGAGTTATTTTGTTGACATCATTTGGTTGATTTGCTTAGATGAAATCAATTTATTGCCTCATTTTCAGAGCTGGGCAAGCTCTTATCGATGTGACACAGATTCCAAGTTACAAAATTGTTGCTGATAAGCGCATCTCAAATGTTGCAAGCTGAAAAAGGTTGACACAAATGTGCTGTAAAATTGCTAAGCAGACACTCAGACAGATGCTGCGCTGGCACTTTGCTGTCAAATTGTTGCAAATTCTTGCAAGTGGCGCTCATTAAAATTACCCAAATGCCAACGCCAATTGCCAGAGTGGACGAAGTCACAGAAAAAGCGGCATCGCATGACAAATGGCTGCATTGAGTTTCAGACAAGTGGCACTAACTTGGATACCCCACCACCCCTCCCTCTTACCAACAAGCAATGCTTTTACTTTTTTGCCAACTATTTGGCAATGCAATTTTTGTATGCAGCACAGTGGGACAGAAATAAGGTATAACATTTCGATTAAGCGAAGGCTGAAAAGCGTGCCTTTATGAAGTTTGAATCAGGTTTTTAGTGTCCCTTGATCTAGACCATGAGCTGTAATCTTCCAACTATTGAGCTCCCGAACCGAATACTTCTTTTTCGAAAAATGTTTTTACAAACTTTCTTTAAGTTTTAAAGAATTTCCTTCCTAGTATCATGACGGAGTTTCTCAAATTTTAACAGTAGTCTATTAACAGATGGTAGTTATATTATGAATTTTTAAATTTTCAACGAGATTGACAACTTCGCCCACTGTGCACAGCTGCAGCCGAGATTTCTTGACATGCCCTGCTGATTTGTCAGTGGCATTTTGTAACGTGATTTTGGTGACTTGTAAGCCATCTGATAACCGAGCTGCTTGTTTGGGAAAATGATAAATCCAACTCCAGCAATAAAAACCAAATTGCTGATGAGTTGCTTTTTTTCCACACAAAATCCGCTGATCGAGCGCTAAATTGCTTAATGAAGCGTGGCATATAGAAATAACGGCACAGGCATTAGTTAACTTCTTGCAAGTCCGCTGGAACTGGCCCAGACAACAAAATTACTTGCCACAAAAACAAGCTGCACGATCTCTGAAATTGAATCGATCAAGCAAGCATAGCATCGTCTGCGCACAGGTGCAAATCCAATAAATTGTGTAAGACCCTGAGCCAGGTACGTGGTACGGTCCGCAACAATTGAGCAAACAATGTGGGAATTTGATTTAATTTTTTTTTTTAGCTTAGATCTTTGCAGAGATCGTGGACTGATTTTCAAGCGGTTTTCGCTTTGTATAAAATGCCATTCATCGCATTGAAATGGAAAGCTAAAAATTAACATAGCAGGCGAACACATTCAACTGAATTCGAAATGAGAACAAAAATAAAACAAGTAAAAGCGCTGCAGTCGAGTGCACCGACTTCAAAATACCCTGTACCCTTGAGTCATTCGCTAGCCGAATTTACACACACAGGCCCTAGCGGATTGCTGAAGACCACGGGCCGGAAATAAACACATTCACATTTAGGCATTGCGTATGTGTGATTTTTTGACATTGTCTTCTGAACTGTTCCAAACGTGTACTCGCCCCAATATGAACGAACATTTGGGTAGCTAATAATTGACATAATAAATAAAATGCCAATAAATTGTCGAATTTCCAAATTGATTGTTGAAAACGAAGTATTGACATCTTTTTGATCAAAATTCAATTTGTTTGCTGGGTAATATGCTCAATGAAAGTATCATTCAAAATGTATTCAAAACACTTGAATGGCGTATCGAGCTTTTTAAGAACTCCGAGGTCAGGCTCAGTAAAGGAAATCGCAGATTTATCCATGACTAAGTTCTTTTGGCGCTACAACATCTTTTTGAAAAGCGGTGATTTTGGATCTAAAGCCCAAACAAATCCTACAAATTCGGATATGAGCAATATCATGCTCAGCAGGCGCTTTGCGTTTGTGTGCTTGAGGTGAATTCGATACAATCGAAGTTGTTGGTGACAACAATTTCGCCGACGGAGTAGGACTTCCGCTTGAAGTTACCCAAATCTCTGAAGCCAACATAGAATCCGACATATTTACCGCTCTTTCAATCGCTTCTTGATCTTCCTCATTGGCAGGAAACGCTGCCTCGCAAACATCATCAGTCAAATCGTCCTCCAATTCTTCTTCTCCGTCCGTATCAATGTCAAAATCAATAGTATTAAAAAATTTCACAATCTCCACATAGGAAAGACCTGATAGCTTATATTTTTGTCCTCGTTCCATGTCTACCGAAGCAATTATTTGGACTTAAATATGTCTTGAGTCAAACTTACTATGTAATTTTTTTTCCCGAATTGTCCTAAGACCGCCTCTAGACGGGATACCTTATAAAAGCAATGAAAAGCCAACGAAAACTTTTTATACTCTTTACCGAAGGTACATAGAGTATATTAAGTTTGTGCAAAAGTATGTAACAGGGAGAAGGAATCGTTTCCGACCCTATAAAGTATATAGAGGTTTGACATGTATGGGACATTTTCCCATTTTCAATTTTTGATACGCACCCGAGCTTTTCTCCACGTGTTTTAGCAGAGCTCAATACGTTTTGTTTAGTTTTTGGAAAGTCCCGCCAACGAAATTTGGAAAAAACGTGTATCTTTCACAGTTTTGATGATAGATGGTTCGTACCTTTTAGAGATATCTAGTAATCAAAATTATTTAACGATTTGCTGAAGTAATGATAAAGATCGGATGAACGATACTCAAGTTATGAGCAAAAAACGGCCAGTTAACACCTCCCACCCCCCCACCTATAACCACAGCAACATACCATAACCGTTCAATACAGGCAATCTTAGTAAGAGAGAGAGAGAGAGAGAGAGAGAGAGAGACACTTAGTGAGCGCACCGCGTTGTGCGCTCTAATAGTTTTTCTCTCTCTCAAGGTAAAAATTTATCTTTATACTTGCCCTTGGATTGTCTTCAGAGGTAGCGCAACAAATCAAACATAACAATATACACAGAGAAAACCAAAAACTAAACAAAACGTATTGAGCCCTGCTAAAACACGTGGAGAAAAGCTACACGTAACGTGTAGGATTTCAATATCTAAACGCCTCGTGTAGAAAAGCTAAATGCTGCTTGGGCAAATGCAAAATCTACACAACATTAGAAAATCAGCTTATTTCCAAATAACTTCTACATTTTTCATGCAGCAGTCTGAATACCACACGAACGTGTTGGTTTTCTACACGCGGCGTGTGGATATTGAGATCCTACATGCGTGTGTAAATTCTAAACGACAAATGTAGCTCTAAATCAGTACTGAAATCTTACATTTTTCGTTTAGAAAACTGATCTATAGATATTAGGTCTAGGATAATATATATTCAATCATAAGGTTCTAACATCAAAATTGTCGCTCTGACAGTTTCACTAAGATTGCTTCTCTTGAACTGAACGTTGTGGTTATGGGTGGCGGGGTGGGGGGTGTTAACTGGCCGTTTGACTCGTGAGCAAATGCGAGTGCAAGGGTACAGAGTGTGTTAAAGTCGGGCTTGACCGACTTTCTTTCTTGTTTTAGTGTGGGTTTTGTATTTTGCGTCTTTGAGACTATCAGCAAACACGGCAATAATTTTGTTTCCAGCGGAGAACTTTTTAAAATATTTAAGCAAACATTTTATTAATTCGTACTTTTTACAAAATAATCAACTTCAAACGACAACAGCAGCTGAAGCAAGCTCCGGCATGTATTGCAAACGCAACGAACTTAGTTTTTGGACTTCCCCGAATTAGAAAAACGCAAATCGAACACAAAAAGGAATGAGGAAAGCGAATAACGGTGTTTTGAACTTTGGCCGTCTAGAGACGGTCTTTGGCACTAGAGGGTTAATTGATTTAAAATGATTTTTTGTTGTTTAATGTGTCCAGAAAAACGAAAAGTGAAACCTAAAACTCAGCCTCTCATTTCCGACTATTCTATTTTCGATCGTTTCGATTGGACTTGTGATCTCTCTCTTGTGTATCTAGTAAAAGTAAAAATGGAGCAATTTCGTTCGGAATTGAGAACACGATAACAAAACCGAAGCGGAATTGCGTTCGATTTACTTTTCAAAAAGTAGTAGAATTGAGAACATGCATAGTCTCTGAGATCGACGCGTTCTTAGTATTAACTTTATACAGAAAGAGGAACGGACATGGCACATTGCACAACTTCATGATGCCCTTTTACCCATTTTTAAAGGGTACATGGTAAAACAAGTAAAGCCCGACAGTAACATACTCTGTAGAAGTAAAATACTAAGCGCGTTTCTATTTGCTTTTGGTTTTCGTTATATTTTAATATTTATTTCTCTTAAAAAAACCCGAAAAAAATGGTATTGAGTCGGAACAGAATTGAATTTAAAATTTGGGTTCCAGATCGGTTAAATACGAACATGTGCCCTCTGCCTCTGTGACCTATGGACCTACAGCAGTTCCCAATCCCATGAACACATATACCCTTTGTTTCCTCTCAAAATGGGGCCGTGTACATACAAACATAGATAGAATAAACGGCTGCTCATTTGCCAAGTTTGCCGGCATTTTGTGAGTGTTACGCGACTTTGAGCGCTCAAATTGTACACTTGTTCGGTTTACATATACAGAATTAACAACAACAACAACAACGTTGCGATATGCAACAGCGCACAGACATGGAACATTTAAGAGCGCTGAAAAGTCCAAACAAAATACACACAACATACGACTGCAGATAATTTGTTACTAAGTGGAGTGGAAATGCGTAGGAAAATATGATATAATCATAATAATGTGCAGGCAAATGGAACCAATTTTCAAGATCAAGTTCAAGTTGAAACCGATTACAGCTCAAATTTACAGGTAGCACAGAGAGATCACCAAATTGGGCACACTGAATGATGATGGGAAACTGGCAATTGGCATTTTCACAAACGGCACAAAAAGTGCCTAAGCGGGGAAATCACTGTTTGACCCACTTTTTTGAGCTGGCTGGGAAATGACATTGCCGTCTCGAGTTTAGCGAGTACCAAACCGCTAGTTGGTGCAAATCGATCAGAAAGCCCTGTGGCTGCTGTGTGCAAGTCAACGGAACGAACGGAAGTCAAGCGCAATTTGTGTACGCAAATCGAACAATTTCCCGCCGATGGCCTAATGTTGTTAGTTAGTGGCTGACGCTGATGACGACGTCTGCACTACACTTGAGCTTCCATGGGCAAATGTCAAATGTGAAAACGTGGAACGTGACATTTGCATTTGCTACCAGCTTTAAATGAATCTCTGGCCGTTGCAAACACTAAAGAAGGGCGCTTAAGCCGGAGTACGGAGAGGGGCTTAAGTGTGTCAGGTATTTGCATTGCCAGCTACAGCGGCATATTTTACGCATAGTTAAACGCAAGTGCACACCCCTCATACACACACACACACTCACACTTAATTATGCATTAGGTTGCAGCATTGACAGCTACACTACGAAATGACAGGGTTGAATGTCCTCTAGCTAAGGCAGAATGTGAGGCTATCTCCATTTCTGCAATATATGGAAATCTTCGGTATGAAAAAGGAATAATTAATTGAGAACCATTTTTAACTCGTTTTAAATTAAGTTTGTCCCCTTTTCGTGGATAAATTAAGCCCGACTGTAATGTACCCTGGATCTGCTTAAGCTCATAGACCATTACAGCACTTATTGAGATAGTCCTGCTATAGACACCAATGCTGATAAGGTCCTACAAATTTGTAGCCTACATGTTCTTGACACTCTTGCTTTCTTTCTTCTCTCCCCTCTCTCTCTCTTTACCTCTCACTCTAGTGTTTATTTAACGCATAGAAGGAAGTTTGTTGTAACGCATAAAAGGAAGCATCTCCGACCACATAAAGTATATATATTCTTGATCAGCATGACGAGCTGAGTTGATGTAGTCATGTCCGTCTGTCCGTCTGTTTCTATGCTATCCCCTCCATCAGTCTTATAGCTATCTTAACCAAACTTTGCACGAAGCCTTTTGGTACAAATACGCTGCACGTTTGTCGGAATCGGCCGAATCGGCTGACTTTATCATATAGCTGCCATAGGAACTATCGGTTGAAAAAGTAGTTCTAGTGAGAAAAACTTTTTTGATTTCAATGGTAGCGTCTTTATACTTCCCAGCTATGAAAATTATCAGTTTTCCCACAATTCTGGGGAGTTTGGTCAAAATCGGATGATATATCGTATAACTGCCATATAACAAACTGGTAAGCCAATGCACATTGGGCCCAATTGCCGATTTTTTGGCATAAAGTCTAATATTGATGCTGCAGAGCTGAAACTTGGTATATATGATAATTATAGAATGCATAATATATAGAAAAAAATTTGGATGATTATGTACAGGCCTACCCCTACTGCCCATATAAGAATGCAATGCGCATACGTAGCGTAATTTTGATTTTTTGATTTCCCCTACAAATAGCTCTATAAAAATGTTAAATTTAAAAGAAATATCACCATAATTCCGTTATGCAATATTACCATAATACGGTTATACAATAGTTAATATAAAAGACAACATTCATGTAATAAAAATGATGTGCAAACATATCTATGCAATTTTATTTATTTATTGCAATGAAACTTCAGCCAATGTTTCAGTAGAAGTTATTCCTGCAGGTCTCAATTGTAATTTGGCTTCCTGAAATCTTTTGTAGCTAGGATATATGCCCGAAATTTCGCATTGAATTATATTGTTTTTTGCTCAAAGAACTTTCAAGCACAAATTCTAACGCTTCACTAGGAGACAGAGGTATGAGTTCTGATGCAAAAAGCTGTTTTTAACTTCACTTCACTTCAAGTGAGCATGGTTTTCTTTAGGACATATGCTTTATCACATTTGTCTTTTTGGTTTTTGGCGGAAACCGCTGCTGCATGCACAAGAAGACTGGTGCTATTTCCATTATTGTCTGCTAACTCGGAAGCCAAATATCTTTTCAAACGTTGTCCAGCCTCATTGTATGTTAGCTTAATACGACCCATTTCTTTAACGCTGTGTGTCTCCTACTGGATTTCCAAAAAAAATTCTCATATCCAACGATATCCAATTAGCATGTCTATTCTTAAATGTTCGGATATTACGACTACATTTTTTCAGGTTCACCTTAACATATTTTTCTATGCAGCTTACTTCTCATTGCTCTGCTTGTAGTCACTTAGTTGCTCAAAAACCCAGCTTTTAATAGCGGAACCATCTCGATGGTTGTTAATCCATATGTCGAGCAGCGTTGCATGAGAGAACTCAAGCTTGAGTATAAGCTGAGAATACCGCAAGGCCCGCAAATGGCCGCAAAAAGCATTATTAACATAATGTAATATACATTTATAAGTTTATTTTAACACACATTATAATTGATTCTAATGAATTCCAAATTAGTTCTACTCTATACAAGACGTAAAGTAAAGAAGTGGTAAAGTTTTCTCTGTATATGGACAACAAAAAACAACACACATTCATGAAATATATCCAACATTATCCAAAAATGGTTCCATTTATACATTCTACATAACCTGGCCTTCAATATCCATTATTTGCAGTAACTTATTGTGCAAATTTATGTGATCAGCAAGTCCACAAAGTTACCAAATAGTTGACGCCAATTTTAATGCAACAATTCCTTCACTCAACAGCTGACTTCGATAATCGACCAAAATTTCAGGGTTGCCAAACAATCGAAAATATTATTCGATTCTTTGTATATGGACTATGTAGTGTAAAGGTGTATTAGTAAAAATGAGTTTTGTTTCCGTGAAATTTTCGACTTCATGCCAAAAAATCGGCCATTCTTCGGCCAATGTGCAATGGTCAGAGTAGTGGGGCCATCTATTGCTGAGTTTGGGATATAATTCAGTTAAGAATGTTTGTCGAAAATCATTTAAAACCTTAATTTATATAAATTTTTATTTATTTATTTATTTATTTATTTAGAGTTGACAAAAAAAGGCTGTCAACGAAATTTTAAATACGTTACAAAAATTTTTATGAGCTAATGAAGCCTATCAAAGAAAATCTAATAAAATTACAAAACAAACTAATAACGACTCCGACACGGTGGGGGAATTTTATTTGCCCGTCCGGCCAGCTATGCCCCTATTCACAGCCAATTGTAGTCAGAGACGTTATTAGAGCTAACAAAAACTTTAATAATATAGAGATCGAGAAGAAAGAGAGAGAGAGAAAGAGAGAGAGAGAAAGAGAGAGAGAGAAAAAAACCAAAACCTACAGTTAAGTAGGAACAAAGGAGAAAAAAAATAAGATAATATAAAAAAAAAATAACTGAGATAGAGAGAAAAATATCTTAAAGTAAACTTTAAAAATAAAAAATTTATACGAAAAACTTAAAACTAAATAACCGGAAAATCTCTGACCCGGTGGGGGAGGATTTTTTAGCCAGTCAGACAAGCTATGCCCCTACTCACAGCTGGGAGTGGTCAGAGATTTCCCCGGAGATAATTATAGAGAGACGTTTTTAGAGAGAAGAGAGAGATCTGTTGAGAGCAGGTGATAGAGATCATTGTAATTTTGACATAAGACCCGAAAACGATTGTGCTGGGCATAATCAGTTGTGCATCTGGGCAAGATTAAAGGTAAATAGTTTCTAGTTGGCCTAGAAGGAACGGAAAAGTTAAGGCGACCTAAAAGTTCGGTAGAGTCTACATCACTAATGATTAGCTTATGAAGAAAAGAAACGCCTAGGACTGTTCTACGATCAGCTAACGAGGGAAGGTTAATAAGCAAGAGTCTACTGGAGTACGATGGCAGACGAAGGTTAGGGTCCCAATTTAGTCCACGAAGAGCAAAAAGCAAAAATTGCTTTTGTACTGATTCGATACGATCGATATGCTTTTTGTATTGCGGACACCAGACGGACGAGCAGTATTCAAGTACAGGACGGACTAGAGCAGTGTACAGGAGCTTTGTGGTGTAAGGATCATTAAATTCCTTCGACCAACGTTTAATGAATCCAAGTACACCATTCGCCCTATTAACAATAGAAGAGATATGAGGATTGAAACTCAATTTGGGGTCAAAAAGAATTCCAAGATCAACGACGGTAGATATTCGTTGCAGGGGTTCATTGCCAATCGTATAAATAGCCAGCGAAGGTTTGCAACGATGGAAAGTCATAAACATGCACTTGGAGCAGTTAAGGTATAAATGATTAACCAAGCACCAAGACTGCAAGGAGTTTAAATCATCTTGCAATCTAATGGAATGTGTCGGGTCATTGAAAGATAAAATAAGTTTAACGTCATCGGCATACATAAGTATCCGAGAGTAAGATAGTATTGTGGGTAGGTCATTAATAAAAAGAGTAAAAAACAAAGGACCAAGGTGACTACCTTGCGGTAATTATACAAGCTGCAAGGGTATATAAACTTCGGTCAAGTCGAAGTTAGCTTTCCTCTATTTTTTATTTATAGCCTTGGCTACTTTAAGTGTGATCAGTTTCGATAGTCCTCCTTCATTGAAAAGTTTCACACACAATCTTAGTCCAAGGTGAATTTCCGGTCGGATTCGGTTTTAACATTTAGGTCTTATGCGAAAATTAGAAGCACACAAGGCATATGATTGAGTCCCATTAACCGAATGGATCCTACTATTAGCCTCTTTGAATAAAACCGTATTAAAATTGCATTAACTCTATTTGCTTTGTGTGTGTGCAAACATTTTTAATCGCAGAAGATAAGAATGCGATTCTTCCAGTATGTATCGCTTTACTCTAGCGATATCGCATAGCAATCGCATTCTCATCTCCGGAAGAAGTGTGCCACTCTGCGACACTTCTGGGAGGAAAGAAAAAGTCTCTTCTCAGTTATAAAAAAGCGTTTCATTCTAGGGATAAGAAAAAGTCCTTTCGATTTGATAAGGGATAAAAAAGCGATTATTCCTGGAGATAAGAAAAAGAATATTCTGAAGATAGGAGGAAATCGTTTCTTCCTGAAGATATGAATGAGTCTCTTATGTGGGAGGATAAGATTTTTAAATTTCATTATTCAGAAAAACAACAAATTAAACAAACTCTTTTTTTTTTAATTAAAAATTTTTTACTTAGTTTTCGGGGACTCGAACTCGGGGCCTTTCGACTGAAAAACACGGTTAGAACGCAACTTAGACGGCTGCGCCACGCCGTGCGTCTAAGGCAAGGCAACTAATATGTTACTTGTATTGAATAAGATGCACTTTTACTGAAAACATACGAATATATCTGCTTGCTTGTAATTTTCAAGAACGAATTCCACACTTGGGAAATATAAATGTGGCAATTGAAATTTGCGACATATCACCAATGCCCAGATTGGTTAATGAAAATGCGAGACCCCGTTAAAAAGAATCGCATTCATGTCTTCAAGGCGATTTTTTAGGGATATATCGCCAATTTTCCGATTGGGTGAAAAAAAGGCGAAGCATAGATCGCTAATTTGTCCCTTGTATGTTCAAAATGCGATACAAAATGTATCGCCAAACTATCACTATCGCCAAAACTCTCTTTTTGACGAAAGAGATAAGAAACACGACAAAAAGGTTTACAGGGAAATCTTTCGCCGACAAAAACAAATCCTTCGCTCGCAGAGAAAGAGAAGAGAAAACACATAAGAAATTGTTGTTGCACTACGCTTAGCCATAAGCTTTGCGTGAGGGCTATACGAGCGGCTATCCCTATGCGGAAAGTGTGACAAAATTATAAAAGTGTTACCCTTTTACTCTCTTATACCAGTTCATCTTGTTATTATTTCATTAATGATTTATTCGCTTCTATTAGGGTCACTTGCAGGCGCTGGTTAACCAACTGTCTCCATTAAAGCTGCCCCACTCATTGTTTACGACAATCAATTGCCGTCTTTAAACGGTCGCCACATTGAAAGCCATGGGCTGTCGGTGCTCCTGGTTGGCTGTCAAAGTTGGTTCGTGTAATTGGCAAAATACGTTCAGCGTTTGCTTTCGTTGTGGCGACTCAATGAAGCATGGCGACGAGGTAGAGCAGGCTGTGTGGCTGGCCACACTTCAGTGCATAGTGAAGCTGAATGGAGGGAGTTGGACATTTGAATTGAATTTGCTAAACGCAAAAGCTCAACCAAAACGCGGTTGTTGTTGCTGTTGTTATTTACTGTCCAGTGCACTGGTCAACGCACAGAGTAATGCCTTAATATGTGCGTGTGTGAGAGCTTGTTTGTGACACAGGGCAGCTGTGTGCAAATTTATATTGCCTACTTTTTGGGGAGGGACGGACTAAAAATGCAATTGATTTTGTTTTGCTTTTAAGCCCTGCTGCCCGCATCAACATGGTCTCCGATTCCGAGACTGTCTCTGGCCAACCCTGGAGACAGCATGGCTCGTTGCACACGGAAAGAGAGGCAGTAGTAGAAGCGAGTGTGTTCTGGCCCGCACGAGTGCCTTGTTTATTGAATTTGGGCCGCCTTTGTGTGAGAATGACAACGATGTCGGCTACTGCAATTGAGGATGTAATTTTTGCATGTCTCCGTCTCCGGCATTAAATTTTGCGCCACCCTGAATGTGCACTCCTGGGCAATTAGGGCCATGACATTCCGCTCTAAATCTTCTGCACACTTTGCTAATTGTTTCCATTTGCACACACACACACACAAACACATAACCCACAAGTAATTGCATCTCAGTTGGGCTTCTGGCTAATTGGCTGTGAAAGCTCACAGAAATTTTTCAATTATAATTGGCAAATTGTATTTGATGGGCTTGTTATTAATTACGATTTGACCCAGTTGCAGATTGCAGCTGCAGCTGAATGGACTTTTGTCTTTTGATTGAATCTGTGATCTGATCGAATAAAAGAAAAGTACTTGCTGCAACCAGGTAAAATGTATATAAAAAACTTCGTATCCGTCTGAACATTTTGTTGTGTTAATCACTCTACTGATGTGTAGCGATATCGGAACCCTTTCTAGTTTATATAATTTTATCAATCTCTTGGTGTCGACTTTCAGGTGCAGTTTTATAGCCATCGACTTCTTCAATTTCCATTTTGGAATCCAGCGCTACAATTCGACTTAGCTCAACTACAACCCAACTCCACGTGCGGCACATTTGAAGCGCGTGTTTTGTCGTTTTGCCTGTGCACGTGAGTTGGTTGACTAAAACACTTGCCTTGCCTCTTGACTAGCCCCAACCTCTTATCCCGCCACCCCGTCGCTGTATCGTTTTGCATTTGCGTGCAACGATTTTTGTGTTGATTTCTTCTCTGCCTTTTGCCCAAACTCGTGTGTGTATCCGTGTTGTTTTGTTATAGTCTTTTAATTGACATACGCGTTTTTTACACGATTTCTCAGTCGGCTGCCCCGGACAATGGTACCAGCTGCATACTAATGACTCCTCTCTCTTTCTTTTTCTTTCTGTTTGCAGTGTGCCCAACATGATGACTGAGTTACGGAGCAGTGCCTAAATTAACCAACTAGTGTGGAGCCAGCACCAAAGAGGTGAGTTGACTTGAGTTATTATCGGAGTCTAAGTTTAGATAATTGGCCTGACACGCGTTCCGGCGTTAATTAAAGCGATGTGAATTATTGATATTAACACAGATTTTATGGCCACTCGCACTGCTCAAAAGCTTAGCTTTAGCATTGAGAGAGCATTTGCTAGAGTACGAGGGTTGCACTTTATATTTCTTGTTTTGAGTACAATTTGCCACTTTTATTAAAAAGACTCACCTGTTTTCGCACTAACTTATTTAGAACAGTTAAGATGAATATGTTTGCGTACCTAATAACTCAAATTGAGTTGATTTGGTTACGTTTGCAAGCCAAAAAAAACTGGAAATAAAATTTATTTGATTCAGGAAAAGATTCTTTTTGGGTTAAATACAGATCTGTTATTGTGTAATTCTTTGGATGGGGAATTATACTTTAGAAGCGGTGATATGCTGCTCCACCATAGGTTATAGGATCGAACATCGCTACACAGAGAAAAAAAATATGCAAAATCTACACGAAAATATATGATTTCTACACGTTTTGGCCGGGATTTTCAACCCATAACGTTTGTGTAGCTTTTCTGCACGCCGCGTTTAGCTTTCTCATTTAAAAACGTGGCGTATGGCCTTTCTGCATGCCACGTTTAGCTTTTTCATTTCAACACGTGGCGTGTAGCTTTCTCAATTCAACACGTGTAGTGTAGCTTTTCTGCACGCCGCGTTCACTTTTCTCATTTCCAAACGCGGCGTGCTGAAATGCTACACAAACGTAATGGGTTGAAAACATATTCATACATATTCACTTACACAAAAAAAAAAAGACTGCACTTTTTATTTATTTATTGTTGTTTATATGCTTGCGCGCTGCTGCGCTATCTTGAAAGCTCAATTATTTTGCTATGCGCATCATCTCAGGAGAGAAGAGGACCACCAGCCCCCGAATTCAGTGGTCTCATCATTTATATAGGGGAATGAAATTTGCACACGATTCGTGTAGATTTCCAACATGTAGCATTCATCATTTGTAACTCTAAACGTTTGAGCAGAAAAAAGCTACACGCCACGTGTTGAAATGAGAATGCTACACGTTTCGTCCAGAAAACCTACACGTTGCGTGTGGAGATGAGTTTTCCTCTGCGTATTCTTCAACAATCAGCTATTACGTCACTTACCTGGACATAAATACTTGGGAATATATCTGGACAAGCGTCTTACATTCGGAACCCATATCAACGCGCTTGTAAGGTTACTATATGGCTGAGTAAAGAAAGTGGGATGGCTTCTCTCTAGCAGTAACCAGCTCTCACTCCGAAATAAGGTGCATATATACAAAGCTAGCACCTGCCTGGAGATATGGGATCCAAGTCCCATCTGAAAAAGCTCTGTGTCCTTCAGTCAAGGTGTCTGCGTAGACTATCGGGAGCACCCTGGTATATGTGCACAACACATTTGGAGAGTGACATCAGTGTGCCCAAGATTGGTGACGTAATTAATAAACAGGCAGGTGATTACGTGGAGAGACTAAGAAGTCACCCCAACACACTAGCCAGAAGATTCCTGCGCAGGAGAAAAAGAAAGAGTAAGACGACGCCTCAAAAAACTTTTCCCTAGGGAACTTTCCAACAGACAAATATACTAATTTAGCAACTACCTCCCATTCAATAAACTTGACACCAAACATATTTTATATAATCACAAAACAACTCGCCCATAATCAGAGACATTACAACTGAAATCAAACTTACATAAACAGATTAGTTATGAGAATATCCACACAATCTAAATTAAGTTGCCAAATTCACATAAGGTGACAGAAAAGTTAGAAAAAAAATAAATAATAATAAAAAATTTTCCGCGAATTAGGCATATTTCGGCAAAATACCGAAAATACGTATATACTATTTTACAACAAAGAATACGAAAAAAATTATTTCGAGCAAAAAAAAAGTTGAGTGGCCGATTTTTCATGTAATCACCCATAAACTTTATACATTTTGCAAGTGTATAAATATTACGATGTCAACGTTTTGTGAAGAGCGATAGTGTCGTCTTAGAGATACCTACTGAAATAACGCTTCGAAGATTGGTTTCATGGGAAATATTTTGAATACTTTGCGGTAGGCAATATATATAGAGAAAGACAAAAAACACTTTCAGTTCTGTTTTTGTTTCAAAGAACCACTTCGTTGACTCCACTCTGAGAGAGTCACTCTGCGATCACGCAACACCACAACAACAAAAAAAAAATGCATTTTTAACTTCGTCAAGCACACATTTTTTGTGTGTTCGTTTGTGGGTGGCCTCCAACCAAACCATTTTAAATGCCATCAGGCTAGACATACAAAAAACAACCCTCGCCTGGTAATGCAACTTTGTCTTTTTCCATCATTTTATATGCTGCCAGTGTTGCTTAGACTAAATTAGAAATAAAAGCTTTACCTTTAAGCAGGGGGGAGTTATATTTTTCTATCATTTTTTCTTTGCAGAAGCAAATGTATCTACTTCTACATACTTTCGTTTGAGGAAGTTGAGTGTGTGTGTGTGTGTGTGTTTGTTGCTAGAGCTTTCACTCAAAGCCAAGTGTGAAGTTATTCAGGCATTGCTCGGGCAACCCACGAAGCTTTCGCTTAGCTTTCACTCCACAAAGCTTTCACTCATAACTCCTGCTGGTGTCCTTGTTTGCCGAACGCTTTACGATTTGCTGTAGTCTGCTCACGAATTTGGTCAGGAACGCCACGAATGCGGACAATTTGTCGCCGTTTTGTTGGTGTTTGGTGAAACGGCAACGCGGTGTGGGCGGCGGGCCCACCTTCCAAAGCCACGCAAAATAATAAAAGTAAAATGAAAATGAATTAGAAAATGTGCGCGACCAAGTTATATAAAAGCGCAAATATTTCGTCCACCTATGTGTGTGTGTGTATGCCCGAAAATCGGGTCCTGTGAGAGTGAAAATATTGTGGCCTCCTCCTTGGCTTGGTTTGTTGTGCCTGGCGGTCGGTCGTGCTGATTGTATTTCACGTATATTATGTAAATTATTATGTGCCAGAAACGGAGCAACTCCCGAAGCCAGCCGAATGGCTGGCCGTGTCCACGTTTCATGACTACTTCGTTGTCCACTAAAGTTTTAGCGACTGCTGTGAGTGAAAGCGCCAGCGAGTGATCTGGTAGGGGCCTGCGGTTGCCTTTGATAGAAAGTATCAGTTTTTCGACTTGGGCCTTTGTGGTGTTCCTTAACTTTTTGCTTGTTATGTTGTCGTCCTGGTGTATCCTTTATTTTTTCGGCAGTGCCTCACGCGTTCCGCTTATCGCTTATGAGTGTGTGTGTGTGTGTGTGTGTGTGTGTACACACGTATGTGGGCGGAAATGCCAAGCACAACAACAGCAAGGACGAGTCCTGCTATCTTTGCCAACTTTTGTTGGCGGCTCCCTTTTAAAGCAATTTATACTGCCTAACAGCGCATAAATTACACACGCACACGCACACATACATAATGAATAAGTTATAAAAAAACGAGAAGGCCACGCTAACTTCGTCTGTGCCGAAGTTTTTATACCCTTGCAAAAGCTGTTTTTGAAATGACAGAGTTTAAGAACGCTTGGATAAAAATCAAAAACTTTTTTTAACTTAAATCGATTTTCCGTCAGATGAACATTTGATTTCGACCAAATTTCGCGAATCTTTTTGAAAACATATCAAATTAACAATCGCCAAGTTTAAGAACGATAAAATTGAAAACAAAAAAGTTTTTCTCACTAAGACTCATTTTCCGACCGATAAGTCCTATGGCAGCCTGCAGATATAGTCATCTGATTTCGACCAAATTTTTCAAATTAGTTTGAAAGCGTTTAGTGTTAATAATCACCGACCTTAAGAACGATTTACTTGAAAACAAATATTTTTTTTCAGTAAGACCCATTTTCCGACCGATCGGTCCTATGGCAGCTATAAGATATAGTCTTCCGATTTTGATAAAAGTTTGCGAATCTGTTTGAAAGCATATAATATTAATAAGGGACGAGTTTGAGGACGCTAACATAGAAACCAAAAAAGTTTTTCTCAGTAAGACCCATTTTCCGACCGATCGGTCCTATGGCAGCTATAAGATATAGTCATCCGATTTTGACCAAAGTTTGCAAATCTGTTTGAAAGCTTTTAATATTAATAATGACCGTGTTTGGGAACGCTAACAATAAGAACAAAAAAGTTTTTCTCACTATAACCCATTTTTTTACCGATGGTTCCTATGGCAGCTATAAGATATAGTCATCCGATCCGGTCGGTTCCGACATATTATCAGCGTGCAGTAAAAAGAAGACTCTGTGCAAAATTTCAGCTCGATAGCTTTAAAACTGAGAGACTAGTTTGCGTAGAAACAGACGGACAGACGGACAGACAGACGGACAGACAGACGGACAGACAGACGGACAGACAGACAGACAGACAGACGGACGGACAAAGCTCAATCGACTCAGCTCGTCGCCCTGATCAAGAATATATATAGTTTATGGGGTCGGAAATGAATATTTCTATGCGTTGCAAACTTCTGGGCAAAATTATAATACCCTTTGCAAGGGTATAAAAAGTGTATGTACACACTTAAGCAGCGTTTAATACCAATCAAATTTGAGCATTAACTCTTATAATTGCCACTTATACGTACGTAGTTGTTGTTGTTAACTTGGCTTAAACTATTGTTGGAAAATTAAATGAAAAGTCTGTCCAGCGGCTTACAACGGTTTATTCAATTAAATTTCTCATGCTGCCTGCATTTTCCACCCTACATTCAATTAGTGTGCGTGTGTGTGGGTGTGTGTGTTAGCGGCAAACACTGGCTTTTGTTTAAAATTTAAGCCAAGTTTCGGTTGGGCAATTGAGTGGTTAGCAACTTTAGCACTTTACAAAAGCTGGGAATAACCCAATTGGATGAGATGCAGGATTTTTACCTATGCTGTGGGGGAAGTAAACTTAAACTAACATATTTAATTCTGAATTAAATAAAATCTTAAGGATTACGGTTAGCTAAAGATCGATTATATGCTAGAACACAAGCGAATAACAAGAAACATTTTTCTGAGTGTAGTGTAACATTAAATATAAATAGCGTAAGATGCAATTATCAGTGGGCACTTGACACCACACTTGAAGGGGCCCATCTAATGGGAACCACTGACCAGCTCTTAAATTTATACGCATGTTGTGTCTTACAAACACAGCTGCTAAGATAGCTAAGATAGCTGGTGAAGGTGACCGGTTGTGTAAAAATACCCTTTGATTATTTTCAAAGAGACTCAAAAATTGATCATTTTTTCAAATAATTGAGAATACACCAAGTTAAAATAAAACCATTCACCCTCTTGTAGCCAAATTTTTTTTTCCAAGAAAAAAATTTTTTTTGGGTTCATTATGTCTTAAAAGTAAAGGTGTTTTCTGGAAACATTTTTACATTTGCACGGATCGAGTTTTTAAGGACTGAAACCTTGGACCGCTTGGAGGCGGCTTTGGGAACAAAATAAAAAAATGTTGTTGTTTACACGTTTTATTATAAAGGAAATAAAGAAAGGCTCAAAAAACAAAATAAATATTATAACAATTAAAACTAAAGTAACTTAAATTTACAAAACTCCAAAATATTTGTGTACACTAAGTTCGTTTACTTATTTGTGATTAAAATCGTAGAGACAGTCTTTTTGCTGGCAAAGGCACAGGTTTATATTACATTTACGGCATACAATTTGAGTTTCGGAACCAGGAAACCAGGAAGCTTACAGGTTTTTATACCCTGTTCCCATTTAAAATGGGAAAAGGGGATCATGAAGTTGTGCAAATGTATGTAACAGGCAGAAGGAAGCTTCTCCGACCCTATAAAGTATATATATTCTTGATCAGCATCAACAGCCGAGTCGATATAGCCATGTCCGTCTGTCCGTCTGTCCGACTGTCTGTCTGTCTGTCTGTATGAACGCGTCGATCTCAAAGACTATAAGAGATAGAGACACAAATTTTGGCATGCACATAGGTGTATACCGTACCCAGATCAAGTTTGTTTCAGATTTTAAAAATCTGATGCTGCCGCATCAAGATCTGGTGAGCCAGTTTGAACAACGTTATCTCCTGCGCCGCAATATATCTCAAAATTATAGCATAAGCCAGAGAAGTCACACAAATTAAAGAATTTCACTCCCCATTTGTGGGGTTGGTCTGGTAAATATTTTCGAAGAAAGGTCTTCATCTTCGTTGCACACATTTGTTCATCCTCACATAAGCGTTGGCTCATCGGAACCGACTGAAACTTCTCATTGAAGTGATTCACGATAGGCCGTGGTCGGCAGAATGCTTGGAGGGCAACTTACTATTATCGTTGAAATGCAAATTGCTTCGTATTTTTTCAAATCGATTTTTTGACATTGTCTTCTGAACTCTTCCAAACGTGTACTCACCCCAATATAAACGAACATTTGGGTAGCGAAAAACTGACATAAAAATTAAAATGCCAATAAATTGTCGAATTTCCAAATTGATTGTTGAAAACGAAGTATTGACATTTTTTTTTGATCAAAATTCAATTTGTTTGCTGGGTAATATGCTCAATGAAAGTCTCATTCAAAATGTATTCAAAACACTTGAATGGCGTATCGAGCTTTTTAAGAACTCCGAGGTCAGGCTCAGTAAAGGAAATCGCAGATTGATCCATGACTAAGTTCTTTTGGCGCTACAACATCTTTTTGAAAAGCGGTGATTTTGGATCTATAGCCCAAACAGATCCTACAAATTCGGATATTGTGCTTTCTTCAGCATGAGCAATATCATGCTCAGCAGGCGTTTAGCGTTTGCGTTTCTGTGTTTGAGGTGAATTCGATACAGTCGAAGTTGAGGGTGACAACAGTTTCGCCGACGGAGTAGGACTTCCGCTTGAAGTTACACAAATCTCTGCAGCCAACATAGAATCCGACATATTTACCGCTCTTTCAATCGCTTCTTGATCTTCCTCATTGTCAGGAAACGCTGCCTCGCAAACATCATCAGTCAAATCGTCCTCCAATTCTTCTTCTCCGTCCGTATCAATGTCAAAATCAATGATATTTAAAAATTTCTCATTCTCCACATCGGAAAGAGCTGATAGCTTATGCTTTATATTATTTGGACTTAAATATGTCTTGAGTTGTTCCACTTTCAAACTTACCTTATAATTTTTTTCCCGAAATGTCCCAAGACCGCCTCTAGACGTGATACCTTATAAAAGTAATAAAAAGCTAACGAAAACTTTTTTTAGTGTGGGTCTTGTGTTTTGCGTCCTTGAGACTATCAGCAACTCGGCAATAATTTTGTTTCCAGCGGCGAACTTTTTAAAATATTAAAAAAAAAATTTTTTTAATTGGCACTTTTTACAAAATAATTTTTTCGCAAATTTTCAACTTCAAACGACTGCATCAGCTGACGCTAGCTCTGGCATGTATTGCAAACGCAACGAACTTAGTTTTTGGACTTCCCCGAATTAGAAAAACGCAAAACGAAGACAAAAAGGAATGAGGAAAGCGAATAACGGTGTTTTGAACTTTGCCCGTCTAGAGACGGTCTTGGGCACTAGAGGGTTAACGAACTGCAAACTGATTCACATGTTTTTCAGATTTCAAGGAAGCTTCGAAGTCTTGGACGGGGAATTTACCCAGTCTAGGAAAGTCCATTTCACCGGAAATCGCGAAAATATTTTCTAAAATTCGAAGTACTGTTCTGGATACCTAGTTTTCTACAAATCGTTAATAATATTTTCAATATTTTACGTTTAAAGTTAAAACTTAAAATGCCAATGTTTTGTTTCAAACATTTTAGTCTAGTCCAGTTTAGTTAAAACAAACACGAGAAAGCAAAGCTAACTTCGTCTGTGCCGAAGTTTTAATACACTTGAAAAAATTCGCTTCAACGGTTAGCGATTTCGAACAAACTTTGCAGATCAGCTTAAAAACATATAATCTTAACAATGACCGAGTTTAAGAGCGCTAATATTGAAAACAAATAAGTTTCTCTGAGATGATGCATAGCGATATAATAAAGCTTTCACAAGATAGCAGCAGCTCTCGCATATAAACAAAAAAAAAAGCATCAACAGCCGATTCGATATAGCCATGTCCGTCTGTCTGTCCGTCTGTATGAACTCACAGATCTCAGAGATGGTAAGAGATAGAGATTTGACATGGACATATACTTCTTATAGTTGCAGGCAGATCAAGTTTATTATACCCTTGCAAAGGGTATTATAATTTTGCCCAGAAGTTTGCAACGCATAGAAATATTCATTTCCGACCCCATAAACTATATATATTCTTGATCAGGGCGACGAGCTGAGTCGATTGAGCTTTGTCCGTCCGTCTGTCTGTCTGTCCGTCTGTCTGTCCGTCTGTCTGTCCGTCTGTCTGTCTGTCCGTCTGTCTGTCCGTCTGTTTCTACGCAAACTAGTCTCTCAGTTTTTGAGCTATCGAGCTGAAATTTTGCACAGAGTCTTCTTTTTACTGCACGCTACTAATATGTCGGAACCGACCGGATCGGATGACTATATCTTATAGCTGCCATAAGAACCATCGGTCAAAAAATGAGTCTTAGTGAGAAAAACTGTTTTGTTTTCAATTTTAGCGGCCTTAAACTCGGCCATTGTTAATATTATCAGCTTTCAAACAGATTTGCAAATTTTGGTCAAGATCGGATGACTAAATCTTATAGCTGTCATAGGAACAATAGGTCGGAAAATGGGTCTTAGTAAGAAAAACTTTTTGTTTTCAATGCTAGCGTCATAAAACTCGCCGATAATCATTATTATATGCTTTCAAACAGATTTGCAAATTTGTAAAAATCGGATGACCATATCTTATAGCTGCCATAGGACCGATCGGTCGGAAAATGGGTCTTAGTGAAATAACTTTTTTGTTTTTAAATAAATAAAGTTCTTAAAGTCGGTGATTCTTAATATTAAACTAATTTGAAAAAGTTGATCGACATCGGGTGACTATATCTTATGGTTGCCATAGGACCGATCGGTCGGAAAATGAGTCTTAGTAAGAAAAACTTTTCTGTTTTAAATTTTATCTTTCTTAAACTTCGCGATTGTTAATTTGATATGTTTTCAAAAAGTTTATTGAAATTTGGTCGAAATCAGATGTTTACCTGTAGGAAAATGGGTTTTAGTTAAAAAATTGTTCGATTTTTATGTAAGCGTTCTTAAACTCTGACATTTCAAAAACAGCATTTGCAAGGGTATAAAAACTTCGGAACAGACGAAGTTAGCTTGGCCTTCTCGTTTATTTTTATTTTTTGCCATGCTCCCTCCCTCCATCGCAATTTGGAAAAAACGTCATATCTCCCACAGTTTTCATGATACATTGTTCGTATCTTCTAAAGATATCAAGTTATCAAAATTAGTAATTTATTTTCAAAATTATTTATCGATTTGCTGAAGGAATGATAAAGATCGGATGAGCGATACTCAAGTTATGAGCAAAAAAGGCCAGTTAACACCCCCCACCACCCCCCACCCATAACCACAGCATTCTGTTGGACGGCAATCTTAGAGAGAAAAAGAGAGAGAGAGTGAAACTTAGAGATGAGCGCGGTTCAGTGTTTTGTTCTTACTATATTAATGAGAATTAGAAAAAGACCCAATATTAAGTTAGATTTCGATTGGATTAACTCAAGCAATTCCAGAATAAGCCGAATACTATGCGGTCCACGCAATGGTAGAGGCTGGAGAAAGTTAAATTGCAGTAGTTGTAGCCCGAAAGATTGCTGTGCGGTGCCCGGTTAATTATTCTACTCAAAAATCAAAACAAACTTGTAAATTGTAAGTTTGTCTGGCACATAGCAGCTAAGTATGTAGAACAGGGATGCCCATAGCTGGCGCATATACGGGCCACGCCTGCCATAGTCTTATGGCTACATAGACCAGCAACAAATTCATATGCTTTCTCACTTCTCTTTCTTTCCGAGCGAAGATTTTGTTGTTGCCGGCGCGTCGGCCCGTCACGCAAAGCATCTGGAGCAGTGCCGGCCAAATGGAGAGGTCAAGAAAGTGTGCTTGTGTTGGTGAGCAAGGGAGCTCTCTCCAGACTACAGCTGTTTTACTTGCAATTCAGTGTTCACCAATTCACACAATCATGAGTTCGGCTCGCGTTTGCGTAAAAATACGACTGACTTCGGCTCCTGCTAGCTATGGCTGGCCGGCTCTGATCTGGAGCAACAACAACATTAAATGTGTTCTCTATTCTCGTTCTTTCCGAGCGAAGGCTTTCTTGTTTCACAAACAAATATCAGGTTTCTGTTTGTATTTCTTGTGGTTCTTTTTGCTTGAGATATATTTGCTTCATATGTATTGGCGGTCGACTGCTGGACGGAGTAAGTTCCAATAGAAATTTAAACAAAAATCGCAATACTTTGCTCTTGGCTAAATATAACTTCTGGCATCTACACATACTTTCTGGCTTATGCCTTACGTTTTGCAGATGAAGCATTTTATGAAATTTTTGATCAAAAATGTTCAAAATGCTGGCTGGGACTATGGCCCATTTTGCACCACCACAGCCAATCCACATTCATACAAAGATATGTTTACCTCAGCTTTCCCATCATTCGCATTTCAGTCATTTCAATTTACATTTTCATAATTTCATAATGGCCTTGCCTAATTCTGTCTGAAGATTTACCCACAATCCTATGCATTTCACAATTTTCTCATGATCTTCGAGTTAAATGTGGAATTAGATTTGCACGCGCCAAATGAAGTGGCACAGGAAAACTGCAAAGTCGCCACACTGCGTGTGCTTTGCCTCTGCTGATTTTGCTCCCTTTTTGGCCTCGCGCTTATTTCGCATGCATCAGCAATTAAAAGTTGGACAGCCGATTCAGCAGGTAATTGCTAGCAAGCAACTCATCAACGGGACAACGGGACAGGGTAGAGTAATTACAAAAGTCATTATGCCTGCGTCACCGATTGACGCAGTAGGCGTGGCCGCTCCTGGTCTCCTCTGCCGGGGCAAAAGTTTTTGCTAAACTGTTTGAGTTTTGCAGCCGCAAGCAAACTGTTTGCTGAACTCCACATGACAGGCTGATGTTTGCCTGACTCCTCCAATCCTCCCCAACTTCCAATCGACTTAACTTTTGGCCTCAACTTCTAAGCGGAAAGCCAAGCAGTCAAAGTGCAGGGCAAAATGAATTTATGGCAGCGGGGGCGTATGCGTTATATTTCAGTTTATGGTTTGTCCTGCATGTTCTTTTGATTGAATTTGTGCAAAATGAATTCCAAAGCCGTTAGCAAAACAAACCCTAAAGGTTCTGGGTCAAAAATTGCAAATGTTCAAATTTATTATGGCACTAGGGAACACAATAAACTCCGGCAGATAGTCCAGTGACATGTGCTTGTGTGTGTCTGTGTCTGTCTTTTATAGCTTTATGTGCAGCATAATCAATAACAATTTGCATTTGTATACAATGGAATGGAATGAATGGACGACATCAAGCTGTATGGGCAGATACTCAAGCAATCACACACACACACAACTACACATAAATGTATATTCATATGTATGTATATGTATGAAATCACAAAACAAGGAGCAAACAAAAAAAATAACAAAAAATACCAAAAAAATTGAACAAAACAAAATGGCACACAAAATTAACGATGTAGCCAAGCAGAATGTTGCCCAAACGTGGGTGGTTCAAAGATTTCAAGGAATTCAGGCCCCAAAGAACTTTTTCTAGAGATGTCTATAGAACAAAACCATTCCTGATTTCTGTAAAATCTAGCTGTCCCGGCACGCGTTGCTACGTCCCCTTTCGTCTTTTACACACCAAACGATGAATGAAATATTTAGCAAATTTGGCGAATTTGTGAACCTTTCGATCTTTACCATTCGTCTATTTACCCGTCTTCATATTAATCAAAACTCATTAGAATATTTTTCAAATTTCGCGATTTTTGGAACCGTTTGATTTACACCTAATATTTACCCGTCTATTTTCCTGTCTGTTTACCCGTCTATTTAACCGTCCTATTGACAATCTAAACTCATGCATGAATTTTGCCAATTTCGAGATTTTTTGGACCGTTCGATGTACACTTTCTATTTATCCGAATATTTAACCGTCCTCATGACAATCTAGACTCATTATAAAATTTTGCTAAATATAAGTGGTGTAACACACACTACTTTGTTTTATATATAAAGACTAGCATCCGTCGCGCATCGCTGCGGCGCTAACAGTATGGTCTATCGCTATTGTTATCGGTATCGCCCCATTTCACTTTATTTCGTATTCTATCCTTACAAACCGAGTATCAAGCCAATCATATAAAAAATAATTTTTTTGCATGCAGAATTTTCCGGTAATTTTTTGGCGGATTTTCCGACATTGGAACATCATATTTGATATTATTTCATATTGTATTCTTACAAACCGAGTTTCAAGTCAATCGGATGAAAAATAGTTTTTTGCATGCAGAATAGTTAGTTAAGTTAGTTAGCTAGTTACTTGGCTAGTAGCTAGTTACTTCACAGCTGGCGCCCAGTAGCTGGTGAAGGTGACCGGGTGTGTAAAAGCTTTTTTCTAAAGAAAGAAAAAACTTTTGCTATTAGATGGTCCGAGGCGGGATCGAACCCACACAACCTCCTGCACCAGCAGCCACACATACAACTAGTACGCCACACCCGGCTACAATTATTTCGCGTACTTTGCTCACAAACCAAATTTCAAGTTAATCGGATGAAAAACAAAATTTTTCCATACAAACTTTTCCGACACTTTTCTGGTTGGAATTTTCCAAAACCCACCACTAATGAAAACTCCTGTCCAAATTTCAGCCTTCTATCTCTTACCGTTTGCGCTCTGCGTTGATTGCCAATCAGTCAGTCAGTCAGGACACACTGTTTTATATATAGAGTAGAGTATGTGTTATGCTGCTGGAATTTGGGGATTTCTTAGATTCGACGATGTTGAACGCTTGTTGACGTTTTTAATCAAAAAAGTTTTCAAGTTACCGCAGAATTATACAGAAACTGGCCTTCCAACTCTGTATACGTATACACTGCAACTGCATTTAAACTATGTAGCCAAGGTCATGAACATGCCGGAGAAAAGACTGCCTTAGCAAATAATGAGTCAACTGCTTTTTGGGAAAACTCAGTTTTTTGACGACTGGACCACCATTTCAAACAACTGCGGGCTAAACTTTGATTGGGACAATATACAAGCTGAAGTCATAAGAATGCTTTGCGAAGAAGAGCGTCAAATCTTTATAAACCGAGCTAGACAGAGCACTGAAAGGTCCACTTATAAAAAGCTGACTCACAACCTGAGTCAATCAAACTATTTTCAAAATAGCCTAGGAACAAACTGCATTAGCAATATTTTTAAGGCGAGGTGCGAAATGATTGCATTAAACTTTAGGCCACATAGAAGGGACTTGGATGAAACCTGCAGCCTTTGTAATATGCGTGAGACGGAAAATGTGGAACACTTTATCGGCACTTGACCCATCCTTAGAGAGGTGCGATATCTCCACTTCCGCCGCATCACCTTAAACGACTTTGAACTCCAAAGCATTTTAAACGAAGAAAATTGGCGCATCCTATAAGCATTTTTAGCAGAAGCCACCAAATACCATATAAACGAAAATTTTTATTTTATTTTGTTCTATTTTGTTTTCTTTTTTTTCTAAGACAGTCTGTAGAGCCGTCTTCATTGACGGAAGATCCACTATCTCGTGACGAACGGGGAAGGTGGGTGGAGTAGTCAAATGAAAGGCGACTCTCAGACGTACCTATATTTATAATTGTTTAAATAATACTACATAGCATCAACTGACGGTTTTAAATAAACCATTGTTGTATAACACTTACAGTTTTTATTTTTGTAATAGCAGCTATAATCTGTAATCACTATGTTGTCAATATTTTATCTTTATACAATAAAAACAACATACTACTACTACTACTATAGAGTAGAGTAGAAGTAGACCCAGTACACATTTTTTATCGCGGAAGATAAGAATGCGATTCTTCCAGTGGGTATCGCTTAATTCTGGCGATATCGCATAGCTATCGCATTCTTCCCTCCCTTCGGGAAGAAGTGTGCCAAGAAAGCGATTCTTTCTGGAGATAAGAAAGTATATTCTGGAAATAGTAAATCGTTTCTTCCTGAAGATATGAATGAATAAGTTAATGAGTCTCTTATGTGGGAGGATAACAACAAATTAATCAAACACATTTTTTTATTACAAATTTTTACTTACTCTGCGGGGTTTCGAACTCGGGGCCCTTGAACTGAAACACGTTTGGAACGACGCTGCGGTACGCCGCGCGTGTAACGCAATGCTTCTAATTTGTTACTTGTATTGAATAAAATTTATTTGTATTAAAAACACACCAATTTTTGCTTTCTTTTAGTTCTCAAGAACGAATTCCCTCTCAGCCCATATAAATAGTGAAATTGAAATTTGCGACGAGAATCGCATTCATATCTTCAAAGCGATATTTTAGCGATATATCGCCATTTTAACGATTGGACGAATAAAAAGCGATACCACATATCGCTTATTTATCACTTGTATGTTAAGAATGCGATACCCTATGTATTTTGTTTGTAAACTACAGAAAACTCTCCCCTCAAACTATCGCCAAACTCTCTTTTTGAAGAGAGAGATAAGGAACCCGACAAAATGTTTGCAGGGGATAGATATTATATGTTAAATTTGTGACAGGTTGTCGTTGGTTTTCAATTTCTGGCTTGCATTGATTTTTATACTCTGTACCAAGGGTACACAGAGTATATTAAGTTTGTGCAAAAGTATGTAACAGGGAGAAGGAATCATTTCCGACCCTATAAAGTAAATATATTCTTGATCAGCATCAATAGCCGAGTCGATATAGCCATGTCCGTCTGTCTGTCCGTCTGTCCGTCTGTATAAACGCACAGATCGCAGAGATGGTAAGAGATAGAGATTTGACATGTATGGGACATATACTTCTTATAGTTGCAGGCAGATCAAGTTTATTTTTATTTTTTGCCAAGCCCCCTCTCGCCCCCCACAATTTGGAATAAACGTCATATCTCCCACAGTTTTGATGGTAGATTGTTCGTACCTTCTAGAGATATCTAGTTATCACAATCTATCACTTTGCTGAAGGAATGATAAAGATCGGATGACCGATACAAAAGTTATGAGCAAAAAAAGATAACTGACCCCCCCAACCCCCCTAACCACCAAACAGCCAACAACCACTGAATTCAAACAAACAGAATCTTTGGGAGAGAGAGACAGAGAGAGAGAGAGAAACTTTGAGATGAGCGTATAACAGTGTATACCGCGTATAACAGCGTAGAACGCGTAAGACATCTTATAACTCTTATAACACGTATAACGAGCGAGCAAATGCGAGCGACGCCATTAACTGGTACAGAGTATCTTATAGTCGGGCTTGACCGACTTTCTCTCTTGTTTTATTTTGTAGTTGGACTTTAACAAGATATTTCTTATAAACAGATCCAATTAAATCAAATCTAATTGAAATGTTCCATTTGAGTTCAGCTCAGTTTAGTTTTTCAACCTTTCACTCTCCTTTTGCTCTCAAAGCTTTGTATTTATTTTCAAACTAAAACCTGTTCAAAAATGTTAGTCCATGGGATTGTAAATCATCAGCCAAAGCTTGGTCCTTCGTTTGGTCAACTCTCGTTGTAGTTTTGGGCACAGAGTAAACAAAAGCAAACACACACACACACGCACACATAGAGGCAAAAGTTTTGCGACAACTGAAAACAGCAAAAATATTTTTGCCCGTCTTTGTTCCCACACAGACACGAAGGGCAAACTGACGCGGAGGGAACGGGATGAAGACTCAGCCATAAACATGGCACACATCCTGCAGGCACAAGGCGGGCTGGAGTGGCTTTTGTGCTGCTGCCAGAAACGGAAATGGGTAACAGCGCCACATGCGGTGGTAGAATGTGTCGTAGACCTATTCTCCTACCCAACCAAGCTAACCAGCTCCTGGGCGTGCGTGCAAAGTATTTAAATTATGCAACATGAATGACAGCCGCCATTGCCATCCTTCATGTTTGTGTGATAAACTCTTGGCACTTGTGTGTGTCTGTGTGCGGCATGTCCTTGCCTTGATTTGAATTTTTAACTTTTGCAACGCGCAAATGAATGCGCGCATTAGCAATTTCCTAGGCACCAGCAGATCCTGCCGATGACATGATGAAATTTTCACCAACAACTTATTCAGCCTTCGTCTGAACTTTGAACTCATCCCCCTGCTGTTTACTTAATTTGTGACTGCGTATGTGCCTATGATAATCACCTAAGAGGGAGAGAAAGAGAGAGTTTGCTTAATAGCAGCTGCCGCTGCTCCTGCTGCATTGACACCTCTGCTACCGTTGCTCGTTTGTCTGCCTTCCAAGCACGTGCCATGTTTGTCAACGCAAGAAAAATGCTGCAGCCATCCACCATGTTGGCTTCATACTCGTTTTGCAGGCTGTGCCAATCAAGCCGACGACAAAAGTGAAAGCAACAAAATCTTCATCATCAAGTGTCATTCTGGGCGGAAGTTGACACACACACACACACACACATCACTTTTGGCTCTGTGTCTATCTCGCCCGCTCTATTCTATTCCAATGAATATTTATGCCCTGTTGTTGGGATCCCCATCAGTTGTTTTGTGTGCGAACGAAAAGGTTGAGCATGGAGGTCACTTGTCTCTTTTTGTAGACTCGTGTTGATGTTTTCAAGTGCCCCCAACACTGCCTGGTTGTCTGGCCAGTGTGTGCAAGTTTCAATTGCTTCAGCTGACCAACTCCCAAATGTTATTTAAACAAAACTTTTCAAGTTTTTGGTTTTTTAGTTTAGTATTTGTTCAATTTGGAGAATATATATTTTTTTTTAAAATATTTTTAAATTTTGTGTTGCCTCTTGAAAATGGGATTGATGAGAAAGTTGTCAAAGATCAGATAATGCTATTTGGTTAGTTGCTGCAGATGTATTCCCGCAAGAGGCAGTTTTCCTATTTAGCAGTTAGTCGCTGTATTGGATGTGGCTCATTTTGCGGCCCCTTGGAAACGTACCCTTGTGGTTACAGTCAAGGCTGCAAACCTCTCAAATTCTCCAGAAGGTTCGGTCCGGGGATTCGAACCCATTGGAAAGTCCAAGTGTCGTTTCGCGGACCGATTCCTGGAACCCCTGAACCCAAGGTTTGGGTTCGAGTCTTGGTTCGCTTGAACAAAAAAGAATAGTTTGACTTTCGATTTATTAATTCTACGTTGATGATGAAATTAATATACCTCTCTATTCTTAACAGAGAACTGCAGTGCGTAGTCATTAATGCGTACGCATACGCATACGCACACTACGCATCAGAAAAAAATGAGTATGCGTAGTACGTAGACGCAAAAGATGAAATACGCATACGTACGCCGAAGCACTATGATAAGTACGCACTAAATACATACTCAAACTGAGCAGTAGGCATTTTCAACATGCTTCATTTTTACTTCATTTATGCGTATTTCGAAATTTCTATAGGAAATCTAAGTTCTTAGTTAAATTTTTTTTCGGTTATACTTAGCAATATACTTAGTTAGTTAGTTTATCTTGGTATGAGTTAGTTTTAGCCAAAACTTATTCTTGGTATTTGCGTGAACAGTAATCTGGACAATATTTTGTTACTATTATTATTGCTATTAGTTTTATATGGGCAACTTCCGCGTGACGAAAGCTACTTTCGTACTCGTTTTTGGATTAAAATATAAACATATTTTTGTTTTTCAAAGATATACCTTCAACTTATTTACAGTGTTTAGTGAGATTTAAGTGTACTTTCGAATGGCATAAAACATAATATAAAAATATGTAGGTTGCGAAAGGATCTGTGAAATTAGACCGGATGAATTTAGGCCGCGGTGCATTTTGCATGGCGGTCTAGTTTCATTCTGCAAAATGAATTTAGGCCGCGACCATCAAATGAAATTAGACCGCGCGGGGTAATTTCATTCTGCAAAATGAATTTAGGCCGCCATCACAAAATAAAGTTAGAACGCGCGCTCTCTATACGTAAAAAAAAAATTTCTCGATTTTTAAAAAAAAAATTTTGTCTACAGCGGGTGTGCAAATGAGTTTAAAAGTATCTATCCACAATCCGTGGAAACAGCAAACATTGAAAACCTAGACCGCGCGGTCTAATTTCATTTTGTGGTGCCGGTCTAAATTCATTTTGAAGAATGAAATAGTGCTGCGCGGTCTAGTTTCATTTTGTGATGGCGGTCTAAGTTCATTATTCAGAATGCAATTTGACCGCCGACCGCGGTCTTAATTCACGCGGTCTAATTTCCATCACCCGTTGCGAAATAATTGATCACAAAGTTTTGTGACGCATGGTACAAAAAGTGGCAGTCACTTTGAAAGTTGAAGTTCGTTTTCGTAATTTTCAGCTAATTTTGGGTAATAAAGCACACAATGACTAATACTTTAAAAGAAAGATGAATGTTAGAGGATCCTAAAAAAAAAATTTGCAGGAAAAATATGAAATTTGTCGGTTTTTATCAATGGACGTGAATCCTTTGTGACGCATGCTACATTTTTCCATAATTACTTAATCATAATCAAATCCATTAGCTGAAATTAACCACTTTTACGAACTGCTTAGTTTAAGCATTATATCTTCCAGGCGCTGTTCATCTGTACTAGCTCTTAAATCAGAAAGAACCAACTTAAGGGCCGTTTTCTCATCTTGCTTTGCTCATGTTCAAAGCTAACTAAGGTATGCGAAATAAGTCACCTTATAAATCTTATGATCTGCTGTCAGAGCTTTGCTAATCATTTTTTCAATTTCTTTTTTTTTGCTTAGTTTCCTCTAAGACAATTTCCATGCTTGCATTAACAATGTTAAGCACAAGACTCTATAAGGTGTCGTTAATTTTATTAAAAAGCTAATGCGCCTCTCATTACAGAATGAAATAATTGAGCTTACATTATCAGTTTTGTCTTCGTACACGTGCATACAGGCGTAAATTTAAAGGAGATTTTTCGCCATAAGTTTTAGCCAATAAAAAAGTGATTTTTGATTCATAATCTGTAGATTTCAATCTAAAATTAACTTTAATATTGCAGGAATGTTTCAAAGCCAATACCTCTCTAATGAAGAGCGAGCTAAAATATCGCCATATCGCGAAATGGGGAATTTGCTTCCGAAATGGCGAGAAGATAATTAAAAAACTCAAAACTATTTGAAAGATTCCGAAAATCACAGAAAAAGCCCTCGTTTTGGACGCCCGCCATTGCTGAAAAAACGTGATATAAGAAGAATAAAACGAAAAGAATTAAAGAAAACCTAAGTGCAGTCCATATTTCCCACGAACTAGCTCTCCCAGTATCGAAGCGTCGTGTGCAGCAAATTTTATGTGACGATCAATTCGATTCATATGAAAAAATGACCGTCAAATGTCAATTACTTTCTAGGCACAAAGTTGCCCGTATGCACTTTGCTAAAATGCTTAAGTTTTAGGACTTAGAGTGGCAAAGTATTATCTTTAGTGATGAAAAAAGTTTAATTTAGATGGCCAAGATGGGTATCAATAATATTATCGGGATATACGGACGCCAAAACAATTAAACGTGTCACGCAATTTTCAAGTAGGTTCTCTAATGGTGTGAGTTGCATTTGACTTTGCTGGAAAGAGTTCAATATGATTTGTAGCACATAAAAAGAACTCTGAAAGGTATGCCGAACTATTAGACGAAGTTTTTGTAATTATGGACAAGAATATTTCAGAGATTCTTGGACATTCCAACAGGACAATGCTGCGTACCACGTTTCAAAACGCACTAAACTATTTTCTTTAGAAAAACAAATAGCGATTTTGATGTGGACCGCAAAAGGTCCAGATCTTAATTCCAATGAAAAATTTTAGGAGATAATTTCCAACAAAGTCTACATGCATGGGAAGCAAGTTAACAAGGTAAAAGAATTTAAAAAGTCTATTATCGTAGATTGGGCTATATTGGATGCATCAATTCTTCGAAACTTGGTTAATTCAATGCTAGGACGTGTATTGAATGTTATTAACAGTAATGGAGGACATTTTTAGGTATATTAAAAAAATCACGGTGACTCAACCTTATTAAAATCGTAATATTCTGAAATTATCAGTTCACTTATTTCGTTCTGAAAAATATAAATTTAATTTTTTAAAAAGTATTATGATTTCATTAAATCTTTTAAGAATTGCAATTGAATTGTTACTTCGTTAAGTTGAAAGAAAAAACAAAAATATTTGAATATATTTCCAGCTTTAGTATATATCAAGGATTATATAATTGTAAGGTGACTTATTTCGCATACCTTATCTAGGTGAACTTCGTAGCCATTAACTTCATCCTCATTGATTTCAAAACCATGTGCATGTTAATGCAAATTATGTATTTTTATCAAGGAATCAAACCGGAACTAGAACCGGTTCGAGCGCGATTCCAGACTCTTTGAAAATGTTGCATCCCATATTCAATAAAAAATGCGCAGTACGTTCAAGTGGCCGCTACGACACCAAACCGATGCTTGATACGCGCGAATCCCATGCAAAATAGCAGCCCACCACTTGCCCAACAGACCGAGAGAAATGTTAATTACGGGCTAAATAAGTTAAAATGGTAGTTTTTAAAGCAGGAAGAGAAACTTCGGAGTTTATTACTCGGTGGAGTTTGTTATATTTTATTATTCCTTAGAGGACTCGAATCGATTCATGCAAGGCATAGTTAGTAGTACAACGATTCAGTGAGAAGGGGATTTAATTACGAGTCAGTCTAATATGAACGTTGAGGTTAATTTAGTCAACTAACTCAGATAAGTCGATATCACCATTAATATGTCTATGTCTATGTAGGTTACCCCAAGCATAACTCTACGGTTAAAAAGAAGTCTACTTGAGTACGATGGTAAACGCAGACTTCCAGTTTAAACCACGAAGAGCAAACAATAAGAATTGCTTTTCTTGATGGATCGCAAACCACACAATGATCCGTACTCAAGAATCTGACGTACAAGAGAAGTGTACAGAATTTTTGTCGTTAGGGATCGTCAAATTTCTTTGACCAGCGACTAATAAATTTGTACAAAACAGTTTAACGGCATCAATCATTATCAATTTTCCAGACGTTTTAAAAATCAAAGAATTTGAACTTAAAGGTGGTCAGAAGACTAGACTACGTTTCCACAATTGAGAAGGGCAACAAATCGTAGAACGTTTATTTTTCTGGGTGTTTTTTACCGGTTCATACCGCTACGTAACGGTATACCGAAATAAAAATGCAGGAACCAATACGGAACCGAATACCGAAATAATGTTAGAACCAAAACAGAACCTTTTAAAAAAACACAAGTTTCGGTACTTACCAAAAACGGAACCGGAACCGAAATACGATTCGGTTTGATTCCCTGATTTTTATGTTTGCGTTCGTATGGTCACAATGAAAAACAATTGAAAACTAAAACCAACTGCTGCTAAAAACATTTAAGTCGAAGTGTTAATAAGTAATCCAAAAATGTAGAATATTGGATGTGTCTTTTGTAGACAAGAAACCTGCAGACATTGCAGAAGAGACAGATGCGCATACTAATTCCTCTAGTTTATGCTTAAGCTAAGTTCACACTGGTAAATAATTTGGCAAAATTTTAATTAAAACAGTCCTGATTAAAGATTTAACAGGATTTAAAACTAAAACTATGATTTTATACGCAAATAATTTGATCAAATATGGCCGCACAGTTCCCCAACTTGGCCTATACAGCAAAATTTTCATCAAAATTTGTTCAAATTAATAGCCTGTGTGAACTTAGCTTTAGACCTATTGCTTAATCACCCATCATAGTAACCAGTATTGTCCTCCTCTGTGAAATGCTTACTTTATTTTTTATAATTGGCGCCCAATAGAAATAACAATACACAGGCGAGTGCAGAGGTGCTGCCAACCTACTATTTGGCTTTCCAGCCCTGCCGGTGTGACCGTGGCGCAAATGCACAAATTTATAATCAACCTACATGAGACAAGCAATTGCATAAAAATCACCTAGTTGCAAAATCTAGGTCGATTTCGATTTGAGCAAAAACATGAACATGAGAAAACGACCCTAAGTGTTGAAAATGCTCGTTCAACTGATACCTGATTTGCTATAGTAAAGGCAATATTTTTTAAGTCTTCGTTTTTTGTGACCTTTCCAAAATTTTAAAACATTTGTCGATGTATGTAATGTATGTGCTCTTTGACAATTTCCAAAGAAATCGATAGCATCATTCACAGCTTTTATATTTGATATTTGTTTATTGCTTTCTATTGCTTTCATAAGCTTCTCTTCTACACAATCAGACGATAAGTCAGTTGCTTTGCAACTGTTCTCGGGTCTGAGATTACTGCAACCAATTCTGGTACTGAAGAATGTTTTTCGAGGCACTTAGATAGTAATAAACAATAATTTGCTGAAGATTTTAGAACAATTGCTCGGCGTGAAAACCAAGCATAATATAAATCACTTGGTAGTAATTGTGATCTATACCGTACGTTCAACGCCAAGTTGATTAAAAACGAAAAAAAGTGGTTTACCCTTTAGCAAATTAATAAGCCGGCAATTACCATATTCCCATGTTTGTAGGCAAATAATTAAGCTTGAACATAAATAGATGCAATTTAATGCTAATTCTACCATTCCCATAATTTTACCGCTTATTTTTAAATACCTTTTATCAGGCCTTCCGCACAGTAGTCTACTACTGTACCACAAGCGGTCACTTAAAGCGGGTAATGCAGACTCATATTATAATATAATTTGTGCATTTTAAATGAATCTAGTGTACAACGGTTTGATTTGAGGTTAGATTTTAGAACTTAGTTGGTCAAAGTCGGTAATTTTTGTGCGTCAACTGAGGCTACGGGTATTTTTAGCTGTCGTTTTCGCTTTCTCGTTAATTGCTGCGACATATGCAACAGCCATCAGTCCGCCATCAAACCGCCAACTGTCCGCAATGACGTCATTACCATTGGCAGCAAGTGCCACTCAGGCCAAGAGACGACGACCAGCCACTCAACGAGTCATTTCACTTTGAATTGCTTGTAGCCAGAAAGACAGTGGGTCAGGCCGGGCAGCGACCAATTTAATTAGTATTGGCCTAGACTCGTCTTGTTGTAATGCTTTAAGTGCAATTATAAATACTCAGCAAGTAGATTTCAAGTAGAAGCGAAGGAAAGTGGAGAGCTCTGACAATAAATTGTAAGAGAAATGAACAGCAGGAGCAGCAGTTGAAGAAAAATCAATAAGCAACAAAAGACAACAAAGTGTGACAAAGTTTGGTATGGAGAAAAGTGGCTCACACACACACACACACATACAGAGGACTGACTGACAGATAAGACCTTTTTCTTTTTCCCCCATTTCTTGAAAGCCTCTGGGGTATTTGGCGCATCATGACCTTGCCACTCGCTTTGATGAGTTGTCAATGGGTGTGTCGCTGTGTGTGTGTGTGACTTGGCCGCTGGCCATAGCCCACTTATTGGGGCAAAAGTGTTGCATAATATTAGCAAACATCCGAAATGGCCAGCCATTTTCCAAATGACTTTTGTAATGTTACACACACCATTTTCACTGAACACAAATTTTCGCTTCCTCTGCGATTACAATGCCATTCGACAAACAATTCACAGCAATTAAACTCAAATCAATCATTAAACGGAGCGAAATGTGCAATTTAAATGCGTGTGGCATTCCAATGCAATTTGTGTGCATAGCCAATAAACAGAGGAAATTCTCAGGCTCGAAAGTTAAAAAATCAAAAATGCCTTTCACGCGCTAACTTCTAAACTCCGACCTCAAATGAAAGCCTCAAACATTAAATAGATATAAAATCCATTCATTATTGATGCCTGTGGCACACTGCGTATGCGCAATATTTAAAATTTTATTGCGTTTCCAATCGAATTAAATGCTGTCATTATAAAACACTAATTTCGGGGGGCAGCTTTCAATTATTGAATTCAAACCGAATGCCAAAATGCAAACAATAAACGAAACAAAAAGCCAGCATACTAGTGGCGAAGTAAACACACATCGAGAGATGACCTCTAATCAGCTCGCATTCTAATTTGTTGTATAAATAAGCATAATATGCTAAGCATCATCATCATCATTATCATCATTAAGGTTGGGATGGGCTCTATGCCAAATAAATGTAAATGAGGGGCGTATGTACATGATGGTGTGGACCTCATTGAGGGTAAAATGTGAAAAGGTAGAGCTCAGCACTCACTTGGGTAAATGTTGATATCAAGCAACTGCATCTTTAGTTTGAATTGGGGCGTTGGGAATGAAAAATGATTTATGCATTGAGATTTGGATGATATGTGAAATGCCGAAGATGAATCATTTTATTTCAAATTTCGCCAATCGATATGGTTTTTTTTCTGCTGAAATTTTTTTGACTTTCCGATATTTTATTGACTACTACTACTAGATACTCTCGCCGCACAAGTTGGCAACGCATTTCAAGTGGTATGACGGGAAGCTTAGTTTGTCTAAGAAAAAGGACCAGATTAAAGGGAGGTCAGAAATTTCCGAAAGCATTCCGACACACTATTTTTGTATGAACTATAACTCATCTGTATGGATTTAGCTAGTGTGAGTATTGAAAGTTTGTTTTTTTTTAATTGTTCGAAACAAGAACTTACAGAAGTTTTCCGACATTTATTCAGAAAAGAATATGAAGAATCTTAGACACCAACCGTCTAAATAGATTTTGGATTAAGATATTAAATACCTCGAAGTACTGTGGCACCGATGTGTCTTTTAAGTGTTTTAGAAACCAACCAAGGCAAAAATATCTATAGATTTCCGTGAATTAAGAACCAAGCTTCGCCCATGCCAAAGGACCTGGATTTCATTAGGATATTGGCGAAAAAGAAAAGCAAATGCTAAATTTTGGGGATGTTAGTTATGGGTGCAGGCTGAGTGATTGGAAAAGAGAGCCCATAACCATCAAGATCACGAAGAGTTTATAGTACGAAGCCCGACATCAAGGGCTTCAATTTCAGGCTTCAGGTAACAAAAAGTCATCTATCATGGTGCGGTAACGCTCGCCATTGACGGTTATGTTTTGTCCGGCCTCATTTTTAAAGAAACACGGACCAATGAATCCAGCATCCCATAAACTACTTCAAACAGTGCATTTTTGTGTCTTTGGGTTGCTCATCAGCCCAAGTGCGACAATATTGTTTGTTGACACGTATCCATTGAGCCAGAAATGTGCCTCGTCACTGAACAAAATTTTGCGCGAAAGCAGCGGATGTTCATTGAGCTGTTGCAGTGTGAATCCATCCATGATGATTTGTCAAACAATCCTTAACAAAAATAAGATGACAGAATGACACCAGTCACGCCTGATATCTGAAAAAAAAGAATACTAAATAAAAACCTCTTAATGAATCACCTTTTATGTGCTCATGTACAGATCATGTTTAGTTTTAATATTTCGCTAAGCATATACTGGGTATGTGGGCCATTTATATGCACACGGTTCTTTATTTTGCCTTCTTTTTTTTTGGCTCTCTCTCGTTGTGTGCATAAAATATTTGTGCAGTAATTTTTCATGCTCACATTAGCAGCAACGTCTGTCACACAACAGGCATATGACAGAGCATTAATGTTGCAATAAATAAACCCGCTAAAGGCAGAGCCTGAGAGCGAGCCAAGTCCTGTTTTTGGTTCGCATTTAACCGGTATTGATTTTGTATTGTTTGTCTGTTTCGGTTGCCAATATTTTATTCTGCGTTTCTTCTTTTGGCCTGCGTCTTTTCCTTTCAATTCAATTTCGCTTCTGGCCCCGTTGGGCGGGAGCGTTAATTGAAAGCCATACAAATGGTGGCCCGGCTTGAAGGCAATTATAAAATTGTTTGGCCTGAGTTGATTGTAGCATAAAAAGACTAGCAGCCTGGCGGCATAAACAACTAATGGCCGCCCAGGCTATGTCGTCTAGTCTGCTCTCACTCACTTACCACCGCACAGAAGCAGTTGCCATTTGGGCCCGGGATCAATTGTTTATTTATTGCGCCACATTTTCAACAGGATTTGGCTTTTAATGCTTAAACGTCGTCGGTACGGGCAAGTTTTATTGTCGCAAGGACACACATTATGCGCTCCGAGAGTGTGTCAGATTGAGGCATATTTTATTCGATTTGTGTATGCAGGAAGCCATAATTTAACGTATAATCGAACTTTTATTACATAAATGAATAAAATAATTCATTTATACAATGCCATACCGAAACGAACTAACTATAAATTTCCATTATTTTTCGTTTTAATTGTAATACGAGTAATTGTATTACTTAAACTGGCAGAAAGCAGTCAATTGCATTAAATGCATCATTCGATATGGACAGTGGCACATGTGATGTGTCTGTCCATCTCTGATGAATCGTGTGTGGTGTGGTCAATAAAGTTCACATGTGACTGAAGCTGTCTGCGGGCATTACGGGAGAAACTTCAACTTATATCGCTGCCATTATCGACGTTTTTTTAATGATTTTTGAACATTATTTAAATACTCATACATATATGTAGCGCCTTTTTTGTATGAAAAATGTAAGGTCATACTGGCGCCCCTCGATTCGTTAGTTAATGGTGTAAAAACGTGAAAAAACTAAATTTTTCTATGCTGTCTGCTCACCGAATTGACAGGGAAAAATTTAAAAGACTCGCTCACTCTCTCCACAGAACACTAAATTTAGCGTTTCTCGTGTTTTCTGTTTCATAATTATCGAAGACATAGAATAACTAACATAGAAGCACAATCTGCTACGTCGATAACTTTTCACTCAAATATTTGGCAGCTGTTCGCTGTCATTTTGGCTCTTTGAGTTATTTTTTGACTCTGAGTTTTTTTTAACTATGCCCGTCTCCCTCTAACCACCGTGTTTGCCCACGTCGATAATAATTTTGAGTAACAGATTTTGTTGTCTCTATGAAGTAACTCCTTGTCAAAATGTAGTTAACATCACTCAAAAAAGAGGGGCGTTTCAAAGCATGATACAACCATATAAGGTATGGCGCTCAGAGCAGAAAATGACCTGAAGGTTTTTTCGCAGAGCGACAGAAAGCGGGAGAGCAAGCGCAAACGTCAAACACACAGAAATTTACTGTACAGTACAGTTCAGTAAGCGACTCTAACAGCTGGATCATCCCAAGCGTTTTCACGACAATCTCCGTCTTTAACAACGTCGAGTTAACTAATTGCAAATTAATTCCTCGGACTGATTTCTCCAGTCTGGTCGAAACATCAATTTTGAGCGATATGAGCTTGCGTTTATCCATAACCTTTATGTCCTCTTTTATGGACAGCTCTTTCACTCGGACATGATCCATAATAATCATCGGGGTAATTGGAGCCATTTGCAGGGCATTATATATTGGGTTTAAAATTTCGCGAAACACTTCGCAGTCTTACAGTAAAATTGGTTTGCCGTCAGTGGTAACAATTTTTATGATAGACGCAATTATTGTCTCTTCATTGGCCTCGAAGGCTATTTTCCTTTTCTGTGCATTTTTTGCACACCGGTCGAGTACTTCTGGTTTTTAGCCGTCAAATGCCGCCTTAAATTTGTAATTTGGTGGCCAGATAATTTATACCACATACGCTGCATAGCGATTGATTTAAGGTATTGTCAAATTAAAAAAAAATGCACTTTATTATTTATTTGACGACTCATAATTAACGACCTTAGCACTTTATAGACAACAATCAACCAAGAAGCACACAAACATGCATACACACTTACAGTTAAGTGACACTTTCGACAAATTCTGCCCAGAAAAGTGTCTCATGAACACACACGAACAAAGCAACCGAAAAAAAAAACTCTCATTGATTGAGCAAAGAGCACGCTGTGAAAAGTCAGAGGTGAGATGTCATTTCGTTTCACTTTTTCATAGTGTCTGAAAATGACTGTATTTTTTCTGACAGTCTGTGAAAAGGCAACACTTTTTGGGAGCACTGGTTATGATTCAAGGAACCAGAACCGGAACCTATACAAATCTTTTTTTTAAGAACCGAAAACCGTTTACCGTTATTAATGGAACCGATAGCACCGGAACGAATCCGAAACGTTAGTACCGGTACAGTTTTAATTTTTTTTAAAAAAAGGATTCAATGAAGACCCAAAAATAAGACAAAAATTATCTAACATGTTTCGCTGATCAAAGCGGTCGAACCGCAATCCATTTTATGGGATTTGATCAATTCGATGCCATCTGGTATCTGCCCCTCCTTTTTGGTATTCAGAGAGAGGCTGAGATATGACTGGTATGCCATTTCTCAATATGATAGACATCCCATTACAGTATTAGCTCTGACTATGATTACGCAGCCTTAAAAAAGACTGTTTTTCTTCCTCCAGCACTACACAAAAAAACCCCCATAAATTGGTATTATACTATGTCATTGCCTATGCCTATGCATTTCAAAGAGTGTCTTTTCTATTGTAAAAACCCTTTTAATTTCCAAACACTTAAGACACAAATTAGTTAGTTTAAAATGAGACCATTATCTCTTATTTGGAATCGTAGGAATCAAAATCAATTTATTTCTGATTTTGGAAAAATTGAATTAATTCAAAATATATCAATTCGATGCCTGAATGATTCTCAGGAATGATTCAAAATAGAATCATTCGCTTACAGCTCTGGTACAGAGTATGTTATAGTCGGGCTTGACCGACTTTCTTTCTTGTTTATCTTGCTTCAGAGCCATTTCTCAGAAAGTATTTGAGCTATGATCTAATAATTTGGTGTGTAAGTTGGTAGTGTGATGTTAGATATTTTCCAGAACCTGAACTGGTTGAAAAAATTCTCAAAAATTTTTTAAGCCACTAACTTGAAATTTTGTTTGTAGGATGGTATGGATTTAGAATTCCGGAAAAGTTCTAAACTTCTTTCTATAATTTTTTATAAAACTCCATAAGACAAAAACTTAGATTCGGAACAGGATCAGGTTTGGATATTTACGAACAAGTAGTTCGGAATTCCGAGCTCAAGCCGGATTGGTTCCATACCGGTTTGTAGCCCTGCCTCCTAGACTATGGAGTATTTCTCAGACTGCTGGTAGTCCTTCTTACTTGATCTTTAATGTGATTTTCTGATTAGTTTTTGAAGATTATGACGATGAATTGATAACCATACCGGCCCGTTTTATTCCATTTTTTTTTTATCACTTTTCGGTGCTAGGATTTTACATTCTTGGCGGATCTTCTCTTTGAGGGCTGGACTTTAAAAAACCCCGCAAGACAGCGTTTATCAGTGCATGTGGCCAAAACGAAAATTCATATTATACGTTAAGATTCTTGAGGTGTATAGCATTCAAATGCTTAATGACTTAAATTTAGTGTTTGCATTCGTGCATTTCAAATACACTTGGAATATACGATAATTTCAAACAATTGTGGCAATATGCTATATGTGCATATCTCTAGTCAGACGGTTGTTTGTTTTAGTGGAAAATTGTTGTTTTGCTCTTATTTCATACCACGGCTCATGGGAATGAATATTTATGTTACCCTTTCGGTTTGCCTTGTTTAATAAATCAATAAAGAATCTCTATAAATTGAATAAAAAAAAGTTGCCAAAAAAGTTCCTGAAATGAAATTTAATCAAATATTTTGCTTGTAGGCGGATAGAGAGCAGCAGGAGGTTCTGAAATAATTTGCTCTTTCTGTTTTTTTGTTTTTTTTGTTTTTTTTTGAGGGTTGTTGGTTTTGGCAGACGAATAAATCTGCAGTCGTCCTCAATAAAAATAGACGCATGCACAGTTTCACAGTTGCAACTAGGCGGCCGCAACGCTGACGACGCGCAGCCACACAAACACACACACACACACACACATATCGGAATCAAAAACAAAAAGACTTGGCCACGTTTCAATTGAAAAGCGAATGGTGAAAAATGTAATTGAGTTTTAGCATCCAATCAAATAATCAAATTAAAGCTTAATAAAAAATAATAAAAAGAAATAAATTAGTGCAGTTGAATTAAGGCTGAAATAGGCCTAATTAAATTGTTAATACATTGAAAAAACGGTGCAAAAATGTTTGGCTGCATTTATCAGCTGTGGGACTGGTGAGTATTGTCAAAGATATATGCAAAGTGTAGATAAGGCATGATAAATAAAACTAAAATAAAACTAAATAACCTTAAAGTTAGAACTTTGAGAGCTGTCTTAGGATTCGAAAAATCACTCATAAATAACACAGGCCAACAGCCATTTTGGTCTTCTCGTTGCAAAATTATGATCCAGTTGTGTGCACTGATTCCAAAACTGGTCTCGGTTTTTGTCCATTAGCTCTTGTTTTCAAGAAATCGCAGAAAATTCATTTTGCAGTATTTTGGGCTTTATAAAAATTATGTAGGTTGCACCGAGCTAAAATATTTGTATTTATGAGTTTTATGCGACAGTATACATATTAATGCAGCCTAAAAAAATCATAGGATCAGCATCAGCAAACTCAAAAGCGTCGAAATAGGCCATTGAAGAGTAACTTTCATCAAGTTATGCCAATTTTTTCAAACTTAATCGTCGTGTACAAGCCATTGCGGTAGTTGGATTTTAATTATAACCACTTAAGCATGTAGTCTAAGGGCTCTTCTATTTGCACAGATTTTGTTGCATTTAAATCAGCTGGTTGGACAAAGTTACAGCCGGTTATTCCCGAAAAAATGAATTAAAATTTATGGCAGGACAACTAGATTGATACATAAAATGTGTATGGGAAATATTAAAAGACTACGTGATCTAACAAAGACCTTACATTAATTGTCAAGCAAATGTACAATAACATTCAGGCAGTACTAGAGATTCAAACAATTTCCCCCAAATTAAAATTTGCTTAATATCAAACTTCTTCTTCTTCTTTATTGGCCCGATGTTGCACACACACAACATCACAACCGCTTGACGGTCTTGGCCTCTGCTATTAATGCCCTCCACTCGCTTCTGCATTCTGCGAGCTAGCACCGATTGTTCACACCAAGGTTGGAAATGTCCTTTCGCACTTGATCATCCCATCTTAGTGGTTGGCGACCCCTCCTGCCTTGTCCTCCAAAGTCAGCCGCCTTCGCTTTGTACGTCTTTTTTACTGGAGCTTACATGTCCTAACAAGCGCTAATGTCCCTATAGAGCTCACACAGTTCGTGATTCATTCGAATGCGGTATCCATCGCCAACTTTTAAAGGACCATAGATCCTCCAAAGGTTTTTTTGCTCGAACACGCCAATCGCCTTCTCATCCGCTGCTGACATTGTCCATGCTTCTGCGCCGTATTGCAGGACTGGGATGATGAGCGACTTGTATAGCGGTATTTTTGTTCTTCGAGAAAAGGCTCTGCTCTTGAACTAACTACAGACCCTCAAAGTTGTTCTCCCCCATAGTAACAAATTGTTCAAGACGCGTAGACTTCTTGTCCGTGGATACTAGGTACTTCGTCTTGTCCTTGCGGAACTCATTTGACCCATTCATAAAATTTTGATGTCATTCTCGCAAGGTTGTTTGATATTAACCAAAAATATGAATATGGGGGGAACTTTTTGAATCTAGTACTGCCTGAATGTTATTGTACATTTGCTTGACAATTAATGTAAGGTCTATGTTAGATCACGTAGTCTTTTAATATTTCCCATACACATTTTATGTATCAATCTAGTTGTCCTGCCATAAATTTTAATTCATTTTTTCGGGAATAACCGGCTGTAACTTTGTCCAACCAGCTGATTTAAATGCAACAAAATTTGTGAAAATATAAGAGCCCTTAGGCTACATGCTAAAGTGGTTGGAATTAAAATCCAACCACCGCAATGGCTTGTACACGACGATTAAGTTTGAAAAATTTGCCATAATTTGATGAAAGTTGCTCATCAATGGCCTTTTTCGACGCTTTTAGGTTTGCTGTTGCTGCTTCTATGATTTTTTTATACTGTCGCATAAAACTAATAAATACAAATATTTTAGCTCGGTGCAACCTACATAATTTTTAAAAAGCCAAAAATACTGCAAAATGGATTTTCCGCGATATCTTAAAAACTGAAACTGATGGACAAAAACCGAAACCAGTTTTCGAAGCAGTGCAGAAAACTGGAACAGAATTTAATACAAAGAATGCTGGACCTCACAAAAGTGGTCATGTTGTTGTTGGTGGTTGTTGGCCTGCGTTCACTCAAAAAATTTTTCTTCCTAGATTTTAGGAAACGGTTAGCTTTAAATGCAAATATGTACTATAATTGAGTTGTTTAGGTAATTTTTTACCTAAAGAGCTCAAATATGTACTATATCGTGAAAAGTTAGGCAACAAATTTTAGGCTCTGGTAAGCCTTAAGTCTAGTTCCAATTTCCTAATGATGTATGCTGTATATAACTGTACATTTGATTATATTTTCGCAAATTTTTATTATCCCCTGATTAGATTTGGTTACAATACTTGAAAAAAAAAATTATAATTCGCGTCAATATGGGTCTCATCGAGATCAGTATTTTGATCCACATACGTGCGATTTCAATAGGGTAAGTAATTAAAAGAAGAAGAACTGGTAATTCTTTATTTCATCGAGGACCAATCTTGGTAATAAAACTCCTAGGACCGATGTTACACCGGTAGTGCACCCATCGATTGCAAAAATCGATTAACAAATAGATAAATAATATATAAGGTATTGGAAAAATGCGTAAGTGTGAGTTCTTTAGCCTTAGAATCGCCTTCTAAGTCCACTCTTATTACCTGTGTCCAAATGTCAACTATTTATCTCTTACCATTTTTTCTGCACATGCATTACCAGTGAGTAAGTACAAGGAGTAAGGACAAAGATTGCTAGATGGTAGGTTTTGATATTTCTCTCATAGGTCTTCTCCAGGGTTTGTCGCAATGTGAATATCTGGTCTGTGGTGGATTTACCAGGTCTGAAGCCACACTGATAAGGTCCAATTCGATGAATACTGGCATGAAAACTGTTCCATCTTGTATTGCTACTATTCTCAATTTATGTTGCTACTTTGGATTTGCTGTGGCGTACCAGTAGTATGTGTGGCTGCTGGTGCGGGAGGTTGTGTGGGTTCGATCCCGCCTCGGACCATCTAATAGAAAAAGTTTTTTCTTTCTTTAGAAAAAAGCTTTTACACACCCGATCACCTTCACCAGCTACTGGCGCCAGCTGTGAAGTAAATAGCCATGAAAAAGCAAAAATTCTCTAACTTTGGAATCCGTTCGGATTCGGCGTTAAACTGTAGGTCCCTTTCTCTTGTGCGAAAAATTATAAGCACACAGGCCAAGAGATTGAGAGAAGCTTGGCCCTGGTCCTCCTGGAGGTGCTGTTTGAGCAAATTTTACTTTTACTTACTTTGGATCTGCTAATAGCATTCCAAGTTGGAAGAATTGAACAACCGCTTGAATTATGTGCTGAACTATTCCGCTCTATAACCTTTATATCACACTCTTCTAAAAACTCAGGCTTCACGTGTTTCCTTCAAATCTGTACACTTTAAGTGTTTTTTAGAAGTTGGATAAATTTCTGTAACTTTTTAACATTTGGATATCTTTAAGTTCGTATTTGCTATGAACTTCAACTTATATAGTAGAAATTATTTCATGTGTGTGAGAAAATCGGACACGCTTATATGCGAGCACGAGAGAATGACGATGTAGATTTCTTTCTAAATCGTAAAATGTTTGCTAAAGTGAAAATGGGAGCACGGGTGATATTCCGCCTTCCTGTTATCTTGCATGGATCGTATAGTTTTTGAACATGGAATGTTTACCGGACTTCCAGTTAAAGCCACAAACAGGTCCCTCATACTCTTCTTTTCAATATGGCAGAGCGTGGCAGCATCTCTGCTATAATGTAATCGGAGAGAAAAAGATCAAGTACGAAAGTACCTAGTACCTTACCTATTGACAAGGTAAATGGAAATTGGAAAATGGAAAAAAATAAGGTAAAAGCTACTCGAAGTTGAAAATACCGAGGTAAGGTAAAAGGTACAGAAAATATGTATCTAGGTGTGTACCTAGGTATTTGTACCTAAGTACTTCCAAACACTGTTTATACCTGAATTTTTTGGGTAATTCTTACCTTTATTTAAGTACATATCATTACTTAAAATTGATCAAATTACTACCTCAATCTTAGAGCATAACATACCTTAAAATTAAGGCAATTTGTACCTTAACTTTAGGGCATAGATTGCTTAAAGTCGGTATGTCCTAAATATTAGGGCCCCAATGGACTAGGCGCCTTTTTAGGTAATTTTTCCTACATTTTTAGGCAATTTTTGACCTTATTAGGCAATGAAATTTTTTGAGTGTAACCATCTATATAAATTTTGAAAGTCAGCTGACATCAGATTCCCAAAATGTCCACACATATCAATGTGAATCGCACACACAGCAAAGTTAGATCCTTTGCAGCAGAATTGTCCCATCTAGTAAATCTAGTGTCTTTGGCACTACCTCTCTCTGTGTGTGCAAGGTTGAACTGGCTGGTCGCTGTAGTGAATCAATTACGGTCAATTAAGCGATGAGCCAGTGCATCGTTTCGACTGACGTGTCTCGTTCGTGAGGCTCAATGCTTCCACCACGAAATTGAATTAAAGCCAACGACATTGGCTAATTGAATCACCTCCCCTTTGTCCAATCTCTGACTGAATCTCTTGTTTTTTCTCCGCTCTTGCAGGTTAGAGGCACCGCCGCTCTTCACCGCCGGCACCATGGATGCCAAGAAGCTGCAGCAATTGCAGGAGGCCGCCGCTTTGGCCCAGCAGCAGAAAAAGCTGCCGTTGGCCTATCAAACCAATCTGGTGGACTATCGCACGGCCAGTCATTCACCCGCTGGCTATCATCAGGCCTTGTATCAGCAATCGCCCACGGCCACCAGTTCCAGCGGCGGTGGTCCACTCTCACCTATCGATATGCAGCCGCAGGGTAAACATCACGGCCTGCTGAAGCATGGACATGGTGGTGGCACTTCAAGCAGTTCGCACAGCTCGCCGTATCATCAATCATACACGAGCAGTGGCGGTGGCACGGCTGGGGAGCAAATCTATCAGTCGCCTACGGAGCGTACCTATTTGGCGGCAGCGGGACGACTGCAGGCCAGCAATGCCACCGCCGGTCATCATCCCATTTCGGCACTGCAGGCTCAGTACCAGCAATTGCAGCAGGCCAAGATGCAGGCACAAATAGCCACCCAAAGTGAGGCGGCGCAGCAGCAGCAACGCACCTTTGCCTTGCGCCAGGCCATGAATCCACCCACGGGACATTATCATATGAGTCAATCATCCAGTATGGTGTCGAATCTGACACTACAGCAGCAGCAGCAGCAGCGGGCACCACCCTCCACACTGAACTTGGCGAATCAATACCAACCCGCGCAGGGACCCTTAAAATTGCAACAACAAATGCCCAAGCACTACCAGGAGCAGCTCTATATGCAGCAACAACTGCAGCAGCAGCAACAGCAGCAACAGCAACTCCAGCAACAGCAACATCGTCACAAGGCGGAGCTACAGACGCCGGGAAGTGAGCATGGACCTGTCTATATACAACAGAATCATCCCGGTCATGTGGTCAACCAGGCCTGTCAGACCCAAATCTCAGCCGTCAAACCCAAGGCGACACCCAGCTCTGAGGAATCCTCCACCACCAACTCCACCAAGAGTCCCACTCATGCACCACTAGATCGCAAGAAGAGCGCTGGTTCCATACAAGCCCTCAAGTCACCCATCACGAAGCGACCACCCACCTCGCCGGTGACTCTTTCCGGCTGGCTGCACAAGCAGGGCTCCGATGGCCTAAAGGTGTGGCGCAAACGTTGGTTTGTATTGGCCGAGTACTGTCTGTACTACTACAAGGGTCCCGAGGAGGAGAAGCTGTTGGGATCGGTGCTGTTACCCTCATATCGGGTGTCGGCCTGCCTGCCGGAGGACAAAATCTATCGCAAATTCGCCTTCAAATGTGAGCATCAGAATATGCGTACCTATTGGCTTTCCGCGGATAGTGCGGATGCCATGATGCAGTGGGTGAGATGCCTGGCGGCGGCTAGTCTCATGCAGGCTCCCAGCAGTGGTGATTCAGATCCCAGTGTGAGTTCCTCCTTCAATCAAAGTGGAGAGAACTCGGACTCGGGTATACACACGCTGCAATCGCAGCCGAGCAAGGGACAGCCAACGCCCATGTCGGATCAGGCAGCAGGCAGCGGAGCACAACCCTTGTATGCTAATGCACCACCCAAGCCGCGACGCATCAATGACGGCGGCTACTCCTCACCCTCGCCGGAACACAACGAGCAGCAGCCAGTCTCTAGTCGCCATTTGATGTCCCAGTCCCAAAAACTCTACCAGCAGCAGCAGCAACGATCTCAACAGCAGCAACAGCCACAGCAGCATCATGCCATCTATGACACCCGCACTGGGCATGTCTCCTCCGCTCTACAGCTGCAGCAGGCACAACAGCAGTACTCCTTGGATCACTTGGAGGCACAATTTCAGCAGCAGCAGCTAGATATGGAGGAGCAGATAGCCCGACTCCAACAACAGCGTGCTGTGGAGGAGATCTATGGCGAACGGGAGCTCTACATGGCCAAGTTAATGCAGCAGCGTGCCGGAGGTGTCTATCCCACGCAGCAGCAGCTGTTGCAGGCCGAGCGACGCACTCCGGATGCCTATGGAAGATCGAAACAACAGCGCATGTTTGCTGCTGCAGCAGCAGCCGCTGACTATGAGGATATCTATAACATGTCACAGCTAGGTGGTAATGGCATGGCCATGTCAGCACAAGAAGCACTGCTACAGGAGGCGGCCAGCTATCGTCGTCCCCTGAGCCCGCCCAGCTATGATGGCAGTAAGCATACACCGGCCATGCCGCAACGCTACACGCCCAATCACTTGGAGGTAAGTAACGGGGGAAGGATTTTGGGGCAAATGCAATCAAAAATGGCAAAGCACAAAAACCGATAGCTCGAGGCAGTCCAACGCTTACTGATGATGACCTGCCACTTGCCATTACTGGTGCAGAGTAAAGGTCAGGCGGGCTGGCAACCCCCTCCACACACAAATCATGCTGCGTGGCACTTGATGCTGTCTTATTGCAGCAAATGGAGGAAACTCTGGCAAGTGCAGCTAATAAAAAAGTCAAAAAGTTGAATATTGTTTCTAGGAAAGGGAAGCAAGACGAATTGATATGTTTCTGCTGACCTATTTCCAAAGATTGCAGGTTGCATACGGATTCTGCAATCAAAATCAAAATTATTCTTCGTTTTTGCTTCGCTCAAGTATCCTGATTAAAGCATTTTCGTCTTACTTAGACTGCATCTTTGCAATATACTTCATGTTTAGGAAATTCAATTAATAGAAGGTAAGAAATGCAATTGAGCATTATACTAATACTATTCAAGACCTGTCTGCTGCAGCACAAACATCATAACTATGAATAAATCTTAGACTAAGCTTAATATTAGGTACTTCTGAACTTAACTACTAAATCATTCTAAATCAAATATAAATGAGTCCACCTCCAGGGCAATCCTCTCAGGTTAACTTAACTTTTCCTTTTACAATAATGGAAAGGATGTCTCCAAATCAGATTTTCGTTTATGCTGCTCTCTCAAAATGCATTTCTTAAAGTTTGCTTTCGCGTGAACTTTACCATTAATATCCAAAAGATGTGTACTTAGCGCTTACCAGTGTGTGCGTCCTGCTCCTCATGTGCTGGCCACAGTACTTGGGCACTGGAGCACTCCCCTAGGAAACAAACTTTTAACCTCTTCAACAGGTCACTGATCACTTTGGAAACATGCTTGCCGGGGCGCTTTTCACACAATGATTCTATGTACTCGTAGTCAATTCCTTCTTGTAAACACGCTCTGTAACTATTAGTTATGTAATCAGGTAATACGTTTGTAAACACGTAGTCAATTAGCTGATCGTCTTGAACTTCACTAGCACCATCTGATTGGCTCTTTCTTTGCAAAATAAATGATTGACCACGCGGGAATCGATCTGAAGCCTAACTTCTGTACTCGTGAAATGAAAGCTTCTCACCCAAGAACATGCCGTTGAAAGCTCTTTCGGCCTTACACAGCAGTGTGAAAGAAACCACAATACTACTCATGAATCTGATCATGGATAACGGATCCTAAAGCGCAACACAAGTGTACACACAATCAACTGTTCCAGTGAGAGCACATTAGGGTGGACCATGTCATTGTGAGCTATTTAAGGTCGACCAAGTCATAAAGGGGTGAACCGTCACATAGGGTGAACCGTCACATCGTGTTAACTGAGTCACTGTTCAGCTACTCTTGTTTAGTAACTCATCGCTCAGTGCCTTTTTTCAGTGGCTCATTATGCAATGACTTATTGTTCATTGACTCATTCTTTAGTGACTCTTGTTTAGTGTCTTATTGTTGAGTGACTCATTGTTCAGTGAGTCTTGTTCAGGGTTTCATTTTTTAGTGATTCTTTGTTCGATGTCTCTTGTTCAGTGGCTTAATGTGCAGTGCCTTTTGTTTAGTGACTCTTGTTCGGACACTCTTGTTTCGTGACTCATTACTCAGTGACTCTTGTTCAGTGACTAATTGTGTGATGTCGCTTGTTCAGTGACTCATTGTTCAGTGTCTCATTGTATCATTGTTCGGTAACTCTTGTTCAATGTCTCATTCTGCAGTGCCTTTTGTTCAGTCACTCTTGTTTGTTAACTGAATCATCGTTCGTTGTCTCTTTGTTCAGTGACTCATGGTTCAGTGACCCATTGTTTGATGTGTTTTGTTCAGTGGCTCATTGTGCAGTGCCTTTTGTTCAGTGACTCTTATTTGGTCACTCTTGTTCCGCGACTCATTGTTCAGTGACTCTTGTTCAGGGACAAATTTTTCGGTCACTCTTGTTGAGTTGTTCACATGTCATGTAGCACATGTTCAGTTGTTTTTTCTTTAAAAAGTATACACAACCGCTCACCTTCGCCAGCTATGGAGTAACTAGCCATGAAAACGATTCTCAAACTTTGCCGCTCGGATTCGGCGTTAAACTGTAGGTCCCTTTCTCTTGTGCGAAAATTAGAAGAACACACGCCAAGAGATTGAGAGAAGTTTGGGTTGTGGCCCCATGGACTGTGTAAAGCCAAAAAATTATTATGGAAACTCTGTGCTAAGCAAATTGAAATTGTTGTGAAAGAACCTTTCTTTCTTTTTTAACAAATGCCTTTTATTAAAAAGCTTTAATGCTGCAGTGGAACCAGAAAGGATTGCAATTAATTCAAATGATCGCTAAAGGACAGCTGAACTGAGCAACTTGAGTGACCCACTTTAAAAAAAGGCGACTATGTTAAGTGAAATAAAGTGAAGCCCAAAGAAGAGGTAGCTAGTCCATGGCTTGGATTCAAATTCAATGCTATAACATTTGACTAACTTAATAAGAACCTTCTGCGGAATGTGAAGCCTTTTCATCAACTTTACACTAAATTAATGGCAAACTGTAACTTGCAGTCACAGTACCAGTGTAGCAGGTTCTTCAAATATCAAAAGCACTTCTCTTAGCTTCTGGTAACGATGTTTTAAGCAGAATTGTTCATTATTTCAAGAGCATTTGCAACTCAAATTGAAATTTAACTAAAGCCAAAAGAAAGTTTTACCTTCTTGTTTGGCAACCTGAAACTTTCAGTTTCCAACAATGTGTTGCCATCCAGCAGCCCCGCTCTCCCTCCTAAGACGCATCCGATAGTAGACTTCTTCGTTGCACTCTTTAATTGGACTTTAGTGTGTCAGTGGGTTGCTAAAGTGCAGACATTTGTGCTCCCGTCTAACGACTCGTGCCCGGCCGGCAATTTCGCGCAAATGCAACTTTATGGCCTGCTGCTCGCCCTTTCCCCAGAAGCCCAGCTGCTTTTGTGGGTCAGGCAAGGAAATGAGTCGCGTGCATGATTTATGCGCCTGGGCCGGAGCAGCTGCGACTGCCAAGTGTCGAACAAGTTATGGGCCACGCCAATTTCCCAGCAGCAGTTTTAAATGCAAGCCAACTACATGAGCTAACTGCCTGGCTAACTGTTACACAACCTCCATCCTTCTTTCCCTCCCATCCATAGGCCTCCGCCGGCGATCAACTAATCAATAATATGGACATGGATTTGCGAGCTCGCTCCGCGGCAAATATTGTGCGGCCGCACTCCGCCGACTTTCTGGAGTATGAGGCGCGTGCCGAGGCTGCTGCCGTTGCGGCTGCCGCTGCCATTGCCCACAGCAAGCACGAATCCGGACGTGCTCCCCGACCCAAGTCGAGCCTGGATATCAATCGGACCCCGGACAGTTTTTACTACTCCGAGGCCAGCTATGCGGAGAAGATGCGCAAGAGTGCGCTCTACTTGCAGAGTGGAGCTCAGCCGCAGCCTCAGCAGGCGGGCAGCTATCGCACAGCTGGCGGCGCTGATTTGGTTAGTGGAGTGCATACCATTGGCTATGAGAATCCCTATGAACGGGCTTACAAGCGACAGGAGCTACTGGCCGAGACACAGCAGGGCAATTCGGCCAGCAGCATGCCGAGGATGAGTCGTTCGGCCAGCCAGGGAGCCGGTGGAGCATCTGTGGCCCGCTCGGCCTCCACGCATGCCCAGTCACCACAGTCACCGGAAGATTTACCGCCACTCAATGTACACCCGGGTTCCATATTCCCACCCTCAATGTCCACGCAGGAGATCATCAGCAAAAACGAGCAGTTCCTGCGCTCGGCCAGCGCTCGACTGCCCAAGCGTAGCGGTGGTCTGGATGACGATTACTCGGCCAGCAATTCCGCCACCACATCACCCACATCGGGAGTAGCCGCCTCGCCGCAACATGCCCCAGCCCAGGATGGCGAACGCAAACGAGAGGAGTCCATGAAGCGTCTGTTGGAATGGAAGCAACGCATGCTGCAGTCTCCATTGACTCGCAAGGGCATACAGCAAGGTGGCAGCAATATGTCGGCTATGTCAAAGCTGGGTAGCAATCCCAATATACTGCTGGCCTCCACAGCAGTGGCCAGTGGAGCACGCTATGCACCGCAGGCGGGCAAAACGGGATTAGTGGGCAATGCGGTACCAACAAATTCAGCCTCGGGTATACAACGTTCAAGATCAGAGACCCAGGCCAATGTGGGTCCGGGTGGAGTCTACAACAGCTACTCCTCGGATGATGAGGGTAAGTAACAGTTTGACTTAAATGATACTACATAATCCCCATATTGCTTGGCTTCAACTCTGTTACTGTCTCTCTCTCTCTCTCTATCTCTGTATCTGTATCTCAGTATTTCATCTGTATCTGTATCTGTAGCTCTTGCTAACCGCGCTGCTGTTTTACTTTTACTTTTATTTGCACTTTGGCTTTGCTTTCAGTTGCATGTGGCACTGCTTTTTTCCCCCGGAGGCAAAGGAGGCCTTCATCTGTCATATTTCTCTGTCTATCTCTGTCTTTTTTTACTTTGTAGTCTCTATTTGCTTGCCTGGCTAAGCCTGTAGCTTTCCTGTATTACTTTGAGCTTTAAATAGTCTAATATTCTTTTAGTTGTTGTGGTTGCTGCTGAACTGATTACCATTGCATACCTTCCGTACCAAAGACCCTACCCACTAACCAACCTTAACGTAATCACATGTTAACTCAACACTTGAAAACAATAAGACAAACTTTGACGCCTTAAATGTATTTTGTTAATGAAAAGTATCGCGCTACATCTTTTTGCGCCTCTTGATTAGCAAGCTAGGATGTTTAATCAGTTTTTACTAAGCATATGGACACTGGCAAAATGCCAACTAAATTTTTTGATGGATCGAGGTCTTTAAGAAGATGCATCCAATGCACTACCTTAACGAGCCATCAGCAGCTCAGCGGCATTTAGTTCTTACTGTGCGCTGTATTCACTCGGTCTATTTCGCTTTTACTCGCCCTGAATCGGCGCTAGGTAAACGTAAAGTAATCTGACTTAATAAGTAAAGTCAGTTTGCATGAATTCTCCACATCTAGCTCCGCAAACTTGAGCCAAGAAGAATAAATTAGATGTAGACGAAATCCCCACTTCGATCCCTTCTCATGCCTGGCCAGAAATCTTGATGATAGTAAATAAATTTGTTTTTTTAGACTAAGCATAAAAAAACTGCCCCATCTTGTGTCAGCAACAGAAGAGAAACTCACTCTCCTGAATTTTTAGTGTCCTACTCGCTATTGGAGCAGATTTATGAGGTCGAAAAGATAAATCAAAAAAATTAGTTTATATCAAGAACCGCTTAATCGATTTGCAGCAATCGAACTTAGCTGATTGACGTATTCTTTCTTTGACAATCCACGACCAAAATTAATTAAATTTGTTGACTAAGGGCCGATTTCTCATCTTCTACATAGAGCTATATTTCACCTAAACTTACAAATAGCAGCGTAAATTGTAAGCTTATCTGACACATAGCAGCTATCTGGAAGAAGAGAAATCGGCCCTAAGATTCATTTTCCAAGTCGCTTACCACGTTTGTACACACAAAATATATCATGATAAATGCCCTTTAAAGTATGCTACATTTTCAAACAACATTTGTCTTAGCCCAAATTTTTTTTGTATACCTACCCAGCAAACATTTTTTATCGCAGAAGATAAGAATGCGATTCTTCCAGTAGGTATCGCTTAACTCTGGCGATATCGCATTACAATCGTATTCTCATCTCCCTTCGGGAAGAAGTGTGCCACTCTGCGACACTTCTTGGAGTTAAGAAAGCGTTTCTTCCTGGAGATAAGAATGCGATTCATTCTGGGGATCTGAAAAAGTGTCTTCTAAGGGATAAAAAAGCGATTCTTCCAGGAGTTAAGAAAAAGTATATTCTGGAGATAGTAAACCGTTTCTTCTTGAAGATATGAATGAGTGAATTAGTCTCTTATGTGGGAGGATACGAGTTTTTATTTGTATTATTCCGAAAAACAACAAATTAACGAAACTTATATTTTTTTTATAAAAAATTTTTAATTTTAATTTTTTAAAAATTTTTTCTATGGGGATTCAAATTTGGGGCCGTTGGAACAAGCTTGGAACGACGCCTTAGACGGCTGCGCGACGCCGCGCATGTAAAGCAACGCATCTTATGTTATCCAGATATCGAGAAAAATAATGTTGCTTACATTTCCAAAACTAATTTTACTTGGGTGGTGAATTTTGCTAAATCTCCTGACAAAACACGAGAGATTTGAAACCAACCGAAAGAGATTTCTGTGACACCGAGAATTGGTTTTGGGTTGGAATTTGGCTAGAAGTGATTTCTGTGACACCGCTGATAGAAACAGAAAAATAACGAATTTATAATTTTTTGACCCCGCCTTGACCAGGGATCGAACTCGGGACCACGTTACAAATTGGCATGGCATCTTACCGCACTGCGCTATCGCTCTTTTTTTTATTATTTGTCTCTTTCCTTTTTCTCATTGTCTATACATCTCTATCCCCTTGTGAGGGTTTCGAAAATTAAATAGATATCCTTTTGACCTTTTCTAATATCATTTGACAAATTGATATTATTTATGGTTCAAAAGAAAGGTTTGAAGGTTTAATTAACATAAAGGTCATTAAAACATACATGCATGTATAAAACGCTAGGCACGGCGTTGTTGTTAAAACTAAAAATAGTTTCGTTTATAGCAACAAAAACCCCTGTTTGAATGCAATTCTGCACTCAGACTTATTGGTCACTGTGTTAGCAGTGGGGAGGAAATCTCTCTCACTAACATTGTAAGACCATTGGGGGACACACACACGTACAAAGGCCACAGACAGCGCGGCTCTGGCTCGTTGTGTCTGGTTTTTGCTGTTGAATCGCATTGGAGTTCCCAAGCGATTATGGCATCTCAGGAATGAGGAGGGAGTTGTTTTCTGATTGTGGTACCAGGTGAAGACCGCTGATGATATGGTAGAGATACCATTGAAACAGCTGTTCGGTCAACTAACCTCCTTTGTGGTGTGTCCCTGTTTTAAAGTTATGTACCAACATAGCGAGATCTAGAGCCGGCAAAAAAAAAAATTAAGAAACGTTATAGTTTAGAAATGATATGAAAAAAATTATATTTGAAAAAATGTCAAATTAACCAGCCCATATCAAATTGATATGGATCTTATTTTTTTTCAATGCTATTGCTCCCAAACTTTTAACTGATTAATATTATATGCTACCATACGACTCTGTCAAGTTTAATCCAAGTAGGATGACTTTAGAATATAGCTCCCATTAAAACGATCGGTCGAAAAAGTAGTTCTAGTGAGAAAAACTTTTTTGTTTTCAATGGGAGCGTCTTTATACTTTCCAGCTATGAATATTATCGCTTTCCATACACCTTTGGGAATTTTGGTCATAATCTGATGAATATATCGTATAGCTGCCATATAACAAACTGGCAAACAAATGGTCAAAGTAGTGGCGCCATCTATTGTTGAGTTTGGGAAATAACGCAGCTAAGAATGTTCGACGGAAATCATTTTAGACCTTAATTTATATAAATTATACAAGCTGCAAGGGTATATCAACTTCGGTCGAGCCGAAGTTAGGTTTCCTCTATTTTTATACCCTTGCAAAGGGTATTATAATTTTGCCCAGAAGTTTGCAACGCATAGAAATATTCATTTCCGACCCCATAAACTTATATATTCTTGATTACGGCGACGAGCTGAGTCGATTAAGCTTTGTCCGTCCGTCTGTCTGTTTCTACGCAAACTAGTCCCACAGTTTTGAAGCTATCGAGTTGAAATTTTTGCACAGAGTCTTCTTTTTACTGCACGCTGCTAATAGCTGTCATGGGAACTATCGGTCGGAAAATGGGTCAGTAAAAAAAACCTTTTTGATTTTCAATTTTATCGTCATAAAACTCTGCCATTATTTATATTATATGCTTTCAAACAGATTTGCAAATTTTGGTCTAAATCGGGTGACGGTCGGTCGCAAAATGGCTCTTAGTGAAAAAAAACTTTTTTGTTTTCAAGTATTACGTTCTTAAGGTCGTTGATTACTAGTATTAAAAGCTTTCAATCTAATTTGAAAAAGTTGATCGACATCGGGTGACTATATCTTTTCGACCGATCGGTCGAAAATGGGTCTTAGTAAGCCATTTTTTTTGTTTTTAATGTTAGCGTCCTTAAACTCGCTGATTACTAATTTTATATACTTTTTAATAGATTCGCAAAATTTGGTCGAAATCGGATGACTATATCTTAAGGCTGCCATAGGACCGATCGGTCGGAAAATGAGTCTTAGTGAAAAAAACTTTTTTGGTTTCAATTTTATCGTTCTTAAATTCGGCGATTGTTAATTTAATATGTTTTCAAAAAGATTCGCGAAATTTGGTCGAAATCAGATGTTTATCTGTTGGAAAATGGGTTTTAGTTAGAAAAATGTTTGATTCTTAAACTCTGACATTTCAAAACCAGCATTTGCACAGACGAAGTTAGCTTGGCCTTCTCGTTTAAATTGCAATATCTCGGGCACCAAAGTAGCTACAGACATGAAATAAAATGTCAGTGACAGAAAATTGAACAAGCAAAAATTGATGAATTACACTGTAACGGTATTGGTAGTTCCCGTTAAAGCGACACCTTAAAAATTTTCCTGCATTTTTCTCCAACCTAACGCCAATTACACTGGTTTACACAACAACAATAAAACCAATAAAAATTCGGCACATAACGGAACCGATATTATTCATATGTAGGATCTTTCCATAAGGGCGACTCGATCTTTATACGTTTTACAACCAACCCCAAATTTATTTTTTATTTTAGTGACAACTCCTCCATGTGACAATGAATAGAAAAACTTTTGGAAAGCTTGTCAAGCTAAATGCTTTTAAACAACTATCGTATTCATATGAAGCATTGTGACGAAAATAATATTTATGTCATCTGAGAACAGGCCTTTAGGCTAACACCTGTTTTTCAATGCAAATTAACAAAACCAATCGCCTATTTTCAAAATACTAAATAAAAATAGCAGAAGCTGTGCTTAAACTTAACAGAATTTTCCCAAAATGAATTAATGGAGAAAAAAAAATTTAATTTTTTTAACTATGCATCACTATGCATACTATGCCTCATCAGAATGGGGCGGATTGTAGCTTGAAAATGCTAATATATAATAAAACAAACAAAGGGTTTTATGTAGTTTATAATTTGTGTTTTTAAATGTTTTAATTAATATAAGTAAACTAAAAACAAAGCCCCATTAACCCATTAAATATACGAATTCAATAAGCCAGAAGCCTTTCTGCCGTAAGCACACACCCACACACGCTCACACAATTTACTTAGCAAATGTTGAGGCAATACAAAATGCGATAACATCTCAGGCCACTGCAAGTTACGGGAAAAGCCCTAGCTAAACGATTTTTTGGCAAGAATTCAAATTATTTTGCTATAAGCTTTGTGTACTACTTTCTCGCTCTCTTTCTCTCTGTGGATTTCTTACAAGGGTTTCTAGTTTGTTTAGTTTTAATTCTCTTGCCTTTTTTGTTGTTTATAAAATTCAATCATCAACCAACTGGGTGCTCGGTTTTTCTACTTTTACTAAAACACAAAAAGCGTCGGTATTTTTTCGCACTAAAACCCCAAAAACTCAACCCATTAAAATATGTGTTTTTTTTTTCATAAATTTCTTCTTTTTTTCCCACATTTATATTTTTTGTGTATACGTTTTGAACTGGTTTGTTTATAAAATTTCAATTTGTAAATGTTTTGTAAATGTAACGAAAAAAAAAATGCAGCTGGGCCTGTGGATGAGAACTTGTATAGTGCAACGGCAGGAAGGGCAACAGCAACAGCAATAACAACAACAACAAGCACACTAAGCACAACAAAAATAACAACTACAACAGCAACAACAACAACAACAATAACAAGCACTAGTAGCAGTAGCACAAATTTAAGCAGCTTAAGTTTAACACAAATAGACGAAATAGCAACCGCAAAAACAGCGCAACTAAAACCCATTCTGAAAGTGCATGAGGCTAGCAAAACGACCATCATACAGGTGCAACCCAAATTAAAGCCAGAGGAGGAACAGGTGCCCATTTTGCCAAAAAAAAGTGCACCCGAATCGCCACAGAATGCCATTTATGTGCCCGTGTACCACAATAACTTGGTCAGCCGGAACAATGCCAACTATGAGAACCTGGAATTGGCCATTAATGATGCCGAGGAGACGCCCATGCTAATGCAACTGAAGCTATACAAAGAGCAGCAGCAGCAGCAGCAGCAAAAGGAACAGGAGCAGGAGGAGGAGGAGGATTTAACGCCCACGGCGGAAACTAAACCGGGGCTGGGAGAGCCAGAACTTGAAGAAGACGATGACGATGAGAGCACCGCCTGTGAGGAATATACAGATGATGACATAGATGAGGCTTTGGCTCAAGATGAGGACCAACTGTATGTCAATGAACCCCTCACACCCACAGATCAGCAATTTGATGAAAGTCATTATCTTCCCATGACACCCAAAAAAGTGGAACTGGGTCAACCGGGTCAACTAAGTTTAGTGTCTGCCGAGTTGGAGGAGAATCACTATGTGGAAATGACCAAGGGTCTGCAGGAGGAGGATAACAAAAGCAACTATGAAATCATGTGCTTGGCCAGCCACAGCCTAAAGCTTTCCACCAAAACTGAACCCGTTTATATGGAATTATCGGCCGCCTTGGAGGAAGCACACTGCTCCTCGGGTCGCTCGACGCTGAAAAAGTGCAAAAAGTCCGGCAAAACCAAGAAACGCGCGGCTAAGGACATGCCCGATATACTCAAGCCGGCCAAGAATGTCAGCGATAGCTCGGATGCAGATGATGAGAGCAGTCGCCAGCAACTGGAGGCCAAGAAACTGCGTTCCCGCACTCGTTTCAGTTTATCGGATACTTTCAGACCCGCCTCGTATTATTTGGGAGCCTCCACGCCGCTTAACAATTATGCCGAGAGTTCGGATAGTGAGATATTGCCACCACCACCCATACCCGACTCTCCACCACCCATGGAGGAGTTGAAAACAGAAGAGATTTTCTCCTCGGAGCACTATGATACGGTGAAAAGGCGCGACAGCAAGGTAAACCTGCACTCGAGTAACATTTCGCTGAACCTGACCAAACAGACCACCCTAAAGAGCAGTCGTTTGTCCTTGCCCGATCATTTTGTCAAGGCTAAAACCACACCCAGGATTACCAACCCAGCCACGCCCACTTTAAAGCAACACGCACGCACTTTATCCGACTCGAACTACAGCTGCCAGACAGACACCTCTTCGGACTTGGAGATCTATCGCAGGCGTTGTCCCAGTCACAATTCTTTACCCCTACGCTATAAAGGCGACAGCAGCGAAAATGAATCGGTAGAGTTTCGTCCACGTTCAGACTCGGAGCTGGAACGCCAACGTTCCAGACGTCCACTCTCCCAGGAGTCAATTAGCGAAATTGAATCCCTCAGTGAACAGTTCGAAGAAACCTTGAGTAGTCATGATCTGGACACCTATCTCAGTCATTTGCAGGTGACGGGACAAGCCACACCCAACAGTCATTTGTTGAACCATGAAGCAGGTGCTGATCTCATGACTAATCTCATCAAGCCACCCAAAACGTTTCGCAATGCAGATGATGCTGAGGGAGAACAGGGTCACTTCTATGGCAATATACACTTTCTCTCCTCCACGGATTCCATACAACATTTGGGTGAAGCAGCTGCGGGCTATCTGACTCCACTCCACAGTAGGAACAATAGCAACATTTCCACTCAGTCGGCTCCTTACTATTACTCCGAGCTGCCGCTTAACAATCAAAGGGAAATTCATGCTCATGGTTTGAATATAAATCACATACACAATCCCATACATATTGATGCTTTGGTGGACAAGGATCAGGCCATTGATAGCAAGAATTTGTATAGTGTCAAGGCCAACAATGAGAAGCTTAGCTATAGCTGTAACAAAAACCTAAAGGCGGGTCAAGCTCAGCTCAAGCTGAATAACAGGCATTTAGAGGAGGCGGTGGATCAGCAGCAGCCCGAGCGGGGCAGTAGCCTAGCACATACTAAAAACACAAATCTGGGTCATAAACTGATTGGTGGTAGCCTAGCGGATGATGAAGAAGAGGCAGCAGCAGGTGTGGGTCCGAAGAGAGTTGAAGCAGCAGCCAGCATTAACCCCAATCAACTTTCAGTTTTAGGTGGCGAGCTGCTCTGGGAAGAGGACACACTTTGGCGTGAGAGTCTAAGACGTGTGTCCCAGCGTCATGCACGCTCGCTAGATGATCTCGATCGTATTCCGCTGACGACCAGCACACCCAAGACCAAGCTGAGCCGAGAGGTGACCTATGTTAATGATAGCCTCAAGCCGCAGCGTCACAGCGATGAAAATGATGTCTATGTAGAGTTGGTGGCAAAGGAACAAACAGAAAGCGATGTGTATGAGGTGTTGCGTGAGGATACGGCCTCAAATTTGTCGCATAAATCCAATGAACTGGATCGTGAGACCATACGTCAATGGGATGCCATGTCGTGTGGCTTAATGAAGAACTCACCCAGCTTAAGTGGTCCGGTATTGCCGCTGACCAGCAATGTGCGTTCCATAATACAGCAACTGAATAGCAATAATAACGATGAGGAAGATAATCAGACCACTAAAGTACAGAAATAACAGCTGAGTTATGCGAGCGCCAAAAAATATGCAATCTTTTTTGTAGCCAATACGCCCCTTTTTTCTAGGTTGCCTTCTAGCGGAATCACCGCTAACTAGTTTTCTGTTGTGTGTATGTGTGTGTGTGTGTGTGTGTGTGTGCATGTGCGTGTTGTTTGCCTGCTGCTCATGTTCTGTATGTAAAGAGTTTTGTGTTTGCACTATAGAGAGATAGAAAGCGAAAAAGAGCTAAATGTTTGTTAATTGTTTTTGTTGTTGTTGTGGTTGTTATTATTGTTGTTCTGTTTTGCTTAAACTAATCAAATGGTAAGCAAATTTTATTTTTTTTTTTCATTAATCAACACTGTCACAAAAATTTGACTTTTTTTTTTTTAAAATTGGTTGAAATGTAGTTTTTCTACAGATCAAAAAAACAAAAAAAAATAAAAAATTTTATTAAATAATTAGTTTTAGAAATATTTTAAATCTGCCTTCCGCGAGCGGAAAGTGTCATAACTTGGGTAAATAAACACTGAATTTAAGTGTACATTACTTAATGATAATAAATAAAGCTAAAAATCAGTCATACACAGAGAAAAAAAATATGCAAAAGCTTCACGATAATGTGGGACTTCTACACGTTTTGACCGGGATTTTCAACCCATAACGTTTGTGTAGCTTTTCTACACGCCGCGTTTAGATATTGAAATCCTACACTTTACGTGTAGGTTTTCGGCACGAAACGTATATTGCGTTTAGCTTTCTCATTTCAACACGTGGCGTGCAGCTTTTCTGCACGCCGTGTTTAGCTTTCTCATTTCTAAACGCGGCTTATTAGAAACTTGTCATGCAAAAAAAACACTTGAAATCGCCTTGCATTGAAGCTGGCATGAGGACCATATTGATGACATGCGACAAAATCATGATAGTGATTAAAGAGGTTCTCGCCCCATTCCGGACATAATGCAGATCTTTCCACCTTCTACGCAGAACACCCAATTGACATTAATCCAGAAAATTCGAGCAGCGAATGCATCGGTAATTCCAATGCCCATATACCAAAACATTCAAGATCTGTTGCTGATTAATTTAGCAAGAAAGATACTGGAGCATTAGAATTCGTAAAATACGCTCCTTCTGGAAAAGGACCAAGCACAACTGCCTTTGAATCACCACCATAAGATTTATAAACCTGATATTGTTGAGCAAATGTTAAATAAATTTCATGCCAATTTATATTTTTCTCAATTTATTTTTGTATAATATTTGATACAACATATTTTTGAGAGCATTGACTGACAGATGTAAGTTGTTAGATGTGGCCAGTGTAAATTCCCTCTAAAATGTGCTCAGTGTGTAGAGACTATAAGAAAGTCGGTCGAGTCCGACTATAATATACTCTGTACCACCAATGTTTGTGTATATCTGATCAATTTAAGTTAGAAGTGGCAAAGCACCCATAAAATGTGTGAAGTGCCGCCCATCGCCGTTGCGGACTCGACTATAGTTCATCCGATCTTCACCACGATCTTCATCACGGGTGGGTTCCAGAAATCAGCCCAGAAATCATTGCTTTTTATGTGGAGTGACTCAAATATTCTCGGTAACTAGATCAGATGACAAATGTCAAGCGATTTGAAAATGACTGGTTTAATCCAAGTAGATGTCAACAGTACAGGATTGCTTCCACATTATGTATGGTTGATATGCCATCGTTTAAAAGAAAATCTAGAGATTTCCAGTACACTCCTGATAGCTAAAAAAGTGATTTCTGGATATGGGAGTATATTTAAGAACAAACCAAAAAAAGTTTTCAAATTTCACTTGGGTCTGGTCAGCACTCGAACCTTTCGATTACACACACATCTCCAAGGTACGTCTGTGATTGACTCTGGCTTACCAAACAAGGTCCAGTTGATGGAAAGAATGATGGTACTTCTAGATAATTTTCGTAACAATTTTTTCATTTCAAACACATCTATTCAAAATGGTGTATCTTCGCTTAAAAAATCGTGCAAGTGTTTGGCACTTTTTTTCAAATTAAGAAATAGAACTCAGCGTACGAAATTAAACTGACAAAAGTTTAATTTTGTTGCCTTGTGTAATTGGTATCCAGTTTATCCATTTGCTCGATGCATATTGCAGTTAATCTGCCTTTGGTTCTTGAGCGGAAGGTTCAGATTTGAATTCCCTGTGGTCGAGCGTTTTTATAGATTTTCTTTGGGATTGGAATTGTAAAGTGGAACAGTCGAGCAATTGCACCTAGAAAGCGGTGTTCAGCCAGAACAAAATGTTAGATAGCTTGGCAAAAACTCCAAAAATGCTACTTTAGGAACTAGAAAGAACAGGTTAAAGTTATTTTTAGGAAATACAAATATTACTGCCATTAAACAACTTCAAAATTTCATCATTATTTTGTCAGGTTTTTTAAGTCATAAAAAACCTAGAAAAATAAAAAAAAATAATGAATGAATAATTACTTAATAAATTTAAAGTGTGTAAGACCGATATTTAATTTGATATATTATCCTTATGGACTGACTTTTAAATTTCCAAACACATTTACAAGCTATGACACTTTCCGCTAGACCACCTATTAAAATAGATAAAAAAAACAAGTGTATAATAAAACAAAATTTATTTATTTTCGTGATCAGAAAAACTTAATTTCTAACGCTTTCTATTTTGGTTGTGACTTTGTGTAATTAAAACGCTTGTAAATATACATTACACCCACACCAACCCACACTTGCACACACTATTGCACACCTACACGCTGTAAAGTTTTGCACTACTTGTAGCATACTTTTGTGGGCAGCTTTTAATTCAATTCCTGGGCCAACTATAACTGTTTTGCTTTCTTCTTAAATATTTCGCTTACGCATTTAAACTATCGTAAAATCTATTATTTATTCAAAATAAATCAAAATTTCACTCTAACCTTTTAGCTTCGATTTCGGTGCGCAATGTAAACAATTTGCCCAAGGGAAATCTGACTGTAAAACCGGAACCCTCCGATGCACTGCAACAGGAGTCAGCATTTGCACCTTACTATGGCAGCTCAACGGTGGAAACCAAATACGCCAAAGCCACCGTGCTGACGGATCGCGGTCTCTATGCCAGTGCTGCCTTGGCTACGTCCACACCCCAGCATCAGCAGCAGCAGCAGCAACAACCACAACAGTTCAGTATGCGACGTACCGGAAGTCGTGCCGAAATCGATATGTTGGAACGCGAGACTAGCACTCAGATCAGGGTAAGCTTTAGCTATGTGCCAGGAGGAAATCAAAAATGATATAAAGGGTGATTCATTTAGAGGTACTTTTTAAAGGACCAAAGCCGAACTTTTAGCACTCACTTGGCTTGAGGAAATTGAGACCAAATCTACCACAATGGACTAGATTTGGGGATAGGTAATCGATATACCCGAATGGCTCCAAAATGAGCTGTAACATAGGACTCGGAATATTCTCCAGGAGCCTGGCAGTTTAAATGTCATTTGAACTCCCAGACTTTAGACGGTATTCCAGGCTAAGGTCTTCGCCATATACGAAGCAAAAAAACAATCGTCGGCTCTTTTTGTCGCGTAATTTGAGCTCTAAGTTGCTAAAAATATACATAGTTTTTCCAAAATTTTGTTTCGGACTTTCCATAAAATCATCGTAAAGTACTATTACCTGTGCGAAAAAGTTTTTAAGAATTTTTTTTTAAGTTTCACGCTTGATTGTGAAAAATGTGTTACAAATTCACTTTTTTACTCGCTGTTCACTACTTTTTGCCATCATTCTGGAAATTTTAGGATACTAATTTGAAAAAACAATGCGTCTTTTGATCTTCATCGACGAAAACAAATAGTAGTAGAAAGGGGCAATGTCTGGGCTGATTGGCGAGTGTGGTAGAATTTTCCAGCGTTTCGAGCTATGTTTTGACCGGCTGCACAACATGTGGACGAGCGTTGTCATGTTGCAAAATTACCTTGTTGTGCCTTTGCTCGTATTCTGGCCGTTTTTGCGTCAATTCTCGGCTCAAACGCATCAATTGAGTTCGGTAGAGTTGCCCTTTTATGGTTCCACCCAGTTGTAGCAGCTCATAGAACACCACTCCCAAGTGGTCCCACCAAATACAGAGCCTTACCTTGCCACCGTGAATATTAGGCTTTTGCCTTCAGCTGCATTTTTCTTCAAATGAAAGCAGAAAAGTAAACTTTCCCGCAAATTGTGTTTTGTCGGCAGAAAATTTGAATTTAAGGTAATATATCTTGGCTTTAAAATAAGATATCCCAAGAGATTTAAGACTTTTCTTAACGAAGAAATACCATTTTAAATACACGTGTTCGATTTGAAAAAATAAATTTTACAGCCCCTAAGTATGCAATGTTTTTGTAATTTCCATTAGAATTAGAATTGTATACTATACCGCTTTGAGTATTGCATACCTTTGAGCAATATAAATTTTTGTAATTTTAAACACTCGTATTCTAAATGGTGTATCTTCGCCTAAGAATTTCGTAGAACTGTGAATGAGAAACCGTTCCACGAACCGAAAAAAGTACCACCAAATGAATCACCCGTTATTAAAAATTGAGCAAGCCGACGCGCATTACTTATTGTTTCACAATACTTTAGAACTTGGATGTATCGGCTGGCGATTTGTTGAGTCGCACGCACGAGGAGCTGGTGCTTTTGTTGATACAATTGCGTCGCCAGAGCAGTCATACAGCGCGAGCCATTGAGCAGTGTTGCAGTGATATACACGATGTCCAGGTGGTTACCAGAAACTTAACTTTTTCCCCCAACGGTGTTGGTTTTTTAGCTCCTCTCGTGGTGTTGGTTGTGTGACTAATATAAGATAACCATCAAATTCGCCTCACTAAAACCTTAATCTTCCAATCTCCCTTTGCACAGAATCGTTTACGTAGTGCCGAGGGTCTTACACGTGCAGAGAGCATTCAGCGACTGGACTATTTGAAACAACATTTGCTAGATCTAGAGCGTCAGTATGAGAAAAGCAAGCCGTTGGTTAATCTAGTGGACAACATGGTTAAGCTGGGATCGCTGTATCGGAACGATGTCAATGGCAGATCTCAGCCGGCTACCTTGGATCGGCTGGAGTTCAATCAGCGTATGCAGGAGCGTCAAATGATGCAGGAAGAGCAACAACAACTTGAGAGACTTAGTCCAAGTCAAACGGAGTTACAGGTGCGTTTGTTGTACAATCATGAAATCATTTCAATTATCCTTGAGTTCTACTTTTCAGGCCAAGGTACGCGAGCTCTATCAGCTGGATCAGTTGCTGCAGGAGGAATCTGGCATATTGCAAAGCCTCCAACGTGACAAGGAAGATCTTGAGCGTGCTTTGGGCGGTCTGAGGGCACGTATACATGACAACAATGCCACGCCCATGGCTTTGGAGGCAGCCAAGAAGCAGCAACATATTTTGGAGCGCGAATTGTCACGCGTCCATCAATTGCTGGCCGAGAATTCAAAGGTAGCGAAGGTGCCTAGTAGAAGTTTTTTGCATACTCTGTGTGTGTCTACTCAGATTGTTGAGTGTTCATTGTCTGCTTAAGCTTCGCATGTTGCTTTTTGTCTTGTAACTAACGTGAAAAACCATAATCTAACTTTAGCGTCCTAGTTTAACCTACAAATTGTGTCTCAGAGACTGATTGTAGTCTTCTGCTGCAAGAAAAAAGCATGTCAAATCTATCTGAAAGATTGTTTTGAATTAGCCATCGGTCAAACTATTTTAATGGCATTTACAGCAGAAAAGCGTATTCTTTTCATACACTAAAGCAGCAAAAAAAAGGATAGTTTTTCATATCGCTTAGACGATTTTCAGATACAATGGATAAAAATCTAAGATCATAAGATCAATCTAACATTAAATGAAAATTATTAATATCCTTTCTACGACATTTTAACTATCCAGTTCAAATGGATGAAATGGATTTTGGTTTAATCAACAACGGCCACCGATATCTTTCCACCTGAGTGTAAATGGTAAAAAATAATAGTGAAAACAACCAATAAGAGCCAATTCTTAAAAAAAATACGCTTTAAGGCTGCTGTAATTGCAATTTACTATTATAGCGTATGCTGAACGCATTTCGCCCAATATACAGCGCACAAATTCCTTCGATGTCAAAACTAAAGTAAGAGAAAATTCATGATCTAAGGAAAACAGTCTCTTGTCGTTCTGATTGTTTCCTTACTTCTGACTTTGAAAATTCTTGATCCGAAAGCGATTTTCTTCTTCTATATTTTTGATCCACAATTTCTTGATTTTCAACTGAAACTCTCTTCCAAACTTTCCTTGCTCAATCCGTTCAGTTGACTCTCCTCACTACCAAATTGAGAAAAAATTAAGATCGATTTCAAGAACAATATTCTTTTTGTCCTGATTTTTTCTGAGTGAATAGTCAAAAAACTGTAGATTTCGGAACATTGGCTCGTACCCTTTTCAGTAACAGCGGTTTTGAACATACTTGAATGTTCTCTCGACATTAGGGGACTTTCAATTCTCAACATAAACACCTTCATTTGAATTTGTATTAATTTCGTTTTACCCGGTATGGTCAAATTTACAATCAGGCAACTCGCTGAAGAAACGTTTGCTTGGCCGATCATAAAGCTGAGCTATTGTTGCAGTTTTTGCTATCGTTTTTTACGATATTACCTTACCAAGATACACAGAGTATATAAAGTTTGTGCAAATGTATTTAACACCCTGAAGGAAGCAGCTCCGATCGTATGGATTATATATATTCTTGATGTCCGTGTGTCCATCTCTCTGTCCGTATGAACGCAAGAGATAGAGGTTCGATATGTATGGGACAGAAGCCTCTTATATGTAAATGCAAACAGGGCAATTTTATTTTAAATTTTTGCCACGTACCCTGCTGTTGGCAAAAAGTTTTGGCATGTTTTTGTGAGTGATTTCATGGTGGAAGTCTCGAGCGTATAATCACGCGAAACTATTTCCAATTTAGTTGACATAAATTGAGAAAGGTTGTGTTCACGCAAGTGGCCGGCGAGTGCCGTCTGTAAAGGTTTAAATTTTTTGGTGGTTTTTAAAGTGAAGTAACAGAAATCTAGCCTGAATAGACGAGACTGAAAACGGCTTCAATTCAAATTTGTTTTCTTTTTAATTTTGTAGTACGAAAAGCGAAAAGACTCCTCAAGCCTTCTCGTTTTTAGCTGGCACTCTCCGTTAAGTCGCTTTCCTCGCCGAGAAATTCAAAATCAAGATTATTTTCTTCTCGTGTAAATGCAAATGTAAAATTGGGTCAAACAGCACCTCCAAAGGAGGGCCAGGGCCAAGCTTCTCTCAATCGCTTGGCGTGTGAGCTTCTCGTGTGCAAGAAGAAAATTAATCTCGACTTTAAACTTAGATATTGCGAATATGAATTTTAAATTGGAGATATCTTCAAAATTATTCAACATTTTTTATTATATTTTTTATCGGCGTGTCTAAAAATTGAAAAAAACTTGATCTGCGTGCAGAAAATATGAGTCTACATTTCAAATTTCGTTGCTCTAGCTCTTCTAGTCTCTGAGATCTAGAGATGGACACAGCTATATCGACTTGTCTGTTGATGCTGATCAAGAAAATATATATTTTATATGGTCGGAAATGATTCCTTCTGCCTGTTAAAATTTGCACGACATTAGAATACACTTTTTACTCTACTAGTTACGGGTATACAAAACAAAATTGTTAAATAAAACTTGCTAAGGGTCAAAACTTTCTAACTAAAGTTCTAAAAGTTCTAAAAACTAGTAACAACTTAAAAAACTAGTTTTCTAAAGCTGCCTTTACACTTATCATATATCTCTAAATAGTCGGTTTCAAAATTCTCTAAAGAGAAACTCTTATCAAATTGAACCTGTCAAATTACATCAAAGAAGACTAAATTTTCTAAATATTTAGAGTTATTTGCTTTGCTATTACACTATCGTCAGAGAGTCTCTTTAGAGCAGCGATGTCCAAAATTTGCAAAGGCAGCCACGCGTGGTAGGCTAGCCAAATCCTGCCGGCGTCGCAGCCGACACATATATAGAGAGAGAGAATATGTGTATTCTATAAATAGAACGCTCGGCAGCTTGTTCTCTTGCGATGCGCGTGTTCGGCTTTGTGTTCTCTCACAAGACATTTGTATGTTTGTTTGTTGCTCATGTTGAAACGTCAACATGCTTACTTCGTGTTTCGCAGCTACGCACACATGCTCAATGCTTGATTGTGTGAGTTTGGACACCACTGATCTAAACTCATATAAGAATTTCGCAAATGTTAAAATTTCGCTAAAATTTCCAACTATTATATCTTAATGATAATCTGAACTAATCATAAAATTTTGTACATATCCGGATTTTCGGACCGCTTGATCTTGACCCGTCAATTTACCTGTCTAAATTTTAATCCAACGCATGCAAAAGCTTTGTAAATTTCGCAACTTTTTGGAACGTTGGATTTAACCATTTACGCGTCCACAATTGCCATCTATCACATGTTAATGATTCCCAAAACTCATAAAATTTTGCAAATTTCGCGAAAAATCTAAACTCAAATTATAATTTTGAAAATTTCGCGATTTTTTTGACAGTTCGGTCTACACTTTCCATATTTACCCATCTACTATTGCCGTCTATTAAGTCTTCATAATAATCTTTGTTCATATGAAAAATTGGTAAATTTCGAAATTAATGAACAATTTAGAAATTTCACAATATTTTTGAATTTTCAGGGTACACCTTTGATTTGCTCGGTCTACAACTTCCATTTAACCGTCTATATATGCCATCTATATATTCTTTATAATAATCTAAGCTCAAGAATGAGAATTTTTGTAAATTTCGGCATTTTTATACATTTTTTATACAATCACATATTTTGCATATTGGTTTGCATATTTTGCATATTGGTTTGCATATTTGCATATATTGAATATGCAGTTTTCAATGTTAAGTGGGTTATTAAATTAGAATAAATCCAAAATTTCACCTCAATCAACCTTCATTTAAAAAAGTGCATAAAATCCGATGTCTAGTGATCAGGTAGTATCAGGTGGTGTCATTTACACAACAGAACGGCTAACAAAAACTTTTTCCGAGCAAATCAAACTTAAATCATATAAAGAGAAGAAAGTTTCTACGCCTTTTAGAAACTCAATTTTGAATTATTCGGCGTATTTTCTTCCATTAGTTATAAAAGTAGTCTTACTAGACAGAGTATTCTCTTAGGCAGAGTTAAATTTGACTGACTTCCACTAAAACTTTTACAAAACATCAGCGAAAGATGTACTAATCGGTTGTAAAAGTAGTATAGATATTTAAAACAGTTCCGCATTTCAAAGGAATTAACTTGAATTTCTAGATTTCGATGCTTTTACAATACACTCCGTGAACCATCGAACCTTCTTCAGAATAAGACGGGCCTGTAGCCTTGGTTATTTTGCAGCTACACTTTCGGTCCCATACACTATGCCAGAGCTTGAGAGCTTTTTAGTCTACGCAAAGCTTTTGCTCTTAGTCTCTTTAGCAGGATGGTTACAATTGCTTAAATGAATTTTTTTGTTTTAAAGTTTCTCAGTTAATAGCTCAAAGTTTTCGGTTACAAAAAAAAAACTAAATCTTTTAGAAAAGGGAATGCAAAAGACTTTTACCTACTGCCAATAAAATGCTGCATGTGCCTTCTATACCCCCATAACCACATCTCATAAACTCAATCAAATCTCTTGCCTTACAGAAACTGGAGCAAACGGTGGCTGGTAATGCTCGATTGGAACAGGAGTTGCTTTTATTGCGTCAAAAGGTTCAAGCCACGCGTGGCATGAGCAATGGCGTGTCCAATGATACCGCACATCTGAATGGAAATCAGACAGCTGCCGTGCTGCAGTCCGAACTGGAGCGAGTGCAATCACTGGTGGGTGACATGCAGCGACAAAGGCATGAGCTGAGCTCGGCAGTGCGACAGCTCACCGAGAATTCAACGCGTCTGTATCAAGAGATTGGCAATAAGGAAATGACAGCTGTCAATGGAAGCACCTCGAATGGTAGTTTGAAAAAGCGCAGCAATTCCACCAGCTGGACGGAAACTGATCTAGATATGAATATGCATAATAGTGGCAGTCGTCAGCATCTAAATGATTCCACCTTGAATCTATCGACACCTCTGTATGTGGACACCAACAGCTCTCAAAAGTTGAGTGACTACAATCGTTACAATGGAGGGAGCAGCGATGCCTTGGAGATGAGCGGTGTGGATAGCGATGGCTTTTTGGACAGCAATCCGTTTGCCAATTTAAGTAATCTGGAGAAGCAGGAAATTAAGACGGTGCGTATAGTAAAGCGGGAGTCGGAGCGTCGTCATCGGGATCGCAGCGAGCGAGGTTTGAGTAGCTCTACACAGAATCTAGACCAGGTGCTAGAGGAGGAGCAGTATGCTCAGCAACAACTGCAGCAGCAGCAGCTGTACACCCAAGAGCCAATAAGCAATGGTCATAGTCACAGTCGTTCCAAATCTCTACCCCGTAACTATAGTGAGCCACCCAAGCCTAGACACAGCCGACACCTAAATGGCAGCAAGCAGAATGGCCATCATTATAGTGGCAGCTACGACTATGATAGGAACAGCAACTATGAGCATCAACCGCCGCCACCGCCAGCGCCCCAGAGTCATGACCATCACCAACAGCAGCAGCGAGAGCATCTAAACCCTCTGGCAAATGCATATTTTGCCAAGCAGCTGCAGCAGCAGGCCAACCCTTCTAAGGACAGTGCCAGGGTAGCTCTGCGCACCAAGACCGAGTCTTTGCAGAGCCTCAATAAAAGCTTGACCGATATTAGCCCAGAGCCAGTGTTCCAGAGTGTGGCCGCTCGACAAATAATTAACGAAATGTCCGCTGGTTCGGCATCCGAAGATACCGAAAAGATTGTGGAGAAAGTGCCGCCACCACATAAGCATCGACGTGCGGTGCCACGCGAAAAGAGGCGACACTACACGGCTCCCAACAATGTCAACCAGAAGGCCATGGAGAAGGTGCAGGCCGAGAACGATATGAATCGCAATGTAAGTCCCTAACGCGCTATCAGGAAATTATTTATAAATTTAAGCTGCGATCTTTGCAGAATACCAACTGGCGTGCCCGTGATGATTTGGACATGGAGGTGGCCCTACGGCCACGTATGAATGCTCCCGATGTGGTGCGTTCAGCGCTGGGACAAGGTGAAAAGATTTCGGAGAATACCATTGACAATTTACTGCTGGCACCAAACAAAATTGTTATTCCCGAGCGTTACATACCAGAAACAGTGAGTGAAGCATTAATAGGATCAACAAAAGTGAAACCTAATCGTTGAATCTATCCCACAGACGCCGGAACTATCGCCAGAGGAAAAGAAACGTCGCCAGGAGAAGGTGGAATCCATTAAGAAAATGCTGTCCGAGGCACCCCTAAGCAGCAATGTGAGTAGTTGGTTTTTAGATCCAAATCAAACATTTTGGGCAAATCCGAAGCAACATGTCTATATTTGTCTCCTTCTGCCAAGTGCGAAAGAGTATTCGTTTATCTTACTATTGTGCGTGGTATGCAAGCAAGCTTACTCACAAATTGGCACGATTATTACTTTAGACTAGGATTTGTTAGTTGCTGAAGGAAATACTCCTCGGGAATTATTGCTTGCGGTCTTGGCTCATGTTCATTCCTTAACTGAGTGGGGCTAAATAAAAATCTTTAAGTTCCCAGGGACAGAAGTTGTGTAGTGGCTAGGTCCTTCCGTAAGCCTTGAGAAACCCTGAGATTTGTCTGAGAGATATCAATACGACCTCGGAAATATTACTAAGAGTGTTCAAGCCGATTATTTTCTGTATTCGTATGCTCAGCGTGAGATAGACTTAATATTTTCCTCGTCGGTGTAGAGCACTTGGAGGTTTCTCACACACGAGCCAAACTTACGAAAGTGAGTCCAAAAAGCAAGTACATCCCCAGCAAACCAAACGCTCGCCAACGATATCGCAAATGAGTGAATTGCGATACTTAACACGACAAAACTTTCTCAATCGGATCGTGAAAAGATAGAAATATGATTCATATGTCGTTCAGTTTGTGGCAGTGAAAGTTTCGATTACGATAGTCGCAAGAAGTAGGGTTAGCGAGAGTTTTGCGATACTTTTGTTATATTTCTAGCAAGTAGAATACAATATTAACTGTGATACGTTTTAGATTTTAAATATACTGAAAAAGTATATTAGTTTTCATCCCGTAGCAAAATCAAAAAAGAATGGCAAAAGATATCGCCAAAGACTCGCAAGAAATAGCGTTTGCGAGACTTTTACTTGTCTCATTCCCATATTGTCCCATATGAAAAATTTAATTGTAAAGCGTGGTACGGAGACGCTGACAATTTTTGCGGAGCCCATCTAATTACATAGCTCAGGAAATCCGTTTACGAAAATTGTCAGAGCGAGTACGGAGCAACCAACAATTCGCTCTTTCAATCTGCATGGACTCGCCAACTGGTTTTTTGTCGAAGGGGGTCTGGAAATTATGAAACTTGTTTGATAATTGTCAGAGGTACATTTGAGAATTGAGCACAAAATTTAAAATATTAAAGCAAAGAAGGCCAAAAAACAAAACTATAATTATTTGGACAACTGAGAGGTGGAAAAACAAGTGGATCTAATCAAAGTGGTCGAGTCGCAACCAATTTTATGGAATCTGTCCAATAAAATGCATTTCGATACCGGCAGCTGCATCACTTGTGGCGGAGCATCCTTCACTGTATGTTTCTCCCGGTATGCCATTTGCCCAATGTATGCACACCGCCCGAGTCTCCACAGCCCACGGAACGGCCCTACAGCCAACGGCCAAGCAGCCCTAAGCTGAAGTCTCCACAGCCCATTATAGTAGTGGCTCCTTCGGCTTACTGTGGTAGCTTCCGTTGCTACTGTTGTGGCCACCTTTAAGGTTTTTCCTCCTCTAATTCGCCCGGCGAGTATGATCCGCCTCCAGTCTATGGAGCTGGCTTTGGCTATAAATATTGCCTCTGGTTTAATGTGCGGCCCAGAAATTTTAATCTACAGATGCGTTTTGTGTTGTCCTTATAGCAGTATGTCTCAGTGGCTAAGTTCTGCTCCCGCAGCCCGAAATAAAGGGCACGGCTTCTACCTCCAAAGCGCTTCCATGAAATAGACCATGGCATTAGCACAGACAGCTGAATTTCCCCTAATGACTTCCATTTTCAATTTTATACACTCTTTTATTTTATTTGAACTAGCCCGCTTATTTTTATACTCTGTACGTACCGAAGGTACATAGAGTATATTAAGTTTGTGCAAAAGTATGTAACAGCCAGAAGGAATCATCTCCGAACCTATAAAGTACATATATTCTTAATCAGCATCAACAGCCGAGACGATATAGCCATGTCCGTCTGTCTGTCCGTCCGTATGAACGAAGAGATCTCAGAGATGGTATAAGATAGTGGTTTGACATGTATGGGACATATACTTCTTATACTTGCAGGCAGATCAAGTTTATTTTCAATTCTTGCCACGCCCCCGAAATTTGGAAAAACGTCATATCTCCCACAGTTTTGATGATAGATTGTTTGTACTTTTTATACCCGTTACTCGTAGAGTAAAAGGGTATACTAAAGTCGTGCAAATGTATGTAACAGCCAGAAGGAATCATTTCCGACCATATAAAGTATATATATTCTTGATCAGCATCAACAGCCGATTCGATATAGCCATGTCCGTCTGTCCGTCTGTCCGTCTGTCCGTCTGTCCGTCCGTCCGTCCGTCCGTCTGTCTGTATGAACACCTAGATCTCAGAGACTAGAAGAGCTAGAGCAACCAAATTTGAAATGTAGACTCCTATTGTCTGCACGCAGATCAAGTTTATTTTCAATTTTTGCCACGCCCCCTCACGCCCCCGCAATTTGGAAAAAACGTCATATCTCCTACAGTTTTGATGATAGATGGTTCGTACTTTCTAGAGATATATAGTACTCAAAATTATTTATCGATTTGCTGAAGGAATGATAAAGATCGGATGAACGATACTCAAGTTATGAGCAAAAAACGGTCAGTTAACACCCACCACCCACCCCACCCATAACCTAAGCATTGCGTTCAGCAGCAATCTTAGTGAGTGAGAGAGAGAGAGAGAGAGAGAGAGAGAGAGAGAGAGAGAGAGAGAGAGAGAGAGAGCTTAGAGAGCGCACTGCGTTGTGCGTTGTGTGTTAACTGGCCGATTGACTCGTGACCAAATTCGAGCTGCGACATTAAGGGTGCAGAGTATGTAATAGTCGGGCTTGACCGACGTTTTCAAAAGTTTTGTTGTCTGATCTGTTTATCGTGATGAATTTGGAGTCATTTATGTTGGATTTGGTAATTGACAAATGTCTATTAATATCTGGCGGATAATAAATAGCCGAGTTAAAAATGTTGCATACTTTTCGGCTGACCCACCTCAGGCATACAGGAAGGCTAATAAACATTTGTTTCCATGAGTAACGGGTATATCGAAGTCGGTTAGAGCCGACTTTAACTTACGCTCTCGTTTTTATTTATTTATGTTATTCCCAGCGCAACAAGTACATTGGCACTTATAAATTAACGCGCTAGTCACAGTTTTTTTATCCTTAACATTCATCAATTTTCCTAACTCAAATTAAATTATTACAATTATTAAATTTTAATTTAATTTTTAACACTAACAGACATAGAACTTAATTGTATTAAAAGTATTTGTTAAAACTATTCTGTTATATCTATTTGATTATTACTCTAATTCCCTATCTTGCATGATTTCCCTAACCTTCATCTTAAATTGAATTACGCTTCCAATTGTTTTAATACCATGAGGTAGGTCGTTCCATAGCCGAATAGCATTTATCAAAAACTGCCTCTCAGAGCATAATAGCTTCCATCTCGGGCATATAAAATTGTTTGTGCGCTGCGATGCTGCAGGTCTTAGCATATTGTGAAGATAAGATGGTTCTCTGCTTGTAATGATCTTATGAATGAAAGTAAGAGTTCTGAGATTAATCCACGATTTGAGGCCAAGGTCAAAAATCTTCCGAGCTAGGTGTGATATGTGGTCGAATCGTCTACTATTAAATACATATCTAGCTATTGAGTTAAGTGACACATTAAGCTTCTGAAAGTCTCTAAAATCACAGTGGCCAAAAACTTCTACTCCATAAAAAAGTGTAGGTACGAGAATTTGTTTTGCTATAGTCATTTTAAGATGAAAGGGTAATACCGACTTTGTCAGTGCGAGCTGCCGCAGCATTCCGTATGTTTTACCTGTTGCTTTTGATATGTGATTAGTCCATGTTAGGTTGTTGCTAAAGGTTATGCCGAGATTGACAGCATGTTCTACATAATTAATTAAAGTGCCATTAATGACAACTTTTGGCAACTGGCTTGTGTCGAGGGATCTTTTATATATGACTATGCACTTGGTTTTAGCCGGGTTAAGCCCTAATCCGTTCTCTTTAGCCCAAGTATCGATTTTAGCAAGCACATTATTGGTTACACATACACATTCATTAATATTTATAAGAGGCCTACTAACATAGATTTGGACATCGTCAGCATACATGTGGACATCACAATCTGACAGGACACTAGGAAGATCATTTACATATACAGAAAACAACAATGGTCCCAAAACAGACCCCTGAGGGACACCACGATGGACTGAGCAAAAGTTAGAAATGCGGGAGCCTGATGCCACGGCCTGCATTCTGTTATTTAGATATGACTTAAGCAGAGAAACTGCAGTTCTTGAAAAGTTGTACAAGTTCATCAGTTTCGTGCAGAGAATCTCGTGATTGACAGCATCAAATGCTTTACTGTGGTCAAGCAGCGTCAGAAAAGTTACACAGCTATCGTCCAGCTGTTTCCGAATATCCTCGACTATACTAGTTATTGCTGTGATGCACCCCCGATTCTTTCTAAAACCCGACTGTTTTTGACTCAATAGCTTATGATTATTAAGGAAGCACTGCATTTGTGTAGCCATTAGATTCTCAAAAATTTTAGACATAAATGGTAAAATGGACACCGGCCTAAAGTCCATATTGGTTTTCGGAATAGGGATAATTTTAGCGTTTTTCCATGCATGTGGAAACGTGGACGTGGTAAAAGCCGTATTAATGATATGAGTAATATGGTTTAGTATCACAGGCAGTAGTATTTTAACAAATTTTGGACTAACATTATCTAAGCCTTCAGCATTTGACTTCACTTTATAAATACTTTCAATAACATCACACGGACTGACACAAGCGAAACTAAAACTATTATCACAGAGCGGTAACACATTTAGATAATTATTGCACGTAGCCTCAGGTACATCTATCTGCGCGAACTTCTCATTCAACTCACTTACATTAATACTTTCTAGAGATATCTAGTTGACAAAATTATTTATCGATTTGCTTAAGAAATGACAAAGATCGGATGAACGCAAAAAACGGCCACACACTAAATATATAGAACTTTTTAGCGGGCTCTAGGTCTATAAGTTATATTATCTATTTTCATCATAACATTTCTAAAACAAGACACGCACAACACCACAAAGGAGGCTGGTTGATCGTATAGCAATTTCACAAACTACCACTGTTTGATCATCAGCTATCTTTTGCCCAACTTCAATGGGTTGGCAGACGCTACCTCATTCCAGAACTGCTAAGATCGCTTGGGAATCCCAAGTCAGACTTGTAGAAAAAGTTCCGACAACTGAAGCCAAACGCCAAGTCATAGAAGCTTTGTATGTGTGTGCGTGACCCGTATCGGCCCTTCTGTTGTTAGTGGGGGAAATGCAATCAAACAGAGATTATTGTTGTTTTTTAAATTAAACTATATTTTGTTTAGTTTCTAACAACTATCATTCTTCCCTTATCGTTTCCAGGAGAACGAGAGCCTGCCGCCCAGCAAAATCAATGCGGAGAAGAAACAGCGTGAGCATCTACTGCAACTAAATCAAATTCTGGCCCAACAAGTCATGCAAGTCAGCAAAATAGTAGCCGGTAAGTCGATTGTCTAAAATACCACCTAGGTTGTTTAAAAATGATTCAATTTGTGTGTTTCGGTTCCAATTGATATCCAAAGTTTTCAATGATTATTCCAATGTATATGCAATATTTGCCTGACAAAGTTGAGTTTCTGTTCAATGTTTTCCTTTTTTTGTTTCTACTAATATGCTCTCCAAATCCTATTTGTTTTTGATATATTGTTAACCTAAGTGTATCAATTTGAGCGTTTATTCCGAGTGTAAACCAAAGTCACAGACGAAAAGACTTTCCCTCCAACCTACCCCAAAAATCCCAACTATCAACTCTATGCTCTTCTAATCTATGTATCTTCTTTCGACTTTCTCTAATTTTCTAGATGATTAATGATAAAATACATGTCACTTAAGCCCTTTTCACCCCCCTTTTCACCTCATTGCGTTCAATCATCGAAGTCGTTCAAAGTTCACACACATTTCGACACTTTCCACAGTCAATCATACACTCTTACAAACATATCAAACCCCTCATGCATTTGCCCACTATTCAATTTTAATGTATAATAAAGGCAATCAATTATGTATTTATCTACGGACGAGTTGAGAGAGAATCGAATCATTGTCAATTCCATTTAGATTATGTTTTCTTTTTAAGAATGTTTATTTTTATTTCAATATTATTTCATTTATATATATTTTTTATTTGCATATTTCTAGGCAATCCCACTAGTCAAAACTAATTCAAGTAACCCTCGTTGCGTTGTTTATGTTCACTTATGTTTGGTTTAGTTGTATGCATTTCATTTGTTTGTTTCTTTATGTTTGCCAATTGAAATATTGGAAAATGTTCCACCGTGGTTCTCGCTATCTAAATATGTACAATGTACATGCATACATACATGCATAACTGCATACACAGTACGTTACACCTAAGAGAGTACAATAACAACAACAACAACCACTACAACAACAAGTACACATCAAGATTACACGCGATGTTGAGGTTACAGCATGCTAAACTCACTCAAATAGTCACTTCAAATGCAAATCACAAGAATACTAAACGACAACAATAAAAACATCAACGCAATTGCAACAAGAACAACCACAACAACAAGCACATGAACAACAACAGAAATACGTTTCCGTAAGTCAAGGTTTGTACACATTTTCCTATTGTATCTTATACGTATTGAAGCTTGCTGGCAAGAAAAAACTATGCTTAATTAATATTAATAATATAATTGGAATATCTAATTGACTTGCACGCCCCAACTTATTTTAATATTTATCTACATATGAAAACTGCACCTGAAAACACTAAACTAAATGTCCTCTCACTCCACAACACTTCCAAACACAAGAGCGCAAATTACACATTAAATAAAACTTAGTCAACACTCACAAAATAAAGCACACTAAATCGTCTAAGTGCATATCTATTGGAAAATTTATAAGGAAAAATTTGGAAATATATACGAGCATATAGAAGTGATATGATAAGGACCCAGCAGAGCTGTAAAGCTGTAAGTCGAGTTTGGGTTATTAAAAATTCATTACCAATACAAATTGTTATGTAATGAAAACCCCCAAATTAAAAGAGATGGTAGAATCTGTCATCGTGATTTTTAGTATTTGAGATTAAAGTTGCTAAAAATGATTATTATGACCATTTTTAGCCATGTTTTGTGGTAAATCTAAATATTTTATCGAATTCTCCTTAACACCATAATAAATCATAAATTACGCCAAACTATTTTACGATTTTGTAAACGAAGATATATCTCTCACTTATTTCAAGACTGGCATAACTAAGAAAATTCGATTTTGTAAAAAACGCGTTAAAAATTCTCAATCGATTTAACCACGGGAAAATAGTTGTTTTTGTTTCGAGTTAATCTAGTAAAATACTAAATATTTAAAATGCTCATAAAAATTTGAATTTGAATGGAAATATGATGTTTTACCTGCAAGCCGAAGGGTCTTTGAGCAATATCGACTGCAGGACAACTGAGATATGACGCTCTTGCACTAACATGAAAATGAACCTGTAAAATGAAATAGCGACATATTCTCATCTCATATCGAAAGTATAAAAGATATCAATATGAAAATTTTACACAATATAGAACACGATACAGCGAACATTGCTGCATCATTAAGGGGCGATTTCTCTTCTTCCAGATAGCTGCTATGTGTCAGATAAACTTACAATTTACTCTGTTATTTGTTAGTTTATGTGACAGATAGCTCTATGTAGAAGATGAGAAATCGGCCATAAGTCGAAAATCGTATTTTTTAAGTTATGCCAGTCTTGAGCGATAGAGTTTTGAATTCATGTGCTCGAAATGAAAACATTTTCTCTTACCCAAAAGTATGCAATGCTTAAAACAGTAGAGTAGGCTTCTCCATTGCATACTTCTGGGCAATACAAAATGTGGTCACATCAAACACATGAAATCTTCGCTTAAAAAAACCGTAAAACTGTTTGTCATAAATTATTTTAAAGCTGTGAAATGGTTATATTCGATGATATCAAGGAGAGTTCAATAAAATATTTTGATTTCCCACAAAACATGTCTATATATGATCATTAGACTGAACATCCTGAGTATGAAATTTTTAAGGTCACTAATTTGTTGCTTTTTGGTGTAAAACATGCGTAAACATAAACAAAAGTGAAAAAAGTCGAGTTCTAACTGGCGTGCAGAGGCTCTACATATTTTTTTTTGAATCACTCATACGCTGTGTTGCCTTTTTTCATACATTTGTTTCATTTATAATAGTCGGCGTTGATTTAATTTAAAACTATTTCGAGTTCCAAAAACAAAAAGAGAGCACTAAGTTAATTTATTTGATTTGGATTTTTATATATGCGATGTCAAGTTAGCTAATCCTTTATTTTTGTCCTAAAAAGTAATTAACTTTATTGATTTGATTCACTCTTGAATTATACTCTGTACCACAGATAAAAAGACCCTTTTAAGACGCGAATTGTGACTATCAGCGAAAGTTTTTTTTTTCAAATGAAAACAAACGAGAGCGTAAGTTAAAGTCGGCCCTACCCGACTTCGATATACCCGTTTCTCAGGGGAAGAAATGTTTAACAGCATTTCCTTATGTTTTATAACAAAGCATTAACATTAATGTAAACATATTAACATTCTGTTAGCAGATGCTTACCTCAAAATCAATCACAGCTAGATAAAAGTGGGTGGTGGGTAAAAAACACACGTTTTTTAAGTTTCTTTAGAAAAATTGGCCTGAAATTTAGAACACATTTCTTAAAAATAAAGCGAATCGCCATTGGCCCTTTTTTAAGTCGATTTTCTAAAAATTAGGGCGAAAATGGAACTTTTTAGGGAGAGTGGTTCTTTGAGTGTAGTCTCTGAGATCTAGGTGCTCATACAGACAGACGGACTAATGATTCAAATTATTGCTAATTATGCCATCATTTGATAAACCCCTAAAACTTGTTTGTACTCCAATTATATTTGAGTTCTATTTTTGAACGAAAAAACAATCTTTGAAATATTTTTTTCTATTAGGAAACTTTTTATTTTATAACAATCATAAGAGCTTGTTATATCGAGTTAAAACGTTAAAGAAGAGTCTAGAAATCTGCACCAAAGAATGTAAAGACGATACATACTGTCCATTACTTTAGGGCCACGATTATTTGTGACTCAAAAGAAACAATATTTAAGGACTTTATGGAAAAATATAAAACATTTACTGGGGTGTAATGCAGACATTTATAGAACAAATTCAAAGCTACTTAAAATTGGATTCGACATTATTTAGCCATGTTAAAGATATGTTCCACCACGAAAACGCTCCAGCCCATTTATCCGTAATTGCCGTGGCCTTGTGGTCCTCGTTGGAACAGGCTCTCTGCGACTTTTTTGATTTCCCCATGTGGAAAGAAATGCAGCTTAAACGATGAGGTCTCAGCCGAGACAGAAGCATATTTTGGAGACTTGTAAAAGTCCTCCAGTTATTTGCAATGTAAAAATTTGCAGCTGCGATGTCGGCAGAGTTTACATTTACGAAAAACTGGGCGCTTTGTTGGTGTAGCTTTCGTTGATGTCTCAGTTTTTTTTAAGCAAGCTCGCGAAAACAAACCACTCTCAAAGTGTCCAAACTAGTTTACTCCAACCATCTATTACTGGACTGTGTTGCATAATAAAATAATGCAGTAAAACTGGCGTCTTTCTGTCTTCTTATTGATCCATTCTCAAATCTTCTAAACTACAAATTAGTTGAAAGCTCTAAAAACTTTCCTCAGGGACCAACTTAGTTGAATTTTTATCAACAATTGATATAGCTTTAATTTCATCAAGTGTTATATTTATCTCTTTCTTAGAACTGAAGCAAATGTCAATAAAAGCTTAAACTAGAGTCAGCTGTACCTAGCCTTTACGCTCTCGTTTACTCTTCTGCAAGCAACTCAAAACAAAGTTTTATAGGCTTTTAAATAGTCTTAGATTTGAAGAAAGAAAAAAATGTTAAGGACTAGTATTTTATTTTAGTTTTTCCAACTTTCCAACGCTTAGTTTCAAAACCAAATTGCTGCACTGCCTAAGATGCGTAAAAAGTTGTTTGAAAACAGTCAAGAAAGTGCCAAACGGCTCAAAAGATGAGTAAGTATTAAGCTCAATGCACTAACCCAACAAACAACTGTAACAAACACAACACACACTACAAACAATTTTCCTACAAACAGACAAACACATATACGTTCCAACGGTTTTCTGTGTACTTTTTTACTTCTGAAACTTTTACAGCACGCTTGGGAAGGTTTTGGCCTCACTCAAAACAAACAAAATAAAAAACTAAAGCTAACTGCAACTTTTGCATTTCTATTACCCCACAGAGAAAGCCATGTCTAAAGCAGCCGACAAATCGAATCAGGACGGCTACGATGATGATGATGATGATTATGAGGAACGGGAACGTCAATCGGAGTCACCAAGCGAACCACTGCCGTTATACCAACAACGCGACAATTTTTACAGCTAAATATACTAAGCGACACTAACTCCGATGGGCGATTATATGAAATGGCACAATAACCGCTGCATTTATCTTCAGAATCAAATTAGAAAAATTTGCTAAACAGTTTTAATCCGAAAAATCGTATCAATTCTCAATGTGACTGAATTATAAGGAAATGAAATCAATATGAATGGAAAATTAACGAATTTTGATGAGGTAAAATGATTGTTAAAGCGTAAATTATACATATGCCCAACTAATAATATTAACTAAAACCTATATACAATATATGGAAATCAAAGATGCAACATATCAATTGAAGAGAATGTTAAATGTCAGTTAAACCAAAATCAATTATCTAATTAGCGAGCGTTCATGAACAGTTTTTGGTAGAAATAACACTAAGTACGAGTGCACAGGGGGAAAGAAGCTGAGCTAAAACTAAATTGAACAATTTTAGAGCAAATAAACAAGAAATGCGAGCGGAAATGTATGAAATCAGCTTTAGAAATTGAGACTGGCCAGGGCATAGCTAACTTTGTTCTAATACACTTGCAAAACCCAAAAAGATCACTTTTGCATGCGCAGTAGATAGCGACGCGCCGGATTCTGCCCTATACCCACACCCGATTGCAACCAGAAGAAGTCTCACTTCTCACTAAGATTTATTTTCCGACCAATCGGTCCTTTGACATCTTTAAGTTATAGTCATCCGATATTGATCAAATTAAGCAGGTCTGTTTTAAAACATATAATATAGAGAACTGACGATCGATAAAGGTTTTCTCAGACCGATCAGTCCTATGACAGGTATAAGATATAGTCATCCGATTTTGAGCAATTAGATCAGATCTGGTTAAAAGCATATCATTTTCACAACTTTTAGGTTTAAGCACTCTATCATTGAAACAAATAAGTTTTTCTTAATAAGACCCATTTTCAGACTGATCGGTTCTTTGACAGCTATACAATATAGTAACCCGATTTTGACCAAATTTAGTAGATCTGTTTTAAAGCATATAATATGGAGAATTGTTAAATTTAAGAATGCTGATACTTTGAACAAAAAAGTTTTCACGGACTGATCGCTTCTGTGACAGCTAAATCGTATCGAATTAAGAATTGGTCAGGCCACGGGTCTAGTTACAAATCGCGGCAATAGCAAGAAAAGCCTCGAGAAAATTTTCGATTTCGATTTTTTTTCTATATGAGGCAGCGACTTGATGGAAAGTGAACTTTTTTCAAATTGAAGAAGTTTAATTGAAAGAGGTTAAAGGACATTTAAAACCCGAACCGATTCTTAGAACTAATATTCCCATTGCAAGTGTTGTAAAAGCTGCTCTTTTAACTGAACATGTGAACAAGATCTTGTTTAATTGCTCTTTTATGTTCAGTTGTTCTTTTAATTATGTACGCAATTGCAGGTTTTTTCCTCTCCGTGCATGTAGGTACCTACGATTCGTTCCTGTGCAGGCTTACACGAATAAACAATAACGTTAAAGACTTTTGTAATTGTGCATTTGCCCAATTTGAAACCATTTTTGGGAGCCAACTATTGCATTTGATATGAACAAATTTTTAAGATCAATCCGAAAACGTGCATAAATCAAAAGCATCATTCTTAGAAAGCGAGAGCACACTTTTCCCAGCGCTTTAACACTTTGGCCACCATTTTTTCCCAAATGTACCTACCAATTGCAAATACGAAAAATATAATGAAATTGTATTTAAAATTTAAAATTATATACATACAAACATATGGAGACAAGCATAATGCTGAAATACACACACAATTATTTATATGTAGGTCAATTAGCCAGGCAATTAAATGGAGGAACGCAAAAGTTAATGTCTATATTATAACTTTTAAAGTTATTGAAAAACGCATAAGATATACACATACATATACATATAAACATTTATGGAAACAACGATAAACTGTTAAATATCAGAAATAAATAACAATTATAAAAACGCATGCAAAGTGTACAAAATTACCTTTAAGTTCTTAGCCTTTAGTTGTTACAAGTTTTCTTTTTCCTAAGTTATTCTTAATTTATGCTAAGTTCTCGTTTAAACAAATTGTTTGTACATTTCGCGGTGCTATGTAAAATTTCTCTATAAGTTGACGCACACACACTCGATGCTAAGTAAAGGGCAAAAGTCAAATTATACAAAACAAATAAACAAAAATAATTGCCAAGCTTATTAAATGCCTAAAAGAAATGCAATTAAACTTATCATAGCTGCACGCATAATCCCCACAAATATTTATACAATACATACGTACATAAATATATATATATACAAACACAAACATATACGTTAAAAAAACCATAAAACTGCGAAAGAGAAAATGTTATCAATAAAGATTATAGTTGAAAATTTAAATGCAATGCTGGTTTTCATTATTATCTAGTTACACGCAAAGGTTGTCTCGTACGGAACAGGAACTGCGGACAGCAGTTACGAAGCCAGCGAAATTCAAGATCAATGTTAAGTCTATTAATATAATAAAAAAAAATCACAAAAAAATGGTGATGAATCACAATGAATACATATAATGGCACACACTGAGGCTACGTGCGAGAGATCCACAAAAAAAAAAAACCCAACGCACAACACTTGAGGCATGACAAACAACCTCACAAATCACTGGCAAAAGATTTATACATGTTTGTATGTGGGTGGCTGGTGAAATGTAGAGCATTCGATAACTTTCTAATTAAAACCGACGCCGTCTTATCAAACTCCGATATCTGCTTCTACTTTCTGTCCATGCCCATACTCGACTAGGCCACTGATCGTAGCTTGATATTCTGATTCATATTAACATAATCGTACGATTTCTTATGCTGGAAAGATATTTACACAACCAGTTCACTTGCTCAGTTGGAGAAAAGTATCCAGAATTGGTTCACTTAACTTGCAATTAAACTGCGTTTATGGCATTATGCTTGCCCTTTAAGCCAAGTAAGAAACATGATAATTGCTAAACACTCTCAAAGGCAACTCTGTGGCTGATATGTATTGAAGGCATACGTTATACATATGCATAAAACCTGAATTAGCATGAATCCAAATCAGGTTTATCACTTGACACAGTGGGCTAGCGAACCGCATTTCAAGTTATAATTTAAACTTCAACGAGGTTTCAATGTACTTAAAAAATAGATAAATTCAGATGTACTTAAATTAAGTTCGAACGAACTCGAAAGTGTACTTCAATCTTTCAACTTGAAAAAAAAAACAAACTTAAGGTCAGAACTGCAAGTAGGTTCTGAACCGAACCGAATCAAAATGCACCGAGTCGCTAATTTGTGATCGCAAACCCAACCGCCAATCAATCCAATGGTTTTAAGAAAATGCTGAACCGAACTGAAAACCGCAAAAGAAAACGGTTCGGTTCGGTTAGGAAAGGGTATGCATCAGACAGTATGTTAAGCGTTATCTTGGAATAAAATTCAATACAAAAGTCAAAATTAACCAAAATGTTTGTAACAATCCAACCTCAAGAGCTTTAAACCTGAACTGGCTTTAATCCCTTCAACAAGGGTTTAAAAATCTACATTTTGTTATTTGATATTCTTCTCCCCTTTCAAAACACTGTTTCAAGAATATCCGGCTTGAAGGACCTTTTGGGATTTGGTGTCCCTTTAATTGAAACCACGGTTTGGAAAGCTGTGTTTTGCATTGACCCGGTACACAGCGTAAGATTTTGACAATCTATGGCGAGTTAGTTCGATTGCAGCCGTAGTTTAAGAGATATTTTCTGCCTTACTCAAATTATGATCAACCGAACTCAATTTTAAATCATAAAGAAAACAGAAAACATTTATAAACAGGTCTCTCTCCTGAACACGGTTAATTAACACACTGTTTGCATTGCCTAAATCTGTCGCCCTGCATATATGTAAGCGCTTACGCTGGCAGAGCTGCCCGCTCTCGCTGTTAGCTGGCACTCTCCAGGTGCAGCTGCGGTTTGATTTTGTTCAAGCGTCTGCAAATTTGTCTTTGCTAATCATATGGTTGCATCGCGTTCACAATAATTGATTTGATCTCGTCTTGCTGTTAGTTGAGCAAAGGAGCAAGCAGTCGGCTGCAGCTCACCGCTACCAACATATATGTACCTACACACAGAGAAAAAAAAGTTCAAGTTCATATTAATATTCGCAGGTTAATAAGAACTTTTAAAAATATCATATTTTTCGGAATTCGAAAAACGGAAAGCGACGGCATGCTTATATTAACTGTGACAGAGTATGTATGTAAGCCTGCTGTGCGGGAGGCGTAGGTTCAATCCCGCCTCGAAACAGTTTTTTTTTATTTTATCTTAGTCATCCCAGAATAAAATTGAAATGATAAAATGTCGAATTGAGTGCCATTTCATATCAATTTTTGTCTCTGTGCACACACAAACATTCAATAAACATTATAAAGTTGTCGTTAAAAGTTAATTGTTTTACTCGGTGGAGCAATCTTGGCTATTGTTAACAATTACAGCTGCCAAGACAATCTTAAATTTCCAACTTGTGACGCAGAAACAATTGATTGAATTCCGATAAATACGAGCAGATAGAGTACACAGAGAAAAAAATTATGTAAAATCTACACGATTTTCAACCCATAACGATTGTGTAGCTTTTCTACACGCCGCGTTTAGCTTTCTCATTAAAATGAGAAAACTAAATTAGCTTGCTTGTAATTCTTAACTTCGAATTTAGTGCTCTGCTCATTTATATACGGGACTGAAATATGCACACATTTCGTGTAGATTTCCAACATGTAGCATTCAGCATTTGAAATTCTTAACGTTTGTGTAGAAAACCTACACGTCGCGTGTGGAGATCAGTTTTCTAAACGAAAAATGTAAGAATTGAGTACTGATTTAGAGCTACAGTTTTCGTTTAGAATTTACACACGCGCATGTAGGATTTCAATATCCAAACGCCGCGTGTAGAAAACCTAAACGTTCGTGTGGTATTCAGATTGCTGCATGAAAAATGTAGAAGTTATTTGGAAATAAGCTGATTTTCTAATGTCGTGTAGACTTTGCTTTTGCCCACGCAGCATTTTGCTTTTATTCACGCGGCGCTTAGATTTTTAAATCCTACACGTTACGTGCAGCTTTTTTGAGCGCCCAGCTTAAGAGGATAAATATTTTTCTTAGATTCCATTTTTTATAAAACTTTGATAAGAATTGAAATGAAGCATCAAAAAGTATTTTGTAAAATGGAAATTAATGATCATATACTAAGTATGTCGGGAAATGGGGTTCGCTAACCCACTGTGCATCCACTATAGATAATGACCACAAAAAAAAAAAAAAAAAAAAACAACCAAATACAACTCGAACTGCGAGTGAGTAAGGGAGCAAATACTAAAAAAAAACCCCGCCATGCGACATTGTTGTCGCATTAATTGTGCTGAATGAAGTGAGTCGCCTGCTTTAGTCGCCTCTGTGAGCCTTAGGTGTGAGGTTCAATTCGAGTAAAATAAACCAAGAGATTTAAATTCAACACATACCTCCATGTCGGTGTTACATGCAGGTTTTGTAAGTGTGCAGCATTTGTTGTATTTTGCGTTGTAAATTTCCAACTTGACACTCCGAACAGTTGGCGCTGGTGCTGTCTGTGATAAGCCTGCAGGAGCTCTGGGCGGCACCCAACCGTATCATTGAGAATGCGTTAGTATACACAGACACAACAGTGGCCCGTATTCTGTTTTCCTTTTTCATTTCAGGGCTTTTACCAGTGGGGATTTATTGGCTGAGGAATCAGCGACTGTGCTAAGGCGTCAGAGACGCCATCATGGTGAAGGATATTTCTATGACCATCATCATAAGGGTTTCGGTTACGACTATTGGCATAAATATAATAATCAATATTTTCCAAGTCCGGGCTGTCATCATGGCATTTATGATTTTGGTCCCGATCCCTGGTCACATCATGGTTTTGACTCTTACCTGCCAACCCCAGGAGAACATCAACCTCTAGCATCACAACCACCACTATATAAAGCTAAATTGTCACCATTTAGAGGTAAATTTAATTATCGCTACATGTTTTTAGGGGTCGGCAATGTGAGCAGAGATGTCGGCAGAATTTCAAACGCTGCAATAGTATTTGTGAGTTAGCAGAGAAAAGTTGTCAATGCGTTGAGCCAAGTTATAATTACAAAACCAAAAAAATAGAGAAGCTTTTAAAAGCTCCCTGCCCTCATTCTGTAAATGCATACAAATATTTTCTCAGTTGCCAGTGGCAACTTCTCTGCTTTCATTGCCGATCACTGCTTTAAAAGCTGCACTTTTTTCTCAGGTGGCGAAACGGAAACAAAATCCGAGCCTGGTGAACCCAGTATTAGCAGCTTAGCTCCTCCAATCACAACTACCACTGATTCAACCACTCCTAGTCCCACCACCATCTTCACAGAGGATGCCACTCTGGCCATAGATTTACGCCTTGGATAGCTTTAGTCTAATTCTTATTTTTATGTTTTCCTCTATTACTGATTAAAGTCTTTAACTTAACCAGAAGTTATCTATACCAATAAGTGGAAGCGACGAACATTGCTTTCCTGCCAGAATACACCTGATGGGCAGCACGTAATACTAAACCAAAAGCACCACTTATTATACGCAAGTCGTTTCAGTTTCAATTCAGTGTAGTTAGTTGGCACGAGGGGTGCTTACAAAGTTTTTAACAATGACAAAAAAAATGTTTGATGAAGTTCACTGTAAATGAAATTAAACGCCTATCTAAACAAGAAGTTAATCGTTCAGTGCTTCAGAAACCCTTGAAAAAATTCACAATTTGTTTTTAAATGATCGGCGAGTGAAAATATGAGCTTAACAGATGTAAAGTTAAGACAAAGATTTTGAAAAACTTCGCAATTGTTCGATTTGAAGGTTTGAATTGATATTTGCCGTCGCAGTTGCTTTGAAAAGCTGATGTCAGCTTTTCGGATTTTCCCCGACGTTTTTACAGAGAATCGTGCCAAAGTATGAAATTCTTCAGCGACAGCTGCAAAAGGCAATGAAATAGAAAGGTAATATTCCAACGGTTTTTCCATCGTTGATTTGCGGACAGTCATCAGTAAACCGTTGTGTATATTGTGTGTGGTTGTTCGTCGTGGACGTCTGACTTTAGAGGGTCGACATTACGACAATGGCGACAAATTACTTGGATCTTTTTTTAAACTGTGAACCGAACCTTAAACCAATCCAAAGTTGAGAAAATTGCTGAACCTGAACCCCGTCAGAGCCAAAAATTTCGGTTCTGTGCAACAAAATCAAAGACATTCTAAAATCTAGCAAATTTGTTGTTATCTGTTCAATATTATGCGACTAAGACTCAAAATCGTCACGCCCATTATAATGGATTTTTATTAAATTCTAGAAAGACGTTTAAAATAAGCAATAAGCCGGCACCCATAACAAGCCTTGTTTTTTAGATCCTTGATTCCACGATCAAAAGATGAAAGTCATCTCCGCGGTTTTTATGCGTACCAAAAAGTTTCAAGCAATATAGCGATGACTGACCTCATTAGAGCCTTCGATGTCACTAATAAGGAAGCGACTAAATCAAACATTTTAAAGATTTTGACATCTTACCATTGAATGAAATAACAGAATGCACAGACTGTAAAAACCAATTGGCTTACTTCAAAAATTACTACGATGAATCACAAAGGAGTTACAAGGAGTAGTTACAAAGTCAACTGTTAAAGCAACCAAGACTGCGAAGCTAAAAAGGTTTTATAAGGTTTTTTGTTCGAACTTTGGCTCATATGCAGCGTCTCAGACAGTTGAAACATTTTATCCTCTATGTTTGAGTAACTTCAGCAAATCGGTTAAAATGGAATCGCGCTCGACTTGGTTTTTGTTGAATAGAACGAATTATATTTCGAAGCTGTTTGATATACCTAATAGGCATTACCTATCAATGGTCAAATGAACCATTTTTACATCTGGAATGATTCATGCCTTGGAAAATTCTTGAGAACTTTACATTTGCTTTCTTTCCCTTCTCAAAGTCGTGATATCAAACGTTTCTATATCATCTATACATTTTTTTTTAATTAAGAAATTTATATAAAATCTCAAAAGTGGGTAATTTGTACACCCAACAGCAGCAACAGTGGGGATCTGGTTTGGGTTCAGTTTCGGAAGGACATAAATTTAGAAGGTCCGAGCCAACAAACCCGAACCGAACCGACCCTCGCACATTTACAGCCTTGAAAGCATGGAATCAAACCGTTACCAGAACCGGAACACCGAAAAGAACCGATTAAGACTCAGAACCAGAACCGTAACCGGTACCGACATTTTTAATTTTTTGTATACCAGTATCCGAGAACCGATATTCTTTGAACCTAAAAGACCGAAATGTCTTCGCTAAAACGAGTAATTTTTGAGTAAATAAATTTCGAATAAATAAAGCTTTCATCGCTACCTGTATTTTTAACGAAGGTTTTCAACCTATCCTAAAAATAATGACTTTGATGCGCAGTTCGATTGGCAACCAAGCGTACAATTACGCATTATCGCGAAACGATAACCGACTAAACCGCTCAGAAACTAGAGCTGCGGCCGCATCTAAGGAAGGCAGAATGGCACGCAGAGCAGAGAGAGCTGCTGCTGATAACAGTTTTTTTGAAGATGAGGAAAGTCCGCTGTATGCAGCTGGCATCGCCGACTAATATCTGTAAGTATACACAGTTCGACAATATCCAACTTTTTTTTAAAAAACCCGGCATAAGACCCTAAAATTATGATAAAAAGGACCTCTGTGAGCATCACCACATAACCAGTTTTACGATTAAAGCCTCGGTTCGCGATTTATTGGTACATTTGTACTTGCAACACACAGCGACAACAATTTTAACTTAGTTTTTAATGGCTTAAGATAAAAATCTGCAAAATTCAGCAACTGTGGACTGAGTCATTGGGAACGCAATATAAAAAATTCACTTCAATCGTACAATTGGTTAAGGTACCTCCAGAAGGAGTTAAACCTTAATTCTTGAATATCTTTAAAAGCGCACGGTAGATTTTTATTAAAATCGATTTTTATGATGGTTTAATGGACTATTGCATGTCCCTAAGAGATGGTACTCGACATCCAAAAAATCGCGAATTGGATAGCAATTGCCTTAGAACAACATTGACCATTTAGTTTAAAACCAGCTTCACCAAAATTATTTAATAAATTTTATAAGTAAAGTGCTTCATTACCAGCAGGAATATAGATCGTATCATTTAAATACTTCAGTTCAGGGCATCTTAACGTATCGCGGTTTCTCTACCAAATACAATTTTAATTGAAATTTTACTTTTTCTTGGTGACAATGACGAAGTTTACTCATAAGATAATTAACATAATTTTGGGGAAGCCTGTGATACCCATAAGGTCAATGTTGCTCAGAGACAAAATTGCCTATAGTCCGCGAACCAAAGCTTCCATTCATAGTCCATATGAAGTGGTTCGTGGGTGAATATTAAATTGGTATTCCAATTCGCGGTTTGTTGGCTGTCGAGTACCATCTCTTAGGGACATGCCATATCCCATTATAACATCATAATTCATATTCAAAATTTAATGTTTAACTCCTTCTGGAGGTTCCCTAACCAATTGCCCGATTGAAGTGAATTTTTTGTATTGCGTTCCCAATGACCCTGTCCACATTTGCTGAATTTTCCAGATTTTTATCTTAAGCCCTTAAAATCTAAAATAAAATTGTTGTCCTTGTGTGTTGCAAGCACAAAATTACCCATAAAACTGGGTATGAGGTGATGCTTACAGAGGTCCCTTTTATCATAATTTAAGGGTCTCATGCCGGGGTTTTTTTTTTAGTGTTGTATTACTTTTGGTTACTTTCAAAACAACTTTTTCGGACTGCCAAGCCACTTTTCTCCAGTTCTACTAAGCCGATTTTGATGAAACAAAACGCAATCGACGCAGAATTGTCACCATTCTTGAACTGCATTTTTACATTTTTGACTTATTTTTTTTTTTTTGCAAAAAAATTACTTCAAACTTTAAGCGCATTTATCTCGAAATCACGTTTTTCGAACTGGCGGCCATGATATCTCCAGTTACACTGAACCGATTTTGATGCAACTACGTGAAATCGACGCAGAATTGTCACCATTCTAGTTTGGCTCTCAATCATTTTAAAAAAATTTTTACTACTTTTTTTTTACATTAAACTACAAAAAAATGGCCGCCATTTTCTTAAAAAAAATCACAACATTTTTTTCGAGTGTCAGACCATAATGACATCTATACTGATTATAACCCCGTTTTTACTTTTTATTTCAGACAATCTGGAGACGAGAAATCGTGGCCGCCAGCACTGTACCTTTTTTTTGGACCCCCCACTTTGACGGCCGAGAACTTTTTGAACAGACCTCATAACGAAGCAGAAAATTTTTTTTCTTAATTTTAATCTGTTTGTAACAGAATAAAAAAAACAGAATTGGAAAAACTCGTCGTTTTCAAATAAGATTTTTTAAAAAAGGTCCAAAAAACAGCCTCTACATGGCGTCAATAATTTTAAATTTTTCTGAGCTTAAAACCTTAACAAAATAATGAAGATGTACTTAAATGGCGGTCAGAAAACTCGACAAAGTTTCCACAATTGCATATATGCCTTTGAAAAGGCCAAGTAAGCGTAGAACGTTTATTTTCTCTGCTGTAATTTGATAAGAAATCAGAGGGCCCCAAACCAATGACAGATCTTGCTTTATATTTATCCAGGTACCGAACCGGAAGTTTCGGTATGTAACAGAACCAGAACCCGAACCGAAATACGATTCGGTTTGATTCCCTGCTTAGAAGCAATAAAGTGGTTTTGATATTTATTGCTTTTTCCGATAATTCATAAATCATGATTTCGATGAGTCGTAGTAGTAGTATTATTTTATTGGTAGAACAATGGCTTGGTTAATTATAATTGAGCATAATTTTTAATTATTTTTTTTTTCATTTTTAGACAGAACACTGACAGTTTAATACTTAGAGTACAAGAAAACCCGAAATAAATATTAAACGAGAGCGTAAGCTAAAGTCGGCTCTAACCGACTTCGATATACCCGTTACTCATGGAAACAAATGTTTAATAGCCTTCCTGTATGCCTGAGGTGGGTCAGTCGAAAAGTATGCAACATTTTTTTATCTCGGCTATTTATTGTCCGATCTTGATGAAAATTGGAGGGCTTATAGATGTTGCGAATATAAATCTACGTTTTGAATTTGAGATCGATATCTCAAAAATTGTGGGAGTTATTCAACATTTTCTATTGTGGGGGCGTGGGTGGGCGTGGCAAAAATTTGAAATAAACTTGATCTGCGTGCAGACAATAGGAGTCTACATTCCAAAATTGGTTGCTCTAGCTCTTCTAGTCTCTGAGATCTAGGTGTTCATACAGACGGACGGACAGACGGACAGACGGACAGACGGTCAGACGGACAGACGGACAGACGGACATGGCTATATCGACTCGGCTGTTGATGCTGATCAAGAATATATATACTTTATATGGTCGGAAATGATTCCTTCTGCCTGTTACATACATTTGCACGACTTTAGTATACCCTTTTACTCTACGAGTAACGGGTATAAAAATAGAGGAAAGCTAACTTTGGCTCGACCGAAGTTTATAAACACCTGTAGCTTGTATAAATTATATAAATTAAGGTTTTAAATGATTTTCGTCGAACATTCTTAGCTCAGCTATTTTCTAAACTCAGCAATAGATGGCGCCACTACTTTGACCATTTGCTTGCCAGTTTGTTATATGGCAGCTGTACGATATATTCATCAGATTTTGCCCAAACTTCCCAAAATTGTGTGGAAACCGAGAATATTCATAACTGGAAAGTATAAAGACGCTACCATTCAAAACAAAAAGTTTTTCTCACTAGAACTACTTTTTCTACCTATCGTTCCTATGGCAGCTATATGCTATAGAATTATCAGAATTATGTGGAAGCATATAATACTAATAAATATTATTTTGAAAGGCATAGCATTGAAAATAAAGTTTTTCTTACTAAGACTTTTTCAGACATATCTTTCTTATGGCAGCTTTACTATATAGTTTACTGATTTGCATTAAACTTAGTTAAATTACACAAAAAAAAAAAAATTGTAAATCCGACATTTTTCGCTTTTGGCTAAAAATGTTGATTTAATAATTTTTCTTGTTCAACGTAAAAGCAAGATAAAAGACATTTAAAGTCAACTGTGCGTCCCTTTGATTTCAAACAGCCAACAATTTTGATTTTTGTTCCGCAAATTTCATTGGCGCTATTTATATTGGCAGATGGTGGAATTCGTTCTTCAGAATTACAAGAAAGCTAACATTCGTGAAAATTGGTGAAAAGGCATAGAAAACTAATAAATGCGAAGTTTGCTCACGATAGCTTTAAAACTGACGGAGCATAGCATAGAAACAGAAGGACGGATCGACAAACATGGCTATATCAACTCAGCTATACTCAACTATATGCTTTACAAACATCAGGACAATTTTAGTATACCCTCTGCAAGGGTCTTGAAAGTAGTTCAGAGCTTCAAGATTGTGGTTCAGTTTCTTGTAAATGATTCTGGACTCACTTAGGCACGCCAGCTATTGAAAGTTTTATCTTTTCCGGAACTCGATGTTGCACTGTATCAGTTTATGAGAGGCTTCTAAAGACAATCAAGATTGATATCGAGATTGCAAGTTGAAGCTGTGGCTTACCATTTCTCGAACACTTGAGTTTGGTTAGCAGACATAAGGTCGGCAAATGCTTTTTGCACGTTGATCCCGCCTGTCTGAGAGGTAACAAAACTTTAAGAACAGACCTTTCGAATAAGACCACGCCCTCCAGGTTATCGTTGAGCGGAATGACGCTCATTTCAGATACGGAAGTTATGTTGCCCCACCCTGTACATCACAAACCTAGACGCAGCTTTAAAAAAACAAAATTTGGTGCTTGACAGGATGAGCGGTTTCCCAAAAAAGTTTTTCGATGTGCAGTTAATCGCTTCCTTCTAGGCCAGCAGATTCTCTTGGAGGTTACGCCTAAAATTCGCGTTTCCTGTCTCAAGATTGGCGTCATTTAAAAACCATTTATTGGATCTAAGCGTTAGACCACGACAAATGCTGGGTACTTTCCATAGGTCTTAATATTATCCTGATGTAAGGCCTCAAGTATGTATATTTGATTGATTGGAAGTTTAAGTGCAGTTTCGATGCCTTTACGTTCAGCGCCTGATTTGAGCACTTTTCGATAGCAAATTGTTGCTGTTGTCAACTTATTGACCAACCCTCGTAATTCTAGAACATAAACAAAATCATTTTGGCCGTAAAATAAAATAAGCATGCAAAACAAGCGAAAGAAAGTCACTGATACCAAACAACGATAACCAGCCAAACAGATCTTGAAATGAGCACAACAGGCAGAAGAACAAAAGCGTCGCCATTCATTCCCCATGCCGCGCCTCTCACGCACTTTACGCAGGAACAAAGGCGCGATCCAAGAACCGGACCGAGCTGAAAAAAAGAGCAATCCAGCGATCGTATATCGCTTATCGCCCTCCCACTATAAAAGCAAAGCTGACCGAGAGTTTGACTGTCATTTGACGCCAAACGAGCGTCGCACGCAGAACACACACCAAATTGTCTCGAAATGGGTAAGCCAGGTTGTGCATACAAAGTGAAAATCGGTGAATGAACTCAATACGGGCAGAATTATGGACACATAACCTTAGCCATCGACATGTCAAGCATTATATATGCAAGTGGCGTATCGGAGTTTTTATTGAATCTTTGTTTTTGAACCTTTCCAGTGCATCATCACCTACTGCTGTTAGTTCTGGGCGTACTCTGTGCCTGGCCTGCTGTTATTTCGGGGAACGATCAACCAGCACGCATTGTGTGCTACTTCAGCAATTGGGCCGTATATCGTCCGGGAATTGGACGTTATGGCCTAGAGGATGTACCTGCTGATCTTTGTACGCATTTGATTTACTCTTTTATTGGAGTAAATGACAAAAGCTGGGATGTGCTGGTCATCGATCCTGAGTTAGATGTGGATCAAGAGGGATTTAGCAAATTTACGCGGCTGCGTGAAAGTCATCCCCATTTGAAGCTACAGATAGCCGTGGGCGGCTGGGCAGAGGGTGGTTCCAAGTACTCGCAAATGTCAGCCGTGCGTGAGCGTCGTCAGAGCTTTATACGCAGCATAGTCAAGTTCATGAAGCAATACAATTTTGATGGCTTCGATCTTGACTGGGAATATCCCGGCGCTACCGATCGTGGAGGGACTTTTGGTGATAAGGATAAGTTTTTGTACTTTGTGCAGGAACTGCGACGAGCATTCGATCGTGAGGGGAAGGGCTGGGAGATTACCATGGCGGTGCCAGTGGCCAAGTTTAGGCTACAGGAGGGCTACCATGTACCCGAATTGTGCGAGTAAGTTTAATAATGAAATTTAAGAGAAATTGTTGATAAAGTGTAAAACTTTTGTAGATTGTTAGATGCCATTCATGCCATGACCTACGATCTGCGTGGAAACTGGGCAGGCTTTGCGGATGTGCATAGTCCATTGTACAAGCGCAAGCACGACCAATACGCCTATGAGAGGCTAAATGTGGTGAGTACAAAGTAAAGTTGGGTAAAAATGATAGTTTCAATGAACAAAGTGAGTAAAAAAAACCAGGGGTTGGCAATGGGAGCAGAGAAGTGGCCACTGGCAGCTGAGAAAAAAGTCTTTCACTTTACCAGCTGAGTCAAAAAGCTCATAAAGTTTTCCAAAAAGCTTTTGTTTCCTTCTTCCTACAAGCAATAGCTTCTTCATCGTGTTAGTCTAGTCTTAGACCGCATGTATACGGTGAAGCAAACTTCATTCACAAGCTTCTTCTTTGACATTATTGCTCAGCCGCTGCTGACACACCAAGCAGGGACGGAAAACAGTGTGATTTAAAGCTCGCAATAGATTTAAAAAAAACTACATGAAGTTTGTGAGATTCCAACTCAGACATTTACTGAAAACGATCAGACGGCTTTCAAAAGAGTCTCCGTTTTGCTTTGATATTTTTGCTAGGCCGCTGCCGATACAGGAATCAGAGGCAAAGACCAGAGAGCAGTAAAGATCACAAAAGCTTCTTCAAAAACTTCGTGAATAGTCCCGACTTCATACACAGAAAACGGGTTAGGAGCTTTCAAAAGCTTCTCCTAATTTGCTTTCATAATTTTGGTCGGCAAAGCTCATGAAATTGTTTCATCGCGTTAATCCCGTCTTAAACAAATACAGAAAACGGACAAAAGCTTTTCCATTTTGCTTTGATTTAATTGACCCACTTCTCCACTTCGATTTCCGATCCCTAAACAAAAAAGAGCATACAACTCGTTTATGTTCATTTACTCATGAACTACCCAACACTGCGACACAGCCAAGTGTCACCTCTGTGCCAAACTAATTAGTGTTGCCATTCAAGAATGACGGACTGGCACTGTGGGAGGAGATGGGTTGCCCGGCCAACAAACTGGTGGTCGGCATTCCATTTTACGGACGCACCTTCACATTGAGCAACTCCAACAAGAACTACAACATGGGCACCTACATTAACAAGGAGGCGGGTGGCGGTGCACCTGGACCCTATACCAATGCCAGCGGATTTTTGGCTTATTATGAGATATGCACGGAGGTGATGGACAAATCCAAGGGCTGGACTGTGGAATGGGATGACGCCGGCATGGTTCCGTTTACCTACAAGGACACCCAATGGGTGGGCTATGAGAACGAGGCCTCGGCGCAGATTAAAATGGATTTTATCAAGGCCAAGGGATATGCCGGCGCCATGACTTGGGCCATTGATATGGACGATTTCCATGGACTGTGCGGTGTCAAAAATGGCCTTATGCAAATTCTGTACGACAATATGAGAGACTATCGGGTGCCAGAGCCAACGCGGGAAACAACGCCGCGGGTAAGTGGGCCCAATGCCAAATTGTGGGCGAAAGCGAACGAAATTTTGCTTTACTTATTTGCAGCCTGAGTGGGCGAAACCACCCGCCACTCCGCCAAATTCGGATGAGGGTGCACTGGTGCAGTCAGAGGTGATGACGCCAACGACGACGCGAAAACCAAAACCAAAGCCAAAACCAACATCAACGCTAGTCAGCACAACATCAAAGCCAGTGTCCAGCACCACCAAGAAATCAACCACAAAGGTGGGTAGCGTGACGTGACAAGAACAGGCACGAATCAGCACGAAATGTGCGCGGCACTAAGAAATATGTCAAGCAAGTATCAATATGCAAAATTGGGCGGGAGGGATAAAGTTTTGACAATTTTGGGTATACATAGATCGGTACATTACGAAAACGATCTTAAATTCCTCTGGACCCTAAGGGCTTAATTACGTATTCCGAAATTTCTGCGGGCTCCAATTTTTTTGAGAGATCCCTAATTTTTTCCCAAAAATGCTTTTCTGAAATTATGGATGTTACTTATCGAATGTAACAAGCCGGTACAGATACAGGCTTTACAACAGCATTTGTTCTTCTAGTGAAGGATCTAGGACCCGACTGGTCGGGCTCATTGAAAATAAGTGATTCGTGTCCTATTGAAGAAAAATTCAACACTAGTTTTCATACTCTAATCTGTCTACAGAAACCCAAAAAGCCCAAGAAAACCACAACCACTACAACAACTACGCCGGCGCCTGAAAAAACCACCGAAGACCCCGATGAGCCAGATGAGCCCGAACAGCCCGATGAACCAGCTGAGCCTCAGTTTGATCCCAACGAAATTGACTGTACTAATCGCGATTTTGTACCCCATCCCAATTGCCGAAAGGTTAGTATACATTTATAAGTTTTCAGAGTATTTATAACCGATTTATCCATATTTCCTAGTACTTCCGTTGTGTGCACGGCAAACCTGTCGAATTTGAGTGCAAGGAGGGCACCGCCTTTCATACCGTTCTAAATGTTTGTGATTGGATCGAGAATAGCGATCGCTATTACTGCACCAAAACTAAAAAGAAGGAGCTTGGCAACGAGGCTCATTAAAAAGAGAGAAAATCCGCATAATTTATTATTTTATTTAGGTATAAATATTTAGGATTATTTTTATTAGAATTTAGAATTTCATGATATCATCAGAAAAGAGTTGAAAATAAATATTACTTTTAAATAGCTCGTTTATAATTTTCATATCGAATATTATGACGTAAGAACGACACACAAAAAATGTTGTCGAAAATGGATTATCCACCAGAACGTTCACTACTTTCGCTTGGATCGTCTAGTTCCATAACCTGCCACATTTCAATAATAATTTGCCATTTTTAATTATGCTAAGAAACGCAATGGCTTTATGCATTTTGCACTTGTCTGTGACGAGGCGAAGCGAGCCGTCGCCTTGGAATCTTTAAATACGAAACACACTAGTGGCGAAAGCAATACGAATTAGGCAGAGAGCAAGTAGCTAGAATTGGATATCGAAGAGCACAAATGTCTTAAGTCAGCAAATGGGAAAATTTTTAACAACCGGTCACCTTCACCAGCTCTTGGCTCCGACTGTGAAGTAACTAGCCATGAAAAAACTTCTCGAAAATATACATAACAAATATAAAATCGTGTGGGTCCACAAAACTCAGTCATTCATTTCCATGACCGTTACGCATCTTTGTGATTCTAGACTTTTCAAACAAATCTCTGAATAATCAATTAATGATCCTCTACATGAGTATAAAAAGTATTTAAAGTGTCAAAATGCAAGGAGGTAATATTATTTCAAGAATTAATGTCATATTTCTTTGGTGGAAATTGTGTATTAGTTAGATTTTGGGATCGTTCGATTGTTATTTTTCGATTCGATTCAAATCTCTCGTGTTTTGTCAGCAGATTTAGCTAAATTCACCACCCAAACAATTTTGATAGGCAAACCTAATTTTGGAAATGTAAACATTATTTTTTTTGAGTAGGTTGCATCAAATGAATTAAATATTTAATTTTTTGATTTGTTTTAATATTAAAAATTTCGATTCAATAATTGTTCGTAAAACCAACAGAATGCTACCGTATCAATTAACACCAATTTGCCACTCAACCTCAGCTGGCGCCATCTATCAATTGAGGCGCCATCTATGTACCAGCAGACGCGCTAAGAATTGTCAAGTTATACTTCATGATTGGCGTGAAATATTTGTAAGTTTTGCATTTTATTTTCGGAGAACTTGACTTAAATTTGAATTATAATTTGAAAATGCAGCATAAAACATATAAAACAATCAAAAAATTTAATTATACATCAAATTAACCCTGTTTCAGCAAATGGAATGTTATCTTGGACACAAACCTTCTAACTAGATATTCAAATAAGAAAATGAAATCTCTTGAAGTTCTGTGACACTGACGGATTTTTTGAGCGTTTTGCAAGCCAACCGAGGCCAAAATTTCTAGAGATTTCCAGGACACCCCCATTCATATCTTTATACTTTCCATGTGAGATGAGAATAAGTCGCTATTTCATTTTACAATTGCGTTTTCATGTTAATGCAGAGCGTCATATCTCAGTTGTCCTGCAGTCGATATTGCGCAGATTCTTCGGCTTTCTGTTAAAACATCCCATTTTCTAACTTTTTATTGAGCATTATAATATTTTACTAGATTAACTCGAAACTAAAAGAACTATTTTCTTTGAGTTGAATCCATTGAGACCTATAAACGCGTTTTTCACATAATCGATTGTTCAAAGATACTTGAACAGTGCATTGTGAGTCCAGGTACCTGCGTTTGGGACTCAAGGACTCGAGGGATATTTAGCTTCTGCAAGAGGTGCTAGTAACTCGCATTCACGATTATTTTGAGATTTGCCAGTCTTAAAGTGAGTTAGTGATATGTGCATTTCAGGAAAATCGGATATCAATTGTACCCCCTTCCTTTCAAATAATTTGTAAGTCTTTCATCTTGAGAATATTCGTACTGGGATCAAGTACTGAAACTCTTGAATCAAGATCGGAATCAAAAATTCATTCTTGAATCATGTATTTCGATCTTTGATCAAGAATTTTCATTCCCACCGTACTTCTGAGATCGAACATTCCTGATCCAAGTATGTATGAAATTCTCTACCGATCTAACCCAACGAAAGGACATAGGTTCGGCTTGCGGTTTAGTTTACAAGCAGAATTTTGCGATTAGTTTCGGGTTTGTTCCGTGGTTAATCTTTAAAAACTTTTACACAATTGGTCACCTTTACCAAATGTTGGCGCCAGCTGTGAAGTAATTAGCCATGAAAAAGCTTCGCAAACTTTGCCATTCGGATTCGGCGATTTCGGATTTCTCTTGTGCGAAAATAATAATAATTAAGCCAAATTTAATACAAGCTAAGTATTTCGTCACTAATCTTCTACGTTCTCAAATAGTTTTTTCACTTAAACAGCTGTTCATGCAATCAACCGTACAAATGAGCGTTGATAAATGCGAACCGAAAATGTTGTTTTAAATATTTTGCATATTATTTTCGTAATCTATATTCGTAGAAAGATCCTCAAAGGCAAGACAAAAGAGAGAGAGAGGCTAAGAGCGGGGATGCAGGAATTAAATCATTTGTGACACAAAACAAATCGCGCAGCTCAGCAAACACAATGTTGCTCAAGTTCTTAAAGATACACACTTAGCCTTAGCTGTAGCTGCATACATATAGACGACTGCTTTCCCTGATGAGCAGCGCCAATTTTCTTTTTAGCTCAAAAAAGAAAAGAAACATATAGTGAGTGGACTCAGAGCGATTTTCAAAATGAGCCAAATTCTCGAGTAGAATCAAACGTGGTTCCAAAAAGGAAACTACTTTGGAGAGTGCCTCCCACAACTTAATCCTCTTTCTGCCTGTCCGCTCTGTGCCCGGCTAAACGCCACTGGGCCAAGTGAGCACAAAAACTCACTCATCTCTGTGCTTTTGACAAAATTTGCTACAAAAATATCAAAAAGCAAATCATTTTCGCGGTCACAAGGTAAATTCATGGTATATGCATGTTGAGTTACGAATTGGTTTTGGACCGGGAGAGATCGTCTCGTATACTCGTGTACGCAAAATAGAATTCTGTTCAGTTTGCTTGTAGAAAATACTATACATATTCAAAAAACGACACGCACCCGACGTGCACAGACGACGGCAGAGCCAGAAATAAGCAAAATTATTTAGCTGACAATCGTCGAAAGGGACACAAAGGATTACCCAGCCGACGATTGTTGGTTAAAATTGCAAATTGCGGCTGGCAGGCAAAAACCCAAACGAGCTACCAAGTGAAAATCGAACAAGTGCAACAAAAATAGTGATAATTGAATAGCCCTAGATCGAAGGATCCCATTTCGCAACTCTAAACCCTCTCTATCTCTATTTTTTCACGCAGTGCATTTAAACGAGCGCATATATATAGTGGATATATATGCAGAATACGAGCGCAAGTGTTTTCCCTAATTGTAAATAATTACGGAAAAGTTTGACAAAAGAAAGGAGAATTTATGACGTGGCTAACGTGCTAACCACGCTGGGAAACTCAAGGATTAATTGTTGATTTGATTGATTATGGGGCGGCTAACCATTTGGTTCCTGCTGGGACTAACGTTAATCGCCGTCTCCAATAATGGTGAGTCTTATATAAAACGGGGAGAAACGATTATGCAATTTTATAACAAAAACCCGAAAAAATATTAAAATATATATGCACACACACACACACACACATGCATATATTTAAACATTTTCGTCAGCGGACGACACTTTGAAAATACCATCTAACATATTCCCCAGACTCACACACACACTCACGCACACACAGAGACATTTCAGTTGGCTAAAACGCAAACGATCTCGCTTGGTTGCTCTTCGTTGTCATCGTTTGTAATATTTTTAAATTTAGAATATTCTTTCAGTTATTTGATGTGTTGAGCGAGTATCTCTACATATATCTTGGTGGGTCTCTGAACATTTTGTTTGGCTTGCACAGAAGAAAGATCCAAATAATTGAGAAATGGCGCAAATAAGATAGCTTGCAATATGCGGCCAGGCAGCGCACAAAATTTGTATAAATAATTCTATTTAGGTGAATTTAGCAATGAAATGCGAAATTTCTTAAATAGCTTTCCCCAAAAGTATTTGAAAATAAATCACATGAATTATCCGCCGACAGCTAAATGGCATATTGGAAACGTATTAAAACTGGGGAATGTCATAAACAAGACACAAATTGAACTCCATACACTTGAAAAATAATCGTTCACAAATACTTGAAGAAAGTAAAATGTTCACATTTCAAGTATGGCAAAATGTTTGATTTTAGAACGTTTCGGAATGAGTACAAACGACACAATTTCCAAACAATTTCTGTAGTTTTTGTATAAAATTCTATGGAAATTGGTTTGTTTTTGGGTCGTAAGCGCTTTGTAGAGCGACGACGAACCTTGCACAATGTTCTTAAGTTTTTGTGGGTCTCACTTTTAGGATGGAATAGTCCTTTTTACTTTTGAAATAGAAATTTCTTCAACCTGAAGACATAAAAAATTAAATTTTCATCTAAGTTCTTAAAATTTGATAAATTAAAACTGATACATTCTGGAAAATAATTAAATTACAAAAAATAAGGACAATAATATTCTTCATTTAAGTGCTTAAAGTTCTTTAATCAATCAAGATGCGTAATATGCAAGTTAAAAATAATTCTTATTCTTAGCTCCTAAGATTCTTAAATCAGTACAATAAGTACATTTTATTAAAAAAGTACGTTTTTTATAAGTCATAAAATTATTAATTTAAGCTCAATTTATAAATACATAAAATAATATACAGTTTTCTTCATCTAACTCCATACGAGTATTAAGTCAATCTCGATACATTCTCGAGTCAATTTCATTGCTTTTTGGAAACAAGAATGGAAGTCACAAAAAAAATATTTATATAAGTTTTTAATGCAATCCCAATTGAGATGACATCCCATATAAAATCAAAAATATTTTTCATCAATGTCCTTAAAATGTCGAAGTACCTTCTGTTACGTTTTTAAAACTTAAGGAAATGGAAAAAATTCTAATTTAATAACCATAAAATTCTTGATCTCAATCTAAATATATTCTTAAAAATAATCTAAGTTCTAAAAATTCTCAAATTAATACCGATAAATTATATACTTCTTGGAAAAATACTGAAATCTAAGTCCTTGAAATATTTAAACAAATGCAGATATATTTAGAAAAAAAACCTAATTTTAGTTAATAAATTTCCCAATTCTTTATCAAAGTCCATAAATGTGTCAAATCAATCCCAATGCATTTTTCGAAAAAAAGCTTAAAGCCATAAAATAAATATTTATTAAAAAATTCTTAATTCAATCCCAATTCAGATTAGATCCTAAATAAGTTTAATAATATTCTTCATTTGAGTCCTTAGACTTATTAAATCCATACCTTTACATTTTTGAAAATTTCATTTGAAACATTGAAAAAATACATTTATTTTTTTTAAACCATAAAATTTTAATCAATTTCTATACATTTCTGAAAAAAGTATAAATGCATAATATAGCACAAAAATATTCCTCTAATTCTTAAACCAACTCCAAAAAATGTTTTAAAAATTTATTGATTACAAAATCAATATCTACCTTCAAGTCCATAAAATTCCTAAATCCAAACCTAAACCAAATCAAATTGTGAATATAAAAATTTAATTGAAAGTATAATTGGTGCCAACCCATTAAAATCTCTTACTTAAACGCTTATAGTCGATTAGAAATGTATGAAAGACTAATTTCTATGAGTAAACCTTCAACATATAGCTATTTTAAATCGGTTATGCTGTTCGCAAGTTTAAATTAAATATATAAACCTATTTGGGACCCCTAATGCATCAGAAAATATTGGTGGCTGTTGCATAGTGTTAGTTATACAAAGAAAATTTACTGTAATAAATTAGATTGGGCTAACACAAACCAAGAAGGTAAAACTTTAAAAATATCGAGGCAGCGTTGTATCAATTTTTCTGGCCACTACGTGGTTTTTTTCGACTATTCTTCATTTGTGTCTTACAGCTTAATAATGTATTTGGTCCCCTTGGCTTTAACCAGAGGTCGGCAATGTAAGCAGAGAAGCCGGCTGAAATTAAGCCGCTGAAATAGATGTTGCGAGTCAGCAGAGAAAGGTTGTCTATTTGTTGAGCACATTCAACGTTTTATATTCTTAGCCTCTTTTTGCTTTGTCGGCAACGGCCTAGCAAAAAATCAATGCAAATAAGAGATGCTCTTGAGAGCTCTCTCTCTCTGTATGCTGTAAATTTTACCAGCGTTGGTCAAGGAGAGCGAGGCCAAAAAGTGAGAGTGTATTAGAGTGTGAAAAAAAAACCGCCGTGAATTTGACCTGACAGCATTAAAGCAGACCCGGCCAGCCATAGCTACCACGAGCCGAAGTCTGTCGTGTTTTTACGCAAACGCGAGCCGAACTCATGATTGTGTGCATCGGTGAACATTTAATTGCAAGTAAAACGGCTGTAGTCTGGAGAGAGCTCTCTTGCTCACCAACACAAGCACACATTTTTGTCCTCTCCATTTGGCCGGCAGTGCATTAAAGGCTAGCCAGTGACTGAAAGGCTTATTGCTCTCTTCTCCTCAGCTTCGGCATGCGTTCGGCTCGTATACGTGTAAATAGCGAAATGTCTTCGCCCCCCAGGGGGATCTTTTGACCATCGCTGCTGTAAATGTAAACGAATATTCTCTCAGTTGCCAGTGGCATTGAAAAAGTTCCGAAATAAGTTTCTATCTCATCTGAGAGCAGGATTTTAATGCTTAAACGCGTTTTTGTTTTTTACAATGTGACTGTTTTTTGAAAAATACTTCTATATATATGAATATTGAAAGACAGATTATAGTTATGTGTGATCCTCCGCAAAGCCTCGAACATATTCGGATAAATCTAAAAACAAACGAAAAAAAAAATAACTATGCCTCGCAGAAGAATTCGTTCAAATTATCAATAATTGTTTTAAACTCATTCCTATGGGTCAGATAAGTAACATCACTCCATAAGCAAAGCGGCAAATCGAGTAGTTCTGTGAGAATTTTATGAAATTCCTATGCCTAATTTTGGGGTTAATCCAAGCACTTTTTTACTTACACTTAAGCACAAAAACTTCCTTACTCTAGAAATTGTGCAAGTCGCGTTCTTAACTCAAAACTAGAATTTATTGACTTTAAGATCGAAACATTAAATAATTTTCAGATAACTATTTAAAATGCTTAACCGATTCATTCTAATTTAAAGTACTCACTTAATATTTTGTATTCCATAGATTTATCAATATCGTTTCTTTCTGAGTGTAGGTAATCGGACCTATTTCTAGATCCTTTCTCCACTAAAGTAATTAGCAAATGACCTTAAGGAAAATCTGTCAATCATTTTTTTTTTTTACCGGGGCCTTAGTCCATTCCGAAAAGTAAAAGCATGTGCATATGACGGATACGCCTCCGCATGGACAAGGGGCTAAGAAATAGATAATGAAGTAAAGAAGAAGTGGGCGAGCAGCCAACAAAAACACACACATTGGCAGGCACTTTTAAAAATAAAATTCATAAATCGACCAACATATTTCAGAGTATGTGCGTGTGAGTGTATATACCACAAATAATGTCAAGTTTGAACAGATAAAATGACCTCGGACTAGGGCTTCTGCTTATGATCATTTAAAAATAAGGTGTCATCTTTTTGCAGTTGGGTTTGTCAATGCCGATGTCGGACCAAGCGAATCTGAATGTCGACCCTACATTGAAAAGGCCATACATGAACTGAAAACTGGTAAGACGGAAACAAAAGTAATCCAGGAGCTTCTTTAAAGTGCAACTCACTTGTGCAGATGGTGTCAAAGATGGCTCTGGAGAATTGCAATCCGATCAGCCTCGTAGGGGAAGGGACAAGGACGACGACGACGATGATGATGATGATGGTGGGCTTGGATTTGATGAAAAAGATACGGTAGAAATTGAAACTGTCGAATTGGATTCCACAGAGGATGCGAGAAGCGCAAACGACCTAGATGGCGATGGTATTCCTGATGACGAGGATGATGACATTGATGGGGATGGCATACCAAACGATAAGGACGATGATATGGACGGAGATGGCATACCAAACGATGAGGACGATGATATAGATGGCGATGGAATAGCGAACGAGGATGATGACGATATCGATGGTGATGGTGTGCCAAACTCTAAGGATGAGGATATTGATGGGGATGGTTTGCCAAATCATGAGGATGAGGATATCGATGGAGATGGCAAGGCTAATCATGGTAAGTAGGGAGAGGGTTCATGGCTCGATTTTATTTCATTTAATTCTTTATTTTTCTTATGTAGAGGATGATGATCTGGATGGAGATGGTACCCCAAATCATGGTAAATTGAGTAACTTATTTTCTGTAATTTTTGGAGTGTGAGCAGAGAGCGAGCTTTAAAGCTCTAAGCTGAAAAGCTTTTGAAAACTCTCTGCCCGTTTTCTCAGTTGCCAGTGGCAACTTCTCTGCTCACAGTGCCGACCTCTGGTTTAGTGTGATGCTCAGGTACAGCCCAAACCCTCCACAGAACCAGCACTTCCGCTGTATCCTTAACTAATTTATAGTTGTTTTCCCCTACCCTCTCCCTTATCCCATTTTTTAACTCTGTTAATTTTTATTAATAGAGGACGATGATTTGGATGGTGATGGCGTGCCGAATGATGAGGATGAGGATTTGGATGGTGATGGCAAAGCTAATCACGGTAAGTTTTTGTAACTACAACTCGTACAACTTTACTAAACTACCTAATCCTTACAGAGGATGATGACCTCGATGGAGACGGTGTTCAAAATGATGAAGACGACGACTTAGATGGAGATGGCAAAGTGAATCATGGTAAGATGTTGGATCAAAGGTTCTTTATTTTAACTCCTTCTAATCTCTACACACAGAGGATGATGATATTGATGGAGACGGTGTAAGAAACGAAAAGGATGAGGATTTAGATGGAGATGGCAAGGAAAACCATGGTAATATAGTTGAAAATTGCATTCGTGCACAGCTTTTGTATTTATCGCCTTGCAGAGGACGATGATCTTGATGGAGATGGAGTGCCAAACGAAAAGGACGAGGACTTGGATGGTGATGGCATTTTGAATGAACATGACAATGATGTGGATGGCGATGGAGTGCCAAATGAACATGATGATGAGGATAGTCAAGAGAATGGCGATGATGATGATGATGACGACGACGATGTTAAGCAAAAGGCTAAAAAGCGCAGCAAGCGTGAGGTGGATGCTGCACCAGTTCTGGACAAGGAAGCTCCCCCAAGTCCTGCAGATGAATTCCCTATTGAAGAAGAAATTGTCAAGGAGGAATCTGCTGAAGTTGAAGCTGAAGCTGAAGCTGAACATGAACCAGAGCCTGTAGCTGAGGAAAAAGAACCTGAAGCTGAGCAAGAACCACAGGTCCAAGAAGAAGTGAAAGAAGACGAGCAGTCTGCCGAGCAAGTTAACGCTGAGGAAGAGGAGGAGAAAGAAGAGCAGGTAATCGCTAAGGAAGACTCAGCTGAAGAGGAAGTTGAAGCTGAAGATCAGCAGCAGGTACCAGCTTTTGTCCCAGAAGATGTCGTGCAACCCGAAGTGGTTCAAGTTGAACCTCAGGCTGATGCCGCCGTTGCCGAACCGGTTGATGACGAAGATGAGGATGATACTATGCCAGAGGATGAGCTACTTTGGGTAGGTCCTAGCCCTAATCTCATTTGTGTAAGTATTTTAATCCTAGATTTCTGTCTTTTTAGGAAGGACAAATTCCACAGAATCGTCGCAGTCGTCAGCATATCTCGGAGCTTTTGCAATTGGACGAGGAGTTCAATGCTCGTGAAAAAGCCACCGACAATGTGGCCGAAATTATTCTACGCGACATTAAACGCATCTATGAGCAAGCCGTAAGGCCACTGGAAACGCTGTACAAGTATCGCGATCTCAGCAATCGTCACTTTAGCGATCCCGAAATCTTCTCCAAACCCCTTATACTGTTCATGGGACCTTGGTCTGGTGGCAAGTCCTCCATACTCAACTATTTGACCGACAACGAATACACACCCAATTCACTGAGAACGGGTAAGTCTATATATTTGTACCAGAGATCTGCACGGCTGCACTGCAACTACAGTTTGTAGTAGTTTGTCTCTCTCCCTCTAAAGATAACGAAAAAAATTTAACGGCGTTCACCTTTGTTTCTCCGAAAGCAAAAGAAAGCGAGAGCAGTAAAAGTTATGAGTGCCCATGTACTCCTAGTGTGCGCGCTGTTAGTGTACGACTTCCACTCGCAGACGAAATCAAGAATCAGTCAATTTGATAGAGACGCGAGACACTTAGGGGCCGCGCACACATGCAGCTGAAAGATGAACTGAGAGCAGAACTTTAGGGCGAGCTTTAAGCTTTCGAAATACAAGCACACTTCATGCATGCAAGTGCGCACACTATGCGCTTAATTGAACATTTGAATTCAGCCGTAAGTTCAGCTTTGATTGAATGAACAAGCATGTTTGCTTATTTCAGCTCGCTGATGTATTTAGTAACAGCGGCAGTTATACAGCAGTCATGGACTAGGAAACATTATTAATTGAAATTGCATTAAAAGCTAAAACTATTCCAATAGAATTGTGAAGTATAATATTTGGAAGACAATCTCAAAAAATGTCAATGCTACGAGTAGTGTGTTATATGATCTATTATCACAAAATTACATGAAAAATTAAAAAGCTAACATAAATACTAACATAGATGCAAATGAATAAGACTTTCCGGATCTCCAATTTTATTTAAAATATTGTCGCAAGTGTCCATATCCATTCAAGCGTGTTCATAAAAGTTTATTGGATACTTTCTTGATTGACCATATAAATTGGGAAATTCACCCAATCTCTTTCTAACAGTAACAATCTCGTGAACACATATCCTTTCTTCCTTTGTTAAAATTTTGTCTGCACTTTTAAATTTTCCGCAATAAAAAAATTTCGCAATCGAGGTGACACCATGTTGCTAGCAAGATTAAAATGAATAAGCTAAAAGCTTAGGTGAGTAACATGTGTGCGCACTTTCAAAATTAAAGGTGTGCTGAATCTAATTCTCTTGTCAGCAAAGCTTTCGGTTCTGCAGTCAGTTCATCTTTCAGCTACATGTGTGCTCGGGCCCTTAGGTACAAAATACCAATATGACAACGATTGTGTATTTGATTTGACTTCATATTTGAGGTGACAGTCACACCGCATACGCTTTTTTTTAGCGAGTGTACTTGCAGTCCAAAAAAACAGGCAGTCTTTCATATCTCTGATTTGTACCTAGCTACAAAATGATGTGTACCTTTTACCAAGGCTTATTATTTTTAAATTCAAGGTCTAAATTTTCATTTAGCTTGTCAAAAAGTAAGGAATTTGGTATTATAATTTCAATGAGAGCTGAAATCGGTAGCTGATCTTTAGGCGTGACTTGCACTGAAAGGAAGGAATGGAATTGATATTTAGAATTGATTACTTAATTCACAACAAACCGAATTCTCGTTGTATGTGTAGCTATTTTAAGAACCCGAATTGCCATTACCAGCAGACTTTGCTAGCGATTTTTAAATAAGTTAATAAGTATATGGGGTTTAGTGACCTGTGTTTCATTTTAGTCAAAGTTACATCTGACTAGCTCGAGGTCTATGGTTGAGTATAAGTCTTTATTACCAACACAAATTAACAGATATTAAATTTTGGAATAACAATTAGGTATGTCCGTACAACAATCGCTGTTTCGAAGTCCGCTGATGAGAGAATTTGATTATTCTCGAAACAGCGATCGTTGTACGGACATACCCAATTGCTATTCCAAAATGTTGTAATTAATATCTGTTGATTTGTGTACCTAAATGCAGTTTTGCCATCGCTAATCCATTTCTTATTTGTTTAATTTGAAAGGAGCGGAACCATCTCCGGCCTACTTCAACATACTGATGTGGGGCAATGAGACGGAGGTTCTGGATGGCACCCAACTGGCCGCCGACTATACCTTCTCTGGCCTGCAGAAGTTCGGCCAGGGTCTGGAAGAACGTCTGAGGGGTCTAAAAATGAAGAGCAAATTGCTCGAGAAGGTATGTTTGGTATTTTCTAGCTAGTTGTTATTAAGTGCATTTACTTGTCTCCCAGATCGCTTTTTGGCAGGTCAATTCGCGCGATTGGGAAATGCGGCAATGTGCTGGCAATTTGCCCGGCAGAATTTATATCTTTTAGCACACATTTCTGCATTAATTTTGTTATTAAAAAATTAATGCAGAACTAATTTTAGCCGCTGCCGAAAATAGCCAAAGCGCTCTACTAAATTCTGGCGTGTACCTTTTTCAGGTCAACATCGTCGAGATACCCGGCATTCTCGAGGTGCGCAAGCAGGTCTCTCGCGTCTTTCCCTTCAACGATGCCTGCCAGTGGTTCATCGATCGGGCCGACATCATCTTTCTGGTCTACGACCCAGCCAAGTTGGATGTGGGCCCCGAAACGGAGGCCATACTCGACCAGCTGAAGGGGCGCGAGTACCAGACGCGCATTATACTGAACAAGGCGGACACCGTCAAGCCTGAGGAGCTGCTGCGCGTGCAGGGTGCACTCATTTGGAACATCTCGCCGTTGATGTCGTCAGCGCAGCCACCACTCATGTACACCACGTCGCTATGGACGCATCCGTATCAGGATGGTGCCCCGGCGCGTTTGCTGCTAGCGCAGGAGCGTGCCTTTTTGCGTGACCTGCGCACGGCTATAGACAAGCGGATTGAGCACAAGATTTCCAGTGCGCGCCGCTTTGCTGTAAGAGCTTTGGCTTGGTCACCGGCTCACTCTCTAGTAATGTTTCCCCCCTTTTCAGGTGCGCGTGCGCAATCATGCCAAGATGGTGGACTGCTATCTGAATACCTACTACAATCACAAGACGCTCTTTGGCAACAAGAAGCGTATTTCGGATGACATCATTGATCATCCACAGAACTATCACATCTACGAGGGTCTCTCTACCCTCACCAACATCTCACGTTACGATCTGCCCGATCCCGAGGTCTATCGCGACTTCTTCCGCCTGAATCCGTTGTACGAGTTTAAGAAGTTGACGGAGACTTGCACCTACTTCCGCGGCTGTCCCATTACCAAACTGGATCTAGCCATTGCCTACGAATTACCAGAGCTGGCGGGCAAATACAAGAAAATGTCCGAAGCTGCCTTGGCCAGCATTGAGGCGGGGGGTGATCCAACTCCACAGGCTGAACCGAAGAAGACGAGTTGAGTTGCGGACTCCGTTAGGGGAGTAAACCGTAAACCTGCCATTTAGTTTGTTTTAATGAGAGATAGAGAGAATGTGACAACGGCAAACGGTAACCGTCTATTGAAAGACAAGAAAATTGACTAAGCTTAAAACGAGAGAGAGGGAGAGAGAGAGGAACATACTGAGGCCCTGGGCGGAACTTACATCGTGTAAGTCCCGATTCAATAGAGAGCATAGTTAACAACAGCGAACGACAAACGAGAGCCCAAGTTTTGTTTCCGAGAGAGAGAGAGAGCGAAGGAGAGTTTAACTATTTTTAATAGCTGCGGTTGCTGCGCGCCCTTGTTTTGGCCTTTAGAGATCTTTTAATTTTTTCAACTGACTTGCAGCTTTATTTATTTTCATGCCAATTATTATTTATAAACATAACCGAACTGAGAGCTTTATAAGAGGGAACTGAGAGCTTATACACATCACACTTATTTTTGAAACAGAGTAGAGAGAGCACCGAGCCTTTTTAGGAGAGTAGATCAGCTTTTAAACTATTAACTTGAACTGCGTGCAGACAATTTGTTAACGTAAACCATTTCATTTCGACGATATCTAACCCCGAACCTACCCCATTGGCTAACATCCCCACCCCATTTAGTAGACAACAACAGCGCACAATTTGAAAGTTTTTGGCGATTTTAGGAGCAAACACAAATGCATACAACGTTTTTTCTTTCGATGTCGTAGTTGATAAGCCTTTTTTGATAGAAGCAAACAGTGAAGACGATCTTAAACACAATTTTAATAACTTTATTCAAGCGCATGTGAGATCAAGCAATTGAACAATTTTACACACACACTGAGAACTTATGTAAAATGAACTGTGAGAGCGGGTAAAATACATAAATCAATAAAAGAAACAAACATAAAATCCCAGGAGAAGTTGCGTTTTGGGGGATTGTATTATTTTATCGTCTCAAAAACACGACTCGAACTGGAACCGATTTGGAACCAGAGCCCACATATTTAATTTTTTCAGAAACTGTATTGAATGATCTTGGCACCGAAAAGACCTTATCAGAATCGAAATATTTCACCGGTGCAGTTCCGGTTGAATTTGTCTTGTTTGGTTTGAGAGTGTCGGCGTAAAAGACGTACACAGAAAAAAAATCAGAGATTTCCGGGCTAAAATTAATCCCAAACGAGGTCAGAAGTCGGTCAAGCCCGGATTTTCTCAAACCAAGTACGAGAAGGATTGATTTGAGTGCGGATTTTTCAATCCAGGAGTTCTTGTCTTGATCCCCAATTTAGCTCAAACGGGATTGATTTTATCTTGTTATTCGAAGTCGATTTGATGGCATAGCGTCATATCTCCGACGTCATATCTCCGACCAGTACATTTTGCCGTCGGAGATTTGACGTTTTGAAACGACATATCTCCAACAGAAAAGAAGCCTCATATCTGAGTGCGAAGATATGTCGTTTTGAAGCGTCATAGGTCCGCGCGAAGATATGACGCTTCGGAGCTATGTATGTCTTTACCCCGATTTGATCCCTCACTCGGATCCAATCAAGAAGGTCCGATATTGACTTAAGTTCGATATTCGTGCTTGATTTGATCTCGCAGTCGGATTGGTGCAAAAAGTTTGAAGTGTGGTGAGGAATACTACTGTGAACAAATTGAACAATTTAGCGAAACGAAATTGTTCCAAAGTAAATGAGATAATCGCAATAAGTTTTTTTTCTTAAAGGTAGGAATAAAATCAATATAAAAAATTAAATAAAAAATTTCTAATACAATTTATTTTATTTTTTAAATTTAAAAACAAAAACACTTTTTTAAAGTTGGAATAAAAGAAATAAAAAAAAAATTTTATTAATGTTATTTTTAGTTTTTAAGTTTAAGTTTTTTTTAATTTTTTCGGTTGGTACACTTACATTTTGAGCCAAATCTCGAGTCAGAAACGTTAGATGGAGTCAAACAAGGAATGAATCGAAAGGTTATTGAATTTCCTATAATCGCGCAAAACATTGTTTTTAAATCGGAAAAGTAGTTTGACTACAAACAGCAAAAATATTTAAAATTCTTTGAGGGGATATCTTCGTTGAGTCAAACTAAAAAAAAGCATTTGTTTTGATGCTGACATTGCGCCTAAAAAGTCCAACAAATGCAAGGGTAGCACATATTAGCAGGTGGTCTTGGAAATTTTCAAACATCAAGGACTCACACTGACAAAAAAAGTTAAAGGCGACTTGGACATTTGTGATCATTTTTAGTTTTGCTCCACGAAAGACAGGTGTAAGCTACTAAGTTCAGGTTGTTAATACGCGTTACTTTCACTTCGTCTTACAAGTAATACATATGGGCATTTCTCAAATGTCGAATGCGACATTCGTACGCATGCAAAGTGAAGAAAAACATATGCCAAAATATTATTTTATTTTGACAAAAGAAGAAACTTGTAGCTCTTGATTAGCACTATAATTGGAGCTAAAGTTGATTTTGGGCAATTGTTCGATTTCAAGAACAACGCGACATGTCGCATGCGACATTTTGTTCCGTCATACTTTTATGTGGTTTCCATTATAATGCGAAGAAAAAACTTAAAGTTTATTGCAATCACATAGTTTCTCATAGTATCTTGTGCATTCTTTTTTGACCCTCAGAAAGATTTTAGATAGCAAAAGTAAATGAAATCTGAAGGCACTTTTATCAAAAAAAAAGTGCAAAATTAATGTCCAAATTAGACAAATTGCGATAGCGCGGCCGTAAATCCGAATATTTTGAAATGGGTTGTGTATAAATGTAAGATTGGCTTTCATTAGTTTAATTTGACTGTTTCCCCATGAAAATTTGATAAAACATAGTGTTTTTAACCACTTTACAATTTTTGGCTGCGGTTGACACTTCTGTGGAAATGCCCATATATGGACGGGTCACTTACATTGATTTTTCGCTTAATACATATCTTTATGTTAATATATAACCAAACTTTTTTTGTAATACAACGAGAACTTTATATTTCACAGCTAAATTAACAAGAACTGCAAAAAAGCGGGAATTCATTGAAAAGTACTTGCCAAAACATACATATGTTGTGTTTGATAGCTCACAGCTCACAGATAGCTGTTCAGATAGATATATAATATATCGGAATGCTTTGAGATAAACTTTTATAAGCTAATCAAAGTATCGGTAGTCGAAAAGTAAAAAAAAATTAACGCTTTTAAACTTGAAAAATTGAATTTCGAAGCGCCGTTTCGCCCACTGTGTGTTGGTTTCAAATTGCGCCAATCGATGATTTTTGTCGATCTTTTGCGTCTGACATTCCGACGGGTCGGTGTCCGAAAAATTACACACTCAGGCACGTTCTCAATTCCACTACTTTTTGAAAAGTAAATCGAACGCCATTCCGCTTCGGTTTCGTTTTTGTGTTCTCAATTCCGAATGAAATGGCTCTCTTTTAACTTATTGCAAATTACTAGTCCAAACGAGACTGGCACTAGATACATAAGAGAGAATCCACAATTATAAAGCTAAACGATGAAAAATGGAACAGTCGAAGATGAGAGTCTGACTTTTTGGTTTCACTTTTCGGTTTGGCTGGGCAATGCCAAATTCTGGACAAATTGAACAAAAAAATTCCTTGTAAATCAATTAAATACTTAAATGCTGTCTGCTGACTGTTCCACCGACCAAAAAGCAATACTTTTCAAAACGAAAAACTTGTTTGTTTTGGTGTTGTAAGAACATAAATCAATTCCACTTTCGAAAAGTAGCCGTGGAAGTGGAATTGAGCCTGAATATTTTTTTCTGCTTAGGAGCACCGGAATTGAATCAGCAGTTTCAGTCTGTCAAGTAAGCGTCTGTGCCTGGACCACGCTTAAATAAAGGAGATGTGGAACAAATGGTCAAATAAATCGCGAAATTTCAAAATTTGCTAAATTTTCAAAGGACCTATGAAAACTATGAAGGTTGGATAGATGGCAATTGAAGACGCGTATTTAAAACCAAAAACCGCGAAATTTGTCAAATTTTCATCTGAGTATTTACGAAAGCGCAGGCGTTGGTAAATAAGAGGAGTGGATTGAACAGGTCAAAATTTGCCAATATTTCATATGACCAAAGATTATATGAAGACTTAATAGACGGCAATAGTAGACGGTTAAATCGAACTGTTAAAAAATCTCGAAATTTTCAAAATTATTATTTGAGTTTGGATTTTTCGCGAAATTTGCAAAATTGTATGAGTTTTGGGAATCATTAAGATGTGATAGATGGCAATTGTGGACGCGTAAATGGTTAAATCCAACGGTCCAAAAAGTTGACAAATTTATAATGTAGACAGGTAAATTGACGGGTCAAGATCAAGCGGACCACAAATACGGATATATACAAAATTTTATGGTTAGTTCAGATTATCATAAAGATTTAATAGTTGGTAATTAAAGACGGGTAATTAGGAGGTGTCGGTCAATCGGTTTAAAGAAATTTTAGCAATTGCGAAATTCTTATTTGAGTTTAGATTGACACGAAGACGGGTATATCGACTGCTAAATAGGAGGTGAAGCTCATACGAACCAAAAACTCGTGAAATTGGTAAAAAAATTGAACGAGCTTAGATTATCATGAAGACTTGATAGATGGCAATTGTACATTAAGCTTCACTTCATCGTATTGTATTTAAAATTCTAAAGGGGGCGCAGCAACGCACTCCGGGTGCCTGGTATGTAAATATGTATTGCATAACAGTTTGATGACAACTCTCTTAGCCATTTTTGAATTAAATGTGAATTAAATTGATTACAAGTTGAATTGGTGACGTTGATTTACAAGTTCAAACAGATTTGCAACAAAACCAGAAAATTGTTTGCACTGAAACACTATGTAATTTCATAGAAACAGGTTTTTTGCATATTCTGCATATTTTGCATATTTTTTATGCAAATATGCAATTTATGCAAAATTCTTTTTAGCGGACTTAAATCATTGATCAATAAAAATAAGATGTGTGCAATCAGAACTAAAATCGGATATGCGGTTCAAAATATGCAAATATGCAAAAGCCGATGTCTATACATAAGTGTTTCAAGATTTCCTGCAAAATTTGGAAAGATAGCTTCTTTTACGCTAAATCAACTCAGCTCCTTATTCTGATCAAGAATATATAGACTTCTATACACTACAAACATTTGGACAATTTTAATGTACCCTCTGCAAGAGGGTTTATGTCTTTCTGAGCACAATACAAAGCCTATTTTGGAGTTCAGAATCACGCAAAACAAAAAGCAACTCTCGTTTAAACAAATTTTCAAATAGTAACCGTTGCTTTTTCTTTGGTATTTTTCGAGCAGCTGTCAGGCCAGCTGGAAGTGAACACTGTTCAATCGATAGGCGATAGACATTACCTAACAGTTTCACCCCTCAGACGCAAACAAGAGCAGAAGATGCATACGGACTTGTCCTCCCATTTGCATACGCCTGCTTGCAACAAACTAATCGAAGAGCTTCAAGCCTGCCACGCGAATGTAAGTAGCCGCCCAGGATGTGCAAGACAGAGCAGTTTTCACACGTATTCCCCACCATCATTTAGCACGCCTTTGCCAAATTTATTGGCGTTTGCAACTCGATTGACGACAAGGTGGTCAAGTGCCTCAAGGGAGAACGCATAGCCCGCTCTGCGGCCAATCGTGCCAAGGCCCGCGAACGTCAGGCCCAGTACAAGGAAAAGTTGCTGGGACAGGCGGAGACAAACTAATCGCCATGACCACAGAGGATCCCCTGGAGCCGTACTATTTCCAACACGAGGAGCAGCAGATTTGTAGTCAACCAGTCAGTCCAATCACCGACGGCTACGATGCCGATTATCCAAATGTGGTGGATCGATTCTTTACACGCTTTTACTATATGAAAGCCAATGTCCCCTATCAGGTGCTCTATCACTCCAATCGCATTTGCCTGATTGGCCTGGCGCCGTCGCATCCTGCCTATGCCCAAGGTATTGCCGGCATCAATTTCGATGTAGGCAATGTAGATCGCAGTCGGAATGTGGTCAAGGGTAAAGGGAAAAAGGGTGGCATGATCCTGCAGGCAGATTCCACGCTGGCCCTGCTCACCACCAAGACGGGTGAAACGTACAAGATACCCAGCTGTATACGAGGCAAACTGGTGGAGGTGAATGCGGCACTTACCACGGATCCCAAGCTCATGGAGGAGCTGCCCGAGGGAGCTGGTTATTTTGCAATATTGCTGCCTAAGATTGAAAACTGTGATGAAATTCGTGCAAGCTTGTTGACACAGGAGCAGTATGAGGAGCATGTGAGGATCAGCGGCACGTGACAACTGTTTTTATAGACCTAAATGGAATAAAATAAAGATATCATAATCCGTTCGAGCCATTTGATAACACTTACAAAATGCCCCTCTCATCCTGTTCTTTACCTGCGTCGCCAGATCCATCATGGCCGGACAATTGTGCTGATTGGCCAGATAAAAGATCTGCCACATCACCTTCATGGGCCAATTTTGACTGGCCTATGTGCTGATGTAGCAATCGACAAAGTCGTACATCTTATTCCAGGTGGCCAAATGGAGTAGTTCGCGACCAAGATTATGGCATTGCAGACCTCATAGTTGTGGATATAAAGAAGTAAAGCTTCATAGGCATTTGACGAGGCATCCTTCACATCAATCATCATCAAACGTTCTCTTTCCTTGGAGGCGAAGACGAGCAGGATTATATGGCAGCGAAATTACGTTGCCTTGCCTGTAGACTAGTGTTGGGTAAAGGTTGTTCATTTCACTGAACATGTTCACGTGTTTTTTGTTCTACACCAGAGCCGGCCAGCCATAGCTACCAGGAGCCGAAGTCAGTCGTGTTTTTACGCTAACGCGAGCCGAACTTATGATTGTGTGAATCGGTGAAGACTGAATTGGTAGCAGTGTTGCCAATTTGTCCTTTTTGCGGACAGGTCTGTCCTTGAAACTGCGATTTCCGGAAAAATTTTGAAACGTCCCCTATCCGGAAAAAAATGCCCTTTTTATTTTATTTTATCCTTTATTCATCCTTTTTTGATTGTTCTAAGGCTCTCATAGAGTTTTTTTTATCACTTACAAGTATTGGGCATCGCTTTCATTTTGATATTCCGCCTTCGATTGGCATTTTTCAAAGCGATGCAGCCCTGTTTTATTTGTGTGTAATCAAAATCAGAAGAATCAAATATCGGTTCACTGCGCTTTAAAGTTTCAACATGCCGCAAGAAGTTAGCAATACAAAATTTCTCAAATCTTGGTTAAGAGAACCTGAATCAAAGAATTAACCGAAAAAACATCAATACATCTGTGTGTTTCATTTGACCTCGAGCAGGCTAAACTCTATTTTCTACAATTAAGAAAGGTCGCAACTAACAACTTTTTGATATTCATTAAATCTTTATTATATTAATAAGGAAACAAAGCTTGTCCAGTTTTTTTAGCCTTTAAAAAAAATCTTTCCGTTTTCTGTTTTTTTTCTGGGTTCAACCGTCCTTTTTTTATGTAGAGGCGTTGGCAACACTGAATGGAAGTAAAACGGAGAGAGCTCTCTTGCTCACCAACACAAGTAATCTTTTTTGTCCTCTCCATTTGGCCGGCACACAAACAGTGCTGCCACTTTAGCAATTTAGTTGCTAGATCTAACAACTTTTAAAAAAATTTGCAACTTTTTTTTTTTAAATGCTATTAGCAACAAATCTAGCAATTTTTAATTTTTCTTTAGCAATTTTAATAAACTAGAAATTTTTTAATTTTCTTTAGAATTTTTACTTTTTTTTATACCTTTGTGCAATTGACTGAACAAATTACGATTAATAGTGGTTCAGAAAGATATCGGAACTTCTATTTGACTCATGGTTCGATTATATGAACAACTTGAAAGTGTTCGCTCACTCTTTTGCTTTGTTTTGCGATTGGGTTAAGTTGCCAAAAATTTATAAGCAAAATTTTCGTAATGCCTGGCTGCAAGATGAGGAGTTCAAGCAATGGATTCGCAAGGATTGCGCTGATTCAACGAAAGCTTATTGTGCGTTTTGCAAATCCGCAATAGGCGCAAGCTTTTTGATATCCGCCACCACGCTGCACAGTGTAAGATTTTGCCTATATAGGGGCCTTAAATCAATTGCGGCCGTAGTTTAAGAGATATCGGCTTGAAATTTAAAATGGAAACATTTTTTGGCCATACGGAACTATGTTTTTAAGATGAACATCATCGGACTAAAACTACTCCCCCCTCCCATACAACATCGCATTTTTCAGCTATAGCCTGAACACGATTTTTATATGGGGGCTATACGATAAAGTCAACTGATTTTGATCAAATTTTGTAGAATTGTAATAAAATAAATAATAATTTAGGAGACGCTACCTTTGGAAACAAAGAAGTTTTTCTCACAAAAACTTGTTTTCCGACAGATCGGTCCTATAGCAGCTATATGCTATAGTCATCTGATCAGTCGGGTTACGACAAATATATAGCCTAAAGTTTGGTAAAGATAGCTTTAAAACTGACGTCGTAGGTAGCAAAGAACATCGAATTGCACGTGATTTTGTTCGAAAATTGGTCTTACAATAAAATGAAAAACTCAAAATGGCGGAAACATGTTTTTTTTTAAATATGCTCAGTGAAGGTATTAAAACCCGGTATTGAAAATTACAATGCAGTTCAACTATTCAAGAATAAGTTAAAAATAGATCTTCTTGGAAACAAGACTCTCACGGCTAAATTTGAATCACTTTAATTTTGTGCCTAATGCGATCTGTCAAATGGAATTTTTCAAGCGTTGCAATGTGGCCTGTTTAATGACTATTTTATTGCTGTTAATGATATTTTGATTCTGATTTTTTTTGCTTTCATAAGAACTGGATATTTTTCTAACATTTAAAAAAAAAATAGTTCCATTTGGTTTTTGATTTAAGTCTCCCTAAATAGGCAAAATCTTACACTGTGCGCCGCCTCAAGAAAACATGTGATAAATAAGTTGTCTTTCGTTCCAAATTCAACAAAAACGGCACTATGCCTAACATTACCAAACACACAGCGATTGCGACAAGTGATCATATTTCCATCAACACATACATATATTTGTCGAAAACGTAAACCTTAATGGCTTAGCAATTTTTTTTGGCAATTTTCACATAATTTTTAGCAATTAAGTGAAAGAATAATATACATATAAATAGTTACAATAATTTTTAATTAAAATAAATGCATAAATTAATGTTTTAATTATTTTTAAACACCTTGCACAACTTAGAAAATTCTGAAAAATTTACAGAAATTGTATCTAGGAACGACAATTGAACATGTAAAAAACGAAAGTGAAACCTCAACTAGAACTCTTAAATAAATGGTGTTAAAAATTTCGCGGAGTTTTGTAGGTAACGGCTTGCATTTTCAATATCTTAAATAATTATTTTGGTGGAGTGAATACATGCCAGCTTTGAACAAAAAAAAAATTGGAATTTTTTAATGGATAGATGGCCCGAAAAAGGCTTTTGATTGAAATGATAAAAACCGCTGTTAAAAATTCAGGGCTGGCCCAGTAGCCTCTTGAAGCTTCAAATTAACGCGCTCAACTGTGGGTTGGCGAGCGGTGGTCACACTAATATCGAAATGGCAATCTGTTAACTAGCAGGAAAGTTAACAGAGCTCTTAACTTAGGCTGGCAACGCTATGCAGCAACACGTGTGTGTGTGTGTTTTAGAAAACAGCTGTTTAGGGGGAGCACGCCGACTTTGCTTTTGAATATTGAAAATTAATTAACTAAAATGTCCGGCAGCAAGCGTAAAAATCTAAATAACATGGAAGTGGATCAAAATGAAGTCAGCAGCTCCAGTGATGATGATGATGATGATGACGATGAAGAGGGTGCACATCCAGATGCGTACAAAGGCAACGAGGTGAGTCGCCAAACGCAACAAATCAAATGTAAACATTTTTATTCCACTTGTAGGAGGTGCAAATTGATTTCGAGGGTCGTGCTCCCGTGGATCCCGATGCCCAGGGCATTTCCCAGTTGCTGCAGCGTTTGTTCCTACGCGCCCACATCAATTGCCCACAAATGGCCGAGCTACTTATTGGTGGGAAATTTCGCCAATTGCTTTGCATCTCGATCTAACCACATCTCTCCAATTCCAGCCCAAAACTATGTGGGCAGCGTCATCTGTCAATGCGACGAAGACGGCGCCGAAAGCGAAACTGACGATGAGAACATGGTGGAGGATGGCACCATCTTTGGCATTACGTCCGTACTGAATCTAACGGCCAAAAAGGATGAGCCCTGCCTTAAGCAATTGCGCACCTATCTACTTGAACGCGCCCAGTCTCATGCCAGCGAGAAAGTGCAGCAAATGCTCAGCCAGCTGTTGGATAAGAGTGAACCACCTCATGTGGGTTTTCTCGTCAACGAACGATTCATCAACATACCCGCTCAGATCTCTGTGCCGCTTTTGCAGAATCTGCAGCAGGAAATTGAGTCCGCTAAGGCCAAGAAAATGAAATTTGATTTCGACACTTTGCTGCTGCTGGTAAAATTTTATCGCAAAGAGGCGAAAAAGGGCAAACCGTCCGAGGACAATTATACCAATGCTGAGGATGAACTGCTGTCGGAGCGTGCCAAGTTTTCCTTTGAGTATTCGGTGGCTGCAGAATGCGACTCGGGCATGTCAGGAGATTGGTTGGAGGGTGATGCCGTGATGACGCCCTATAGAAAGTTACTGGCTCTGGAGGCTAAACAATTGCCACAGCTGATAAAGGACATTCAAAAATATATTAATAACGAATAAAAGCAAAAATGTTGACGAAATCGTTCGGTTTTGTTAAAATAATATGTCAAAAATACTATGTACGAAGGTGTCCTAGAAATCTCTAGAGATTTTCGTAAGTACTTTATAATTTGTTCTTCTCCAAACTGAGTGCACCAGCCACATTTGAGAAGCTATTGCTGCTGGAAAATCCCCAAAGTATGGGCGAATTTATGTTTATTCAGTGGCCGAAACTGGAGGATGAGTTGTTGCTAACCACAGAGCGATCCAGCTTTAATGCGCAGCGATGTCATGGAGTACTGTTGCCTCTTACAAAAACCAAAGTACTAGGATTTTAAAGGGTATTCGGTTCGTGGTTCAAACTAGAGATGTAATTTTTCTTTTTCTTTTGAAAACTTTGTTCAATTCTCCATCACAGGCAATTTATTTCATGTCTCTGGTTCCTGAGATATTGCAGTTTATGTCAAGGACATGGCATAGAAATAACCGAACATTGGGCCAGATGAGTTTGTTTGTTATTTAATTATAAAGAAAATTTCAAAATTTCCGACTTTAGGCCGCACCCCTTCCCTTATCAATCTAGACGCTTTGCCCCAGCGACGTGATTCAAACTTAACCGCCTTGGTTGGCAGTGACAAATAGTCGCAATAGTTGGCAACGCGGTCTAACAGCTGTATACGAGGCATTTGAAAGCTCACAGCTGTTGGTAAACGTGACTAGCAAAAAGAAACTCAAACTCAGCCAATTCCAGTGTGAAAGACGTGAGTAGACTCTGCGCTAGTTGTTGTTGTTGTTATTGTTATTGGCCTTATATCCATATTGTTCAATTACAAGTGTAACATTCGAACAATTACTCATACGCCGTGCTATCTGTGATTGGTGCAACAAAATAAACAACAACAAACGCAACTCCCGGCTATACATATATAAAGCGGATCAGCACAACATTGTCAATTGTGTGCCAGCTTCTGCCCTGTCAAATACAACAATTTTATCAACATTTTGACGTCTTATCGCTCAGTTCTAGACGGACCGAGACCCTGCCCAGTCCTCGTTCCCGCTCCCGCATTGTGTGTGGCATAAATTAATCTCAACTGTGGGTTTGCCGCTCAGTGAAGCTTCGTTTGCCGTTCACTACAGTTGTGTGTGTGTGTGTGTGATTACCGCTAGTCTCCACGTCCTACTCCCAGCATGGGTATCGAAAAGTAAGTATCCCAAAGGGGGCGGATCCGCCATCTTTATCTCAAGTGGAATTCCACTAAAGTTGGGCCATGGATTTGTTAAAAAAACATACATAAATTGGTGTTTCCATTTGTCGAATCTTATCGCAGTTATTTAATCGCATTTAAAGTTAAGATTATCTATACGTCAGCTCCAAACAAAGACCCGTGTCCACTGTTCACTGCTACACAACCAACACAAAGCAATTAGGGAATGCAAATTGCTGACTTGGCGATGTGATCAAATTGCATTTCAATTAATTGCCATTTGTTTTTATACCAGAAATATTAATTCGCCCTTTTGCTCTATTACACAGAGTACTGCCATGCAGCCTGCGGCTGAACAAGATTATGATGCGAACCGGCAGCGATGTCCTGTGTATTATTGATCGGGCCACTCTGCCGGAGGAATTAAAAGAGACTTTCGATGAACATCGCTCCTATAATAAGTCATTCGATAGCAGCATCTCCTGCTTTCGAGCTCCTTCGGTGGGCTTGCCCGTGATTTATGCCCCAGTGGCGGAGTTGACAGACTATGATGATGTGCGTAGCTATCAAAAGGCGGCCAAGGAGTCCATACAGAAGGCCATTAAGGTGAGTTGTATAATTCAAGAAAGGATTAAGTTAAATTTGCGAATTATTAAACGTCCCCCATGTTAATCGATTTCTTTTTTGCTTCAAATTTTAAGTTTTAATATCCTTTCTAGAGGTTAACGTTCAGACCTTTCTTTTATGGTCTTTCAAAGGGGCAGCATTCCGAAAAAATGGCTAAGACTCAATTCCGTTCTAAAATTGCCCGTAATGCGTCAAAACTTAACCTTTAAAAATCGTCCCTGAGGATATCATAAGAGTCTTTTCGTAAATTACTTCCGGAAAGTACTTTTTCCTGATGTTCAAATGTACGGCTGTCGCTCTTCTTGTATTGTCTGGTTTTCCCTTCAAAACTCAACTTTTGTAACCCTTCCTTGAGGAAATCGTCTCGTATTTTTCCGCAATCCTTCCGAAAAGTACTTTTTCAGAACTTTCAAAAAACACAAACCCATTTCAATTCTTGGATCGCCCGTAAATCCGTCGAATGTCAACTTTTGAAGCTTGTCCTTGAGAATACTGCCCCTGCTTTTCCGGGAAGTACCTTTTCCGAACTTTCAATGAAACAGCAGTACGTCTTAGTCTTAGTTTACCCATAATTATGCAGAAATTTGAAGTTTTTTGATTGCCGGATATTTAAAAAATATCTATATTTGTTTCGATATTAAAAAAGTACAATTTTGATAAGATGTGAACGTGCTGGCTTTTCATTTATTCTTTCCGGACTACTACTACTACTTTTTCGGTCGTTCAAAGTTTTGTATCGCACGTAAATCCCTTTGAATCTCCGTTTGTGAAAACGTCCCCGCTTTCCGAAAAGTACTTTTTCCAGACTCTGAAAGGAAGCATCGAATGACAAAGATCTGTAAACAATTTGCGGCAGAAAGTAGAATGATCTCCCATTTTAGAGCTGCTTTTTAAAATCGAACTGTTTTCAGGTAATCGGGCGTGAGCCCGAACTTTACCATTTTTCATAAAGACGCGATTTGTTCAGGTCTTAGGTGCAGACTTTTTCTGGGCGGCCAACCCGTTCAGTGTTGGCTTTAACATACACACAGAATGGGTAGACAGCTTTTATAGATCTTCCTTATTTTATTGGAACTATTGCCTGTTAAAGCTCGTTTGTTGACCATAACTATCAACTACAATTATATATGATGATATAAATTAAACTGTATAATTCCCTTTCAGGCTGGCTTCCATACACCTTTGCTGGTTGTGCCCAAAAGCACGCGTTTCCCCCAGGCGGAACTTTGCACCGTGTTGGGCGCCTTGGAGGAGCTCTATTTGGTGAGTACAATCAATAAATCAAATTAATTCGTTAACTCATTCAGCTCTTTCTTTAGCCCATTCAACTACGCGAAGCCAATCCTGAAAAGAAAAGCCTTCTTCCCACTTTAAGTGTTCAGATTGATGATCCCCATGCTGAGGACATTATCCGCGATGCCATGATATTGGAATCCGGCCGTTTTATAGCCCGCGACATTGGTGTTGGTGATCCCGAGCGAATGACACCCCTTGAGGTGGAGACCTACATCAAAAAACTGTGGCCTTCTCTCAAGGTGGATGTGATCAGTGATGTAGAAACTCTGAATAAGGAGTATCCTCTTTTTGGTGCCGTCAATCGTGCTGCTCATGTGGTGGAGCGCCATCGCGGACGCATCATCTTTCTGGAGTACAAGCCGCCCAAGGCGGCACGCAAAACCCTAATGCTGGTGGGCAAGGGTGTGACTTACGATACTGGCGGTGCTGACATCAAGGCCGGCGGAGTTATGGCCGGTATGTCGCGCGATAAGTGCGGAGCTGCTGCCGTGGCCGGTTTTATGCAGGTGGTGAATGAGTTGAAGCCGAAGGATATTCATGTGGTGGCCGCCTTGTGCATGGTACGCAACTCTGTGGGCGAGGAAAGCTATGTTGCCGATGAGGTAATCACCTCAAGAGCTGGACTACGGGTGCGCATTGGCAACACCGACGCCGAGGGTCGCATGTGCATGGCGGATGCTCTGTGCCGCATGAAGGAAATCGCTGTGGCCGATAATCTACCCAATCCTCATCTGTTTACCATTGCTACGCTTACGGGTCATGCTTGGATATCGGCTGGTGTGGGCCAGTCTATTATTGTTGATAACAGCGTCGCTGCACAGGAGGGTCATGCCAGTAAACTTCAGGCAGCCGGTCAAGTTTATGGCGAACCTTTCGAAGTATCTGTGTTGCGTCCTTCTGACTTTGAGTTCAATGCTGGCAAGGTGGTTGGCGAGGATCTGGTGCAGTCGAACAACTCACCATCGGTGCGCACACCGCGTGGTCATCAGGTGCCCGCTGCCTTCTTAATTAAGGTGACTGGCCTGGATAAGCACGGCGTCGAGTCGAGTAAGCCACTGAAATATACGCATCTGGATATCGCCGGCAGTGCCGGAGAGTATCCCCAAATGCCTTCCGCTGCGCCCGTTGTGTCGTTGGTGAAGGCGCATTTGCTGGATTAGATTTAAACTGGTCTGGGATCCATTCACAATCTACACCCCCTGTACTTATATATGCATCTAACAGTACTATATATATCTATATCTGTCCAATATCTGTACATCACTTTCCTGCTAAAGAAATGCAAATTAATCCAGTTTACATTTTTAATGAATAAATTTGATCTGTGATCAGCAAAGAACATGAAGAACCTGCAAAGTACACGACACTAGCGAAGCTTCAAAACGATGATGAAATTCGAAGTCAATTTTTATGGGGCCTAGCCGAAATGAAGAAAGTTCACTTTCAAATCAACATTTGGAGTAACAATGTCAAGTTCCCAGATTCCTAGGGACCCATAGGATTATTGAATATGCATTTGTACTCGTGTTCGAAAAGACTATGTATGTATCCAGATCATGAGCAAAATTCGCACGAACAATTCTGAAATTTACTCGGTTTTATTTTTTAGAAACTTAATAAATTTTCTCAATATTTTGCACTAGTTCTACATCTTTGGGTGCATCTTTTGTTGTGAGACTAAAACCTAAAACAAAATATGGTGCTGAGATAGTCGCAAAATTTCAAATATCGAATTTTTAATGTAGGGTCACACTCTTTTGTTAACTGTGTTTGGGGATGCGTATTGCTTAGCTTTGATATTCTCAGTCGTCCTCGGTAAAAATTTTAAACATCGACTGATTGGTGTGTTTTCCGCCCTGGAGTTCGATAATATATACGGTTGCGCTTCCTATAGTTATTGTATCATGCCCCAACCCTTTCCGCTCTTTGAATTTTACAAGCATTGGAGAATATCTCTCAATTACAAAGACCAAGCACTCTTGAAAGCAGTAAAAGGAATCATTTGAATATTACAAATATTTTACAAAATTGAACTAAAATAAAAATCTTGAAAGATCTAAAAAAGTAAACTAAGAACCAAAACCTTAAATTTAATAAGTACTAGCTGGATACCCGGCGACGTTCGCGTTCAAGCATTGTGTTGATATGTTTCTTATGAGAGCGTTTATATGTCAGTTTAAGCTGGCTGCAAATCGATATTAACATTTGAACTCGTTAACTAGTATTAATATCCAACTCCGTATATATTACCAACTTCACACCAAATTTCAAGTTCACAGCTTAAATAACTTTTGAGATATGGCTCAGAACCACTTTTGAATACAATAGAAATGGAGAGCATATTTTCTAAATGCTAACAACACCATTTTACAAATTTCAAATAGAATTTTTCTGCTTAAGTAGAAAAAATTTAAATTGTTTTTTTGTATTTTGTAATATTTTTCCTAGGCGTTGAAAACAGAAATTTTGTGCGTTTTTGCACAAAAATCTATTTTTTTAAAATTGGTTTGCTCGCTGTATTCAAACTACTAAGCCGATTTGATAACAATGTTGGGATCAATCAGAATTCCAAACTACACTAAAACATAGGTACTATACTAAAGTAGTATAACAGATTTTTAAACTATTTTTTTACCAATGGTTTTGGATAGCAAGCAATTGAAAATAATTAAACTTTTAAAATAGCTAAATTTTCAAATCATTTTTTCCCGCGAATTAAGCAAAATGCTACGTATATGGGCATTTCCAAACTGACGTGACGTTACGTTTGTACGATAAAATGTTTTTAAAAAATATGAAAATCTTGGATTTTTAAAAAGATTGTTTTACATTTGGGTAGCAATTAAGTGCACTACAATCAGCAAAAACAATGACATACATCGATCATAAGGAGTTAAAGATATAAGCAAAAATATGTGCTGGCGTGACGTTACACAAAACGGAAGTGGGTTTTGACTTGTTATAGAAAATTGCAAACCTCTGCGAATTGGGCAAAGCTTTTTGAATAAACATTTTTTTGGTAGGATTTGAAATAATTCAAGTTTATTTTCCAGGCAACCTTATTCAAAAATATTTTCAGTTTTTATACCTTTGTAGAGGGTATATTAAAATTGTCCAGATGTTTGTAACGCATAGAAGGAAGCATCTCCGACCACACAAAGTATATATATTCTTGATCAGCATGACGAGCTGAGTTGATATAGCCATGTCCGTCCGTCCGTCTGTTTCTATGCTATCTCCTCCGTCATTTTTAAAGGTATCTTAACCAAACTTTGCACGAAGTCTTTTGGTACAAATACGCTGCACATTTGTCGAAACCGGCCAGATCGGATGACTATAGCATATAGCTGAAATAGGAACCATCGGTCGAAAATGTTGTTTTAGTGAGAAAAACTTTTATGTGTTCAACGCAAACGTCCCCGAACCTTGTATTTACAAGTTTTCTATGCTTTCACATAATTCCACCAAGTTTGATAGAACAACTATATAGTACAGCTGCCATAGAAATTAGGTGTAGAAAATGTATATAGGAGGCCTTGTCAAAAATGTGTACATTTGGCCAAATGTACATATTTGTGTCAGTGGAATCAGACTACTAATTTATATAAAACATACAAGCTACAAGGGTATAAAAACTTCGGTCGAGCCGAAGTTAGCTTCCCCTATTTTTTTTATTTGCATAAGTATCTGACGTGACGTTACCTGACGTTACGTAACTAAAATTTCCTCATTTACAATATAAAGCAAAAACTTAAAGTTAATTGCAATCACATAGTTTTTTATGGTGTCTTATGTAATATATTTTAACTCTTTATACTCTTAGAAATATTTTAGAGACCAAAAATCAATGCAATCTAATGGCATTTTTATGACAACAAAACGTATCGAAATGAGAAAAATGGCGAATTGTGCTATGGATATATTTAAGATTGGCTCATATTAGTTCATTTTGATTCTTCCTCATGAAAATATGATAAAAAAAAGTGATTTTAAGCACTTTTAGTTTTTTGGTCTCGGTGGACTTTTCTGTGGAAATGGCCATATATAATACTATTTGACAGCAGAGAATATGAAAAAAATTATTTCGAGCAAAAAAAAATTTGAGTAGGCGATTTTTCATGGAATCACTCATATATAATCTTGATCAGCATCAGCCGAGTCGATATTGCCATGTCCGTCTGTCCGTCCGTCCGTCTGTCTGTATGGACACCTAGATCTCAGAGACTAGAAGAGCTAGAGCAAACAAATTTGAAATGCCACCTCCCGCCCCCAAAATAAAATGTGTTGAATAACTGCCCATTGTAGGAGCAAGGATAAGAATTGTATCTTTTGGTTAGCTTTGTTCTTATTTCTGCCAAATTATTCATCCGATTAAGGCGAAACGACAGCGTAAGTTAAAGTCGGCCCTGACCGACTTCCATATACCCTTTACTCAGCGGAAGAAATGTTAAATAGCCTTCCTTAATGCTAGCAGAGCACCAACATTATTGTTAACCTTTCAAAATACTGTTAGTAGACAGCGGATGCTGCCCCTATATAAATGCCAAAATTTGTGGCCCTTAAGTAAAAGCCTACAAATAGGCAACACATTTTTATTAACAGGCCCATATATATATATCACAGCCCAAATATATGACAGGTGTTTGAATAGTGATTATTATCCAATCTTTCCAATCTTTGAGTCCAAATTTGTTCCCAAAACCGGTTTTAAATTGCAAAAGTTTTGCGAAAGTGAAAATGGGAGAATGGCTGTAAGATTGGATAATAATCACCTTTCAAACACCTGTCATATATTTGGGCTGTGTAATCGGATGAATAATTTGGCAGAAATTAGAAAAAAGCTAACGAAAAGACACAATTCTTATCCTTGCTCCTACAATGGGCAGCTAAATTTTCCCCAATCCCTTACCATTTGCACTAGAAGCTTTGCCCGGAAATCCCGGAAAATCTGTAAAGAAATCTGTAAAGATTGTAGTAATAACTTTTGCATATCGAACTAAACTTGCATTTATACCAAAAAGGCTTGTTGTAATCGTGTTCTAGATATTAAAAGTAAACATTTTTGATGTTCTGCAAGCATTTCTTGGAAATATCGGGAAAACCTAGCTTAACTCTAGGAGTAATAGTTTTTACCTAAGGTTCTGAAAGGCCCGATTCTACATTTTAATATTAAATAAAAAAAAATTAAAACTCCTTCAGTCTACTTCCGAAAAGTAACAGAATATTGATAGAAATTTGTTCTGCCTTGGCTCTATTCAGAGTTAGAAATAAAACATGATATTATACTAAGAAGAAAGAGATAATAACAATAAAGTGATATGTAATAAAGATACGGAAAAAATAAGATTTGTTCTGTTGATACACTTCGTATACCTTTTAATGTATAAGCTTAGGGTGGTTATCATACTTTTTAGTTTGGAGGAATTTAGTGAGAAATTCCAACGCTTATTCCTGATTCTATTTTGATTTATTTTTTGCACAATTAGAGGGCGCTCAGCATTTGCAGTTCGTGTTTGGCTATTGGCTGCTCTGTCTTCGCTCGTCCACTTGACTCTAGCTCCAGTTCAGAACCCGTTAGTTGCTTCTCTGCGATGCGATGTGTTCTTCTGCCTGCCTGTCGTCTCTCCACTGCGGCCAGTTGTCAGCTGTCGCATGTGTCTTGGTACCGTTATTGCCTGGCTTTGGAAACTCGGTCAAGAGTGTCTCATTCATGCTGTGATTGCATAATATACCGTTGTCTCAGCCCGCTTGGCTTTCCACTGCGCTTTTTGTTGTTCTTGGCTTGTTCTTGACAGTGCTCTTGGGTGCGCTTCTGGGTAATTTATTGACGCATGCCTCCACATTCGACAGTCATACAAGCGGCAACCAGCTGCATTTGGCCATATAGCCATTCCCGGAGTTTTGCTCTGGCCAGCTTAACGGTATTTATTATTGATGAACAGCACACGTAAAAGTTTTTCATTCCATTTGCCGTTAGTGTGAATTTATTGGCACAAGGCGTCCCAATCGAAAAAAAAGTGTTGTGTCTTGCTGCCAATGTTCTTGCAGTGGCAAATTAACGGGCCACAAAAGCAAGGCATGACCTGATTATGGTAGGACTGGTTTTAGCCTGGAGAGGAGCTTACCAAATCGTATAACGGCGAGTTGCAGTTGTTTTTTGAAATGTCTTAAATGTTTTGAGGGGTTCTCAGATAATTACAATTATAATTGGTTAATAAAATGGTCTTGCAAGCTCTATTTAGCCATTAGAATAGAGAAGAAGGTAAAACAAGTTAAAGAAGAATCATATTTATCTAGGATTTCTCAAGATAATCAAAGTAGAAACTCAGGGAACCACTTCTTATCCATTTTAATTGATGTTGCAGTGTCCTCAATGATATTAATCATTTTCTTAGCCATAAATGGTCCATCACGCCAGGATTTTTGGTAATTTGAGCTGTTGTCCAAAATAAAAATTGTCATATAGAATCAACAGTGAGTCCTTTTGATTTCAAACTGCTAATAGTTTTTGATTTCTGCTGCACAAATTTCAGTTGCCCAAGCAATCAATTACACCGTGCTACAAATTTCACAAAATTGTAATAACATGGAGAATGACTTAGCGTATAGCACTTCCTTATACTTGGTTTTCCTCGGTAACCCCCAAAATTTGAAAATTTGGCCCAAAAACCGATGACACTAGCCCCGGAAATGGTAATGTTGCAAAAAGTGTATGTTTTGACCCTTTTCAGACGCATTTTGTGGGGAACCTATACTTTTTTTGATATTATCGTAAATTAATACTTTTTTTTTTTTATTTATTTTGTTTCTAAATTTTCTGCCACCTTTTGTAAATTTGGCAACTTAATTTAGACTGTGATAATATTTCTTAACTTTAAAATAAACCATCCCAAAGGACTGTACGATTTTTGTAATCGAAGATATTCCATTTTGAATACATAGTCTCGATAATAATGAAATAACAAAACCTTTAAAAAACAGTACAACCGGCTAGTAATTTGTATAGAATTTCAATGAAAATTTTCAACAAAACCCATTGCATACTTTGGGGCAGCAACAATATATTGGGTTTTTGTGAACTCGGATACAATTACTGAAAATGGTACATCTGCATTGGAAAAAATCGTAGAACTATGTGGGATAGTTTCTTTCAAAGTTAAGGAGTTCCGATAACATCACAGAAAGTCAAAATAAAAGTATAGGTTCCCCACAAAATGCTTTAAAAAAAGGGGAAAAAATCTCGACGTGATGGACCATTTCTGAAACAGATGTTCTGAACACGAGAACACGAAAATCATCTAGAATCACCACCAACCCTTTAATATACTGGACCTTGTTGCCTATTGTAATGCTGCCTACTAAATACATGTGTCTTGAAGGTACAAACCATATATCAAAAAAGCTATGGGAGATATGTCGTTTTTTTCCAAATTGCTAGGGCGGCAGGGGACGCACAGTGGGCGAAATGGCCGCGCTAGCGAATTAAAAGATTTCGTTCTGAAACTTTAATACTTTATACATTGACTTTAAATCAAAAGATCGGCCAACTTTTCCATATAGCTCGATCTCTACTATAATTCTTTTTTTAATATGGCTCATAAAGTTGATACTTAAAACCATTTAAAAAATTTTTTTACGGAAACGTTTTTTAAATGTGATTTTTTTAATTTGTTCGTCATCTCGGCCAAATCTTGACTATGAAACGTTAGATGGTATGAATCGAAAGGTTATTGAATTATTAAATTGATTAAATCGGTTTATTAGTTTAAATACAAAGAGCAAAAATATTTTTAAAAATTTATTTTTTGTCCGAAAACGCTCGAAATTTCGTTTTTAAACATCTAAAAAAAATATTAAAAAATACAAAAAAACTACTTTTTATTTTTCTTCTTAAAAGTCGCGTAATTTCGAAGAAAATAAGGTATTTGGTAAAGAAAATCTATGGATAAACACCCAATTGATTTTCTATGGAAAGAATATCGTCGTTTTGAACAAGCCCATAGGTAAAATCTCGCAATTTTGACCTATTTTGATACGGTCCAGCTCACTAAAGGTTTGGTTATTTAAAACTATATCAAAAAATAGTTTCCCAAAGCAAAAAAACTTATTTGTGGGGATCTCTTCTGTATTGATGCAGATATTTTTCTGGTTTAGAACTGTTTCAAAATTAGCACGATACGTTTCAGGATTAAAAACTTGTTCCGAACCTGTTTGAAATAGTTCAAAAAATGTGCATCAAAAAAGCGTCGGTTGGTTATAGTCCCTGCAAATTGAGCACATTTAGAGGAACGAATGGAACAAAAATGTTTTAAATCAAAAATCATACAAAAATATATATGGTATAGGGATACTCTAGAAATAATGAAGTAGAGAAGTTGCTACGGTTTTTCTATAGTTCCACCTATGCAAATCACAGATTTATCGCAGAGGCCCAACAAAGCACAAACAGGCGTATGTACAAGCTTCTAAGCTTCTCGTTGGGTGAAGGAAATTATTTCAATGATCGCTACCACGTGAACTCAATATCACAAATTTTCAGAGCTCGATGTGATCTACTTGCGCTGAATTGCAGAACCTACAGATGCAATACCTCAATTGAAAACGAATGCTCGCTTTGCAATATGCATGCAATGGAGGATACTTTCCATTTTTTGGCCGAATGCCAAATTCTACGAGAATTGAGAATTCTTTACTGGCAAAAGTCCATCCTATCCCAATCGCAAATCGTAGACATTTTGAACACGCTCGCAGGATATATACATGAAGCATTAAAATACAGGAATCAAATCATGCTAGAAATATTTTAAAATAACTGAAGGGTAATTCAAATAATTGCAATGAATAAGCATTTTTAAAAAAGAATAAATTACATATATAAACTATGCTTAATAAGTAACTTTCATTATTTTGTAAATATGACTGACGGCAAAATGCCATTGTCAAAAAAAAAATATAAATAAATGATACTACTACTACTACTACAAAAAAATATATTGAGAAAAAAAAAATTGGTATGAAATTTATTTAACATTTGGTCAACCATAAAAGGCAGATGCTTGGTACTTGTCTCGAAGGAAGGCTATTTGCGTGTTTTGGGACGAATTTTGCGAATTCTAATGCTTCATTATCTTTCTTCCTAAATTAATCAGCATCAGGTATTGGGCATTGGTATTACCGATGCGTTTGCTGTTCGAATTGGGCCCTCTGCGGTGGAAAGATCTGCATCATGTCCGGAAATCACTATCATGATTTTGTTGCATATTATTAATATGGTCCTCATGTCAGCTTCCACGCAAGGCGTATTCAAGTGATTTTCTAGTCGACTTAATATATAAAATAAAGATATGTATTGGTGCTTGACAAGTTTCTGTGCCACTCCAACTTATTTCAAGAGGAGCGTGTGGAATAGAAACATTTTGCTTCAAGATGTTAAATGTTGCTCAGTGGAAGTAGCCTATTAGCGTGGAATTGGAACGATGGAGTATGCAGCACGGGATACATTTATGTTTTTCGACTTTCGCTCTTTTTAGCAAACAAATTTTAGATCTGTAAATGCAAATACAAAAATTACGGGCACATATTTAAGAATATGCTCAAAGTTTCAGCTCAATCAAGTCTGAACCAGGCCATGACTCATAAACGATTAAGGTAATGAACCAGGGAGACAAACCGGATCTGAAACGAACTAAGCCCAACGACCATTTAGCGTTCCTGAAACCCAATGATGAACCGAATTGGTGATTTCTTGAAATTCGAAATCCATCATGTAAACCGAACCGGTGGGTTGAAACCTTTTTGGAGCAATAAATCGTACCCGTTCTGAGTTTCTAATGGTTTGCCTACCTGCAAAGAACTAGGAGAGAGTTATTTATAATTTGGATAATAATATATGTTCCTGGTTCAAAACCAGTTCCGAACTCGTTTGACCCGCTTAAAACTACAAACGATCAAACTGGCTTAAAACTGAATACACTTTCTTCTTCTATTTTAACTCGTGAATCAAATAAATAGATAAATAGGTCTTTTTGGAAAAATTAACTTAGAAGGTTTAAAAATGAGGTTGGGGGCTGAAGGACTAATGATATTTTAAAGCCGATCAATATAAAATTCGGATTGTAAGCTCTGCGGACCAAATACATGGAAATTTAATTTCCCACTTTGTCAAAACCAACCCCCCCCCCCAAGTACTGAAAATGAGGCAGCGGCTCAAATAAATTTGAAATTTACCCCGAAGGTTGATAAATAGGAACCACTTCAAACCAAATATGATATCTCATATCGCTTCCAAAAAACCACTTCAACTAAATTAAAACGGAAAACACCTTGTCAATTTGGCGCTTGTCTCCAAAGCAGACGACGCTTTGGCTGCCGCTGCTGATTCGAAGTCGCGCACGGTTGCCTGAACCATAAATTCGCAAAAAAAGCAGAGGAGCAGGCCGAGGAGATTGGGGCCAGGGAACGGTGGCGGTGACGGCGGCATTAATAATAGCAAACAACAGACAAGCAACACCAAATGAGGGGGGCAGTTGCTGCCGGTGCAAGAGTTGCAACAAGCTGCTGCTGCTGCTGCGGCAGCAACTACTTGGAGCACCAGCGACAGAAATGATCTTAAATGAATGCGGAAGTTTTTCTTGGGGTTTCGTAACCAGCTACAGCGCCAAAGAGGTCGCAATTCCAGTGGCAACCAGGCAGCCAGCGAGGCAACCGACCATGTTGCTACATTTATGCCTCTACATGTGATTGTGTTGGCCAAGTTGGAGTCGATTGCCGTGAGTCCATAATCATAGATGCTGGCCGGGCTCAGCCTGGATCGAAACCGTGGACATATTAAAATTAATCCAATGATTGCAGCAGCCACTTGAAAATTGTAAGCCAATTTGGCAGCCCCACCACTTGACTTGGCCCGGAATGGGGGGGATGGGCAAGCGGGAGCGTGTGAATCGGAAGCAGGCAGCAGCTGCCGGCAGTTATTTGAGCTTAGCCAAAAAAGTGTATCCCATGTGCCCAATCAGTTGGAAGAGGCAGCAGCAGCAGCAGCTGGAGTTCAAGGATGCCAGGATCATTCATTCAGCTTGTGTGTGGGCCCATCCTGGGAACAGACAATTTTCTGCATAAACTCATAAATATCAAATTGATCTAAACGATCCTCCAGGCGCCAGCAGACACCTTGAACTTGACAATCGAAGCCGACACCTCACGTACCGCACAACTTGACAACTCATAAATAAACGCTAAATTATGGAACAAGACAAGGCTAGAAATGGAAATGGAAATGTTTTCGCCACACCAAACCAACACCAAACCCAAACCCAAGCGGCAGGCAACGGATCATAATCCATAATATTGTGTCATGTTCATGATCAGCCTCCGTCTTGGTCTGTGGAAAATTATTTGGAAAGGCAAACGAAAGTAAAAGAAAGGCCCCGATCCCGGCCCGAACTAATGAAGTGGTAAAAAGGGGCGCTGGGAAAACTGCATGCCACCGTCGAAGAGTCGACGCTGCGCCGTTGGTTTGCCATTTTTATGGCCTCTTTGGTGTACGAAGGCAAAATTATGAATTTTTACTTTCACCGCATGTGGTACGAAATACTCGTATTTTCAGGTTTCCACCAGCCTGAACTTGGGCCAAATGGCGGCTGACTGTCAAGGCTGCCAAAGGTCAGGCCCGAAGGTGTGGTCCAGCTGCCAACGCCGGCATAATTGAATGGCTGCTGCAAATGTTTATGGTCAAGGCGAAAATCAGTTAAGCCATGAAGTTTACCATCCAATTTGCTTTAATCTTTGCTGATGAAGATGTCCGCGAAGATAGGATTAAGCCACCAAACCAGCAAACAGACACAAGGGCGTAGCCAGCTTTTCCTAAAGAGGGGAAATCTATTTTCTTAACTATGTAGTTGGAAAGAAAATTATGTCGGGTTGATTAGAGTGCGTTCACACCCACACTCAGAGAAAAAATAGAGAATTTCGCTCTTGAATCAAGAGCATTCGTTCTCAAAAGTACGGTGAGAGTGAAAATTCTTGATCCAAGAGCGAAATTCTTGATTCAAGAGTGAATTTTGTATCCCGACATTCCTGATTCAAGAGTTTCAGCTCTTGATCCAAGTATGAATAATTATTGATTCAAGAGTTTCAGTACTTGATCCAAGAACGAATAATTCTAAAAATAAAAAAATTAAAAAGAATATTTGGGGTGGGTGGGGGGGTGGTAGAAACACGACCGACCCGACCCGACCGACGTGGTCCGTCTCGTCTCCCTCCCCCGTCCCACTTACCATTATCAAACCACACCAACCCCAACACCCACCACCCGTTACTTTTCTGGGACTTGAACTCGGTACCTCGAAAGACTGAAGCACACACAGGCGACGGGCAGCTTAGCGAGCTCAGCTTTCCTTCGTAAGGTAGAAGACGCGACGAAATCACACTTATAAATAAACGCAGTTGTCTTTCGTACGCATCGCACAACAACAAACTGCGCATGCGCTCTCACTCTCTGCGAGAGCGAGTCCAACGCCATTCTCTCAACGACCAACTGCGCATGCGCTCTCACTCTCTGCGAGAGCGACTCCAACGCTGTTCTCTCAAAGTTAAGTTGCCCTCACCCCCCTTGCCTATAAAAAGCCAAATTGAGAACGTTTAGACCGAATTTATCTCAATTCCAAGAGCGAAATTCTTGAAAATTCAAGAACGACTAATTTTATTTTCAAGAGCGTTCGTACTCAAATTATTCGTTCTAGTTTTTTCTTAGTGCACTGGCAGGTTGCAGTATTTTCAGGTGCCAGTTGCTGCCATACATGTGTAGACACCCGCCACAGGCAGTGGGATTTAACTGTTGACATGTTCAGAGAAATCTGTGATTTAGTCTGAACAGACTGCCAGATAACTGGCATAAAAAAGCGGCAATTTTCCAGTGTGTCTTACCGCACCCTAAATCTCAATTTTAAATGAGTGATGGTGCCTTATGCCAGATTTAAACTGGCAGCATCATTGTCGAAAATGCGAAAAAAATTTGGAAGTTTAACAAACAAAGTGGCGTTCCATTTTTGGGGACAGAGATGGCATCTTCCTACAAGAGGAAGTTTTCACAGAGCTCCTCTTTTTCCAAGCCGAGCTTGGATTAAAATGTAGGAGTTGCCAGAAGAAAAGCAGAAAGTATTAGAAAAGCCAAATCCGTCCATTTATATACACTTGCAAAGGGTATAATAGTTTTGCCATGAAATTTGCATAGCATAGAAATATTCATTTCCGTTCCCATAAACTATATATATTCTTGATCAGGGGGACAACCTGAGTCGATTAAGCTTTGTCCATCCGTCTGGCCATCGAAATGTCCTTCTGTCTGTTTCTACGCAAACTACTCTTTTAGTATTTCTTTTTACTGCACTCTGCTAATATGTCAGAGCCGCCCGGATCGGATGACTATGTTACATAGCTGTCATAGAAACGATCGGCCGGAAAATGACTCTTAGAAAAACTTGTTTGTTTTCAATGAAACCGTTCTTTAAACTGGTGAATTATTAATATTAAATGTGGCTCAGCAAAATTTGGCCAAAATCATATGACTATATCCTATTGCTCCCTTGGACCCATCGGTCGGAAAATGAGTCTTAGTGAGAAAATCTTTATAGTGACATATGTTTTCAAAGAGATTTGCAAAGTTTATTCAAAATCGGATGACTATACCTTATGGCTGCCATAGGACCGAGCGGATATGTTTACGTATATAAATTTTACAACCTCGTAAGCTATGTACATTTTTTGCAAACCGAAAAATGCAATAATTTCGGATTATTGTTCCACTTTGACCCGTCATATCGGAGGCTATAGCGAACATTTTTAAGTTGTAAATTTTGTTGGATAAGCTAATTGCTTGTCTTTTAAGAAATATATAACACTTCAAATATATATAACAAATCAAAATGTGATTTGTGAACAATTGCTGCTGCCGCAGGCAGGTACCTATTTTACACCTAGTTTCAGACTTTCTGAGGCTGGCAAAAGTTTTTTTCCAAAGTCTTAAAAAAATTGATTACTTCAATTTACAGTCTAATATGTCCCCTTTTAAGGAAAATATCATAAGCCGACACCTATCGACACCCAACTCGAGAAAAAGTGACTTATGTGAAAATAGTCACATACAGTGTACGCCTTAGGCCTTTCGCACAACGACTCACGACTCGTTCGCTAGAAGTAATCGTCGCAAAATGCTTGCTGCATAACGAATATCTTAATTTTTATATTTATCTTAAAAATGTATGCAAAAATTTAGATTTTGTAAGTGAGCTATATTTAAATGATGTTCGACGGGCTTTAAACTTGGTAGAAATATGGAAACAACTAAAAAAAATTATTTAAAACCTAATTTACCCAAAAATCAATACAAAGATTTTTAAGAATATTTACAATAAATTCCAATTTGTCTATAAAATAATGATTTTGTTTGGGAGCTTATCTAAATGATGTCCTATTGGGTTGAAACTTTGTTGAAATATCGATACAATTAAAAACGAGAAGGCTAAGCTAACTTCGTCCGTGCCGAAGTTTTTAAACCCTTGCAAGTTCTTGTCTTCATCACACTCCCACTCTACTCTTGAGATGCTAGATTTTCTTCGCGAATAGCGGCCAGTCGACTAGCATTTCGAGTTGATATCCGAGACGCATTTTGCTCGTAACGGATGCGAGCTGTATCACGGGACGCCTGCCGTCGTTGCTCCTGGGACATTGAAGACACACGTGGCATCTTGATTGATTTTATTGGTCACAATATTGGATTCAACAACTTAAGCACATAAAAAAACAAACAAATAAGTTCCTTTCAGTCTCGTAGCTCAAACTCGACTGCCACTTATCATACATTTATTTTACTAGAAAAGTTCCTACGCCTACTAGGAAAGTTGTAAAATTGACTCTTCGACCAATAGTTCCTAAGGCAGCTACAAGAAGTAGTCATCCGATCCGGGCGGTTCGGACATATTAGCAGCGTGCAGTAAAAAGAAGACTCTGTGCAAAAATTTCAACTCGATAGCTTCAAAACTGAGGGACTAGTTTGCGTAGAAACAGACAGACGGACGGACAAAGCTTAATCGACTCAGCTCGTCGCCTTGATCAAGAATATATATAGCTTATGGGGTCGAAAATGAATATTTCTATGCGTTGCAAACTCCTGGGCAAAATTATAATACCCTTTGCAAGGGTATACAAAAAAAATAGAGGAAAGCTAACTTCATCTCGACCGAAGTTTTTATACCCTTGTAGCTTGTATGACATATAAATTAGTAGCCTTATTCTACTGACACAAATATGTACATTCGGCAAAATGTACACATTTTTGACAAGGCCTCCTATATACATTTTCTAAACCCAATGTCTATGCCAGCTATACTATATAGTTGTCCTATTAAACTTGGTGGAATTATGTGAAAGCATAGAAAACTTATAAATTCGAGGTTTGGGGACGTTTGCGTTAAAGCCAAAAAAGTTTTTATCACTAAAACAACATTTTCGACCGATGGTTCCTATGGCAGCTATATGCTATAGTCATTCGATCTGGCCGGTTCCGACAAATGTGCTGCGTATTTGTACCAAAAGACTTCGTGCAAAGTTGGGTTAAGATAGCATTAAAACTGACTTAGGAGATAGCATAGAAACAGACGGACATGGCCATATCGACTCAGCTCGTCATGATCAAGAATATATATACTTTATATGGTCGGAGATGCTTTCTTCCATGCGTTACAAACATCTCGACAATTTTAATATACCCTCTACAAGGGTATAAAAATTGAGTTAACTGTAGGTTCCTTTCTTTGGCATCCTACATTAATTTTTGTGAGTTTCAGGTGCAATAAATGTACAACCAGTTGTGAAAAATTTAAATTGCATGAGAAATGTCCTTGACCGACTAAATTCTAATTTTCAAAAACCAGCTGAGTATTCTATTACATATATTTTTACCAAAAATCATCACTTCAGCTTTATGCGTTACCGGTGCTTGAAAGGAAACATTTTTTTCGAAACTTTGACTATAGCGCCCTACCGGAACCATTGACTGAATCAAGGGTATTAAAACTTCGGCACAGACGAAGTTAGCCCAGCCCGATCGTTTTATGTGCATTTATTTATTATACCCTTGCAAAGGGTATTATAATTTTGCCCAGAAGTTTGCAACGCATAGAAATATTCATTTCCGACCCCATAAACTATATATATTCTTGATCAGGGTGACGAGCTGAGTAGATTGAGATTTGTCCGTCCGTCTGTCTGTCTGTCCGCCTGTTTCTACGCAAACTAGTCTCTCAGTTTTAAAGCTATCGAGCTGAAATTTTGCACAGAGTCTTCTTTTTACTGCACGCTGCTAATATGTCGGAACCGACCAGATCGGATGACTATATCTTATAGCTGCCATAGGAACCATCGGTCAAAAAATGGGTCTTAGTGAGAAAAACTTTTTTGTTCTTAATGTTAGCGTTCCCAAACACGGTCATTATTAATATTATATGCGTTCAAACAGATTTGCAAACTTTGGTCAAAATCGGATGACCATATCTTATAGCAGCCATAGGACCGATCGGTCGGAAAATGGGTATTAGTGAAAAAAAAATTTTTTTTCAAGTAAATCGTTCTTAAGGTCGGTGATTATTAATATTAAACGCTTTCAAACTAATTTGAAAAATTTGGTCGAAATCAGATGACTATATTTTCAGGCTGCCATAGGACTTATCGGTCGGAAAATGAGTCTTAGTGAGAAAAACTTTTTTGTTTTAAATTTTATCGTTCTTAAACTTGGCGATTGTTAATTTGATATGCTTTCAAAAAGATTCGCGAAATTTGGTCGAAATCAGATGTTCATCTGACGGAAAATAGATTTTAGTTACAAAAGTTATTGATTTTTATCTAAGCGTTCTTAAACTCTGTCATTTCAAAAACAGCTTTTGCAAGTGTATAAAAACTTCGGCACATACGAAGTTAGCTTGGCCTTCTCGTTTTTAAAAACAAATTGACTTGACTTTGACAAATGTGCTGGACCAAAAGACTTCGTGCAAAGTTTGGTTAAGATATCCTTAAGACTGAGGGAGGAGATAGCATAGCAACAGACGGACATGGCTACATCAACTTAGCTCGAAATGTTGATCAAGAATATATGTACATACTTTATGTGGTCGCAGATGTGAGCATTACTAACCAGTTACTTATATGGCACCTATACGATATATTCATCCGATTTTGACCAAACTCCCCAAATTTGTGTGGAAACTGATAATATGTATTCACAACTGGAAGGTATAGACGCTACCATTGAAAACAAAAAAGTTTTTCTCGCTAGAACTACTTTTTCGACCGATAGTTCCTATGACAGATATAGTCTATAGTCATCCGATTTGGATCATACTTGGCAGAATTGTGTGGTAGCATATAATATTGATCAATAAGAAGTTTGAGAGAGTTAGCATTGAAAGCAAAAAAGTTTTTCCCATTAAGACTTTTTTTCAGACCTAACTTTTGTATGGCACCTATACTATATACATATGTGATCGGAGATGCTTCCTTCTATGCGTTACAAACATCTGGACAATTTTAATATACCCTCTACAAGGGTATAAAAATTAGTAGCTTAAGAACAAAATCAAATCTTCGTGTTTGTTTTTTCTGAAAAGTTGTTTAATGCAGCTAGTATTAAAATAAATTAGGTATGAATTGGTTACCTAATGTGACTACAGGACCTTTATATATAAACACACCTCGCTCAACACACGCTTATTAGAATATCTCGTAAGCCAGACGTGCTGGGAAAAATCGGTAAGAAACATGTAACAGCAAAATACCCAGCTGAGTAGCGTTCAGTAGCTTGCGTGTGGTAAGTTTACCATTAGCGATTTTACGAATACTAATAAATAACATAATGAAACAATTCTAAAATGGGTTTTATGACTAAACCATTGCAGTGAATACAGAAATACGCTTTTTTTTGGTTTTTATATTAATAAACTTGACTTGTGTGCACAAAATCAACACGTTAAAATGCGTCACCTGTATAGAATGTAAATTTCTTCCTTTCTTTAATGTTTCATTTGTTGATCGGATATTCGATGTCAATCTCAGCTGTTTGTTTGCTTCCCTTTCTATCGCTATGCATGCCAGGCCAACCGGGGGGTGACTTTGGCCCTATCGCCTAACAAAAATTAGTTCCGCTCGGCTGACAGACATCAAGGCGAGCACACAACTGGACAAAAATACTGGATATAAATAATTGTCGGATTCTAAATTTCCTCTATAAAAGCCATTTTCACGATTTTTAAATTCCGAGTCGAGACATAGATCCCGAGGATTTCAATATGAACTGCGTGATCGGGACGGGACTAAATTACAAGTTCGGCTTGGAGCGGTACCCGAATTGAAAATATATCCATTACATTATTGGGGAGGTAAGCTGTCCCCCCTTTTGTCACCCCCTGGTTACGGCCTTGCTTACTCACGCATACGGACGCACGCAATATGTAACGTGCAACATTTCCGCGTTTCGGGCCAGAGAAACTTGTCGGCTCGAACTCTTAAGCTGCTCCTCAAGCTCTTAAGCCGCAACCGCATTTGGGTTCGCTTCAAACCACTCGCAAGTCGGCGCCCAAAAGGTTTGAGCCAGGTTCGCTTCGGTTTTGTTGTCGGAGCTTCGGCTGCTGCTGCTGGTTGTTCGTCTTCGATCATGGAAGTAATACGTCACAAGGGTGAACGTACTCGCGGATGTTAGTGGGTCACTATTTGTACGGTCAACGAACCTTTGGCCGTTTGTAAATACAAAAAAAAAACAAAATCAACAGAAAAAAAGAAAAAGCCCAGCAACGAGGCGAAATGGAGGCTGCTTCTTGGCCAGCAACTTGCTTTCTTTCTTAACTTTTCCCATACAAATACACACAGTCACACACACATGGACATGCGCACCCAGGGGCATACACCAAGATGACTCTTGTCTTGACTGACTTGACTGGTTGACTTGCAGTCGTCGTCGTAATTTACTTGGGCTATAGGTTGATCGTCAACATCAGAGCGAGCGGACTCTGCCTCTGATGCATCCTGCTGCTGGCCCCCAGCCCAGTTGTTGTTGTTGCCATTTTGGTTGCATTGCTAAGCTGCCGCTGCTGCTGCTGCTGCAACACCCCCTTACCATTACCTTCTTAGCCTGGCCAACCCGCTGCTGCAGCAGCTGCATTGCTGTGTGTTCTTATTATGCCCACAAACAGGTCCATGGTGGCTTTGGCTGTCTTTGCTCGCTTTGGTTTGGTTTTCACATGATTATCATGATCATCATTACCATCCGCAGCCACATTAATATCGTCATCTTCGGGCCAACACACATACACAGAGATCTGTTCACATGCAAGTTTGCCGGCTGGCATGACTTGTGGTGTTTGACTTGTGTGTAAGTAAGTCCATAGAAATGCATTTCCGCATATTTTACACCACTAAAAAGTCGAAAAAAACGTACAAAAATACAAAATATATCGGTTTGTTTACACTTTTGTTGTGGGGCGTTCGTACGTAATGTGCGCTCCCTCCCTTCGGCCGGATAATTGAAACCATTATCATTATCTTCGCTTGTGGCACTCTGTTGCTGCCTCTCAATCAGCTCAGTTGTTGCCGCCATTATAATGGAGTAATTATGGCACAGTATTCTTGTCAAGAATTTTTGCACAGATTTCAATGTTGCCACGATATGGCTTATCTACCCCTCCCGGCTTATCTCGCTATTTTTTGTTGTATCCCCTGATAAGATGTGTCAGTGAACTTTATTCCATGTATTTTGATTATTTCAAGCAGGGCATAACTTTCAGCATTTCTGAATATTTAAAACATTTTGTTAGAATGCCTTAAGAATGGCCAAATTATTTAAATGCCAAGCGCTGAAGAATAATAATGCTCCAAACGAGCTGGGAAAGTGGGAATAAAGGTTTGGAGGTATGTAGGTAGGTGTAACATTTCAAATGAAGCCCTGACTTTGCTTGAAAATAGGGCTGGAAAGTGGATCGGAGCCTAACCTGAACCGGAGGAGAGTCCCCAACCGAAACCGAAGGATACAGAAATAAACACAATTTATTTTTTATTTTTATAGGAAAAACTTCTTATCTTTCTCTTACGAGTATATTGTGTTGTAAACAGGGTTCCAAATCTCTAGTTCTAAGAAGGAAAATACCTTATTGATTGCTTAAATCATCATCGATTGGTATATTGGGAATAAATATTGAAAAATTGAACCGACTTACTTTTCTCTCTGTCCGTACATCTGAAGTAAGCATGTGTAATAATACGATTTCATAAGCTATTTTTATTTACTTGCAGAGGCTATTGTAATCTTGTCACAACTTTTGCGACGGACAACTAGAAATACATATCGCTTACTTACTCCTCAACTGGCATAACTAAAAAAAATCCGATTTTTGACTTAATGATACAGAAATATTCGCTGTATCTTTTATACTTTCCATGTGAGATGAGAAAGCGCCGCTATTCCATTTCACAGTTTCATTTTTATTCTAATGCAAGATGACCTGCAGTCGATATGGCGCAAAAGTCCTTCGACGTTCTGTTAAATCATCATATTTTAGATCAAAACTAAAAGAACTTTTTTATTGGGGTTAAGTCCATTGAGAAATTTATTATGTTAGAAATTTTGTAAGCAAATATTTTTGAACATGAGAATCATATTTTGGAAACCAAATCCCTTCAATAAGAAACAAAAGCGTAAGTTAAAGGCATCCCTGCCAGACTTCGATATACCCGTTATTCAGGGGAAAACGAGAGCGTAAGTTAAAGTCAGCTCTAACCGACTACGATATACCCGTTACTCATGGAAAGAAATGCTTAATAGCCTTCCTGTGTGCCATCCGATCTTGATGAAAATTTCAGGGCTTATAGATATAATATAAATGCGAATATAAATGTAAGTTTTAAATTTAAGACCGATATCTTTAAAACTGTGGGAGTTATTCAACATTTTGTGTAGAAAATTTGAGTTTGCTACAGTGATGCTGCCATTGCAAGGTAATCTGCTCGATCAGTTTTAAGATCAAAACAATTCTTTATGAAATGTGATTTATTTATTTAATTATTTTAATAAATTATATATGATTCATTCCAAACCGGAGGGAGCCAAGGCTGTTTTAAAGCAGATAAAATAGATAGGAAATGGGTGAAAACTAGACTGAGCGTCACTCATATAAAAATTTTTAAAAATTCTTATTAAAAGACAGGTTAGAAGCTATTTCGATGAAATTTTCATAATGTTTTTGTTTAGTAGTTTGTAGTGGATAAGCTTAAGTTCGTATATTAAAGTTTATGTTTGGATTGGTGTTAGGTTAGTGCTAGTTAGTTACTAGTGTGTATCCAAGAAAATAAAAAGATCAAATTTATTTAGATATTAACCTAATTATAATGAATTTTTCAAAAATATCAATTTTTTTATTTCATTTGGCAAGAAAATATCTTTCTGATTCAAAATAACATAATGATATTATTGATATTAATAGTTTCAGAATGATACAAAAAATGTAAATGGAAAATATAATTTTTTTTCGGTATAGCAAGGCAGAAGAAAGCATCTCCGATATCATTAAGTATATATATTCTTGGACAGCATCAATAGCCGAGTCGATATAGCCATGTCTGTCCGTTTGAATGAACACCTAGATCTCAGAGACTAGAAGAACTTGAGTTTTAATAATAAACAAGTAAGAAAGTCGGTCAAGCCCGACAGTAATATACTCAGTATCTGCAGTAGCAGCTAAAAGCAGCGCTGCTGCTGCGCTGCGGCAGCAAACTGTCGTTTGGTCATGGCTTGAGGATCGTTCATCCGATCTTTATCTTTCGGCAAATCGATAAATAATCTTGATTACTAGTCAAAGTTACATCTGGCTAGCTCAAGGTCTATCGTTGAGTATAATTCTTTATAAACAACACAAATCAACAGATATTAATTACAACATTTTGGTTATTCTCGAAACAGCGATCGTTGTATCGGATATATCGGATATATCCAATTGCTATCCAATACCAATCCAAACATAAACTGTAATATACGAACTTAAACTTATCCACTACATCGTAAGTTGCTATTAAAAAATGATAAAAAGATGTAAAATTAAACAAAAACATTATGAAAATTTCTTTCAAAATTCGTAGTTATTTCTACTTACCGCAGTGAAATACCAAAATTCGATATATTAGATTTTAATGGTTTCGCCGAGGCTTTAAAGTTTAAACCATTAACGCTCAGCGTATGATATTTCAACGCAATAATTGAAGTTTCTAAAAACGATTTTACGAGGTTAGTTTTTATACTCTGTACCGAAGGTACATAGAGTATATTATATTAAGTTTGTGCAAAAGTATGTAACAGGGAAAAGTAATCATTTCCGACCCTATAAAGTATATATATTCTTGATCAGCATCAACAGCCGAGTCGATATAGCCATGTCCGTCTGTCCGTCTGTCTGTCTGTCCGTCTATCTGTCTGTCTATCTGTCTGTCCGTCCGTATGAACGAAGAGATCTCAGAGATGGTAAGAGATAGAGGTTTGACATGTATGGGACATATATTTCTTATACTTGCAGGCAGATCAAGTTTATTTTCAATTTTTGCCACGCCCCTTCCCGCCCCCGCAATTTGGAAAAAACGTCATATCTCCTACAGTTTTGATGATAGATGGTTCGTACTTTCTAGAGATATTTAGTACTCAAAATTATTTATCGATTTGCTGAAGGAATGATAAAGATCGGATTAATGATACTCAAGTTATGAGCAAAAAACGGTCAGTTAACACCTCCACCCACCCCACCCATAACCTTATCATTGCGTTCAGCCGAAGCAATCTTAGTGAGAGAGAGAGAGAGAGAGAGAGAGAGAGAGACTTAGAGAGCGCACTGCGTTGTGCGTTGTGTGTTAACTGGCCGTTTGACTCGTGACCAAATGCGAGCTGCGACATTAAGGGTGCAGAGTATGTTATAGTCGGGCTTGGCCGACTTTCTTTCTTGTTTTTATTTTATGCATCCCTCAACATTAAAAAGTCATTATATTGAAGCCCTGAAGTATTCATGGACAATACATATGAATTTTTGGTCGTTAATTCAGACAATAAACCAAAAATTGACACAATGGCTCGGTGAGCGAAAGTTTTAGTAACTGTAGTACTTGTTACTTGATTTTCAATACTAAAGCTAAAATAATATACTATTTTAATATGAATAGAATAAAGGGAATTTATGTAATTTAATGACTTTTTTTAGTGTGCAAGTGAAGGAGTGTTTTAATATTCTGCATAAATTAAAAAAAGCCCCCATTTGATTACCCTTTCGAAATTCAACTCGAAACTCTTTTTCTGATCGATTTTCAATACAACTAACATATCCTGAAAAAATCTCGAAGATTGATACACGGGATCTTGAACCTGGCGCTAATGGGTTAAAGTTGCACAAAGAAATTCCAAATTACCCTTTTTCATAACGTTCTTTAATCAAAATAGCTTTAAACCTGTTTTTTTATAAAAATTTTTAAAAAATTTTAAATTGAGGGACGCTCAGCCTAGTTTTCACCCATTTCCTATCTATTTTATTTGTCTTTAAAACAGCCTTGGCTCCCTCCGATTTGGAACGAATCATAAATAATTTATTAAAATAATTAAATAAATAAATCACATTTCATAAAGAATTGTTTTGATCTTAAAACTGATCGAGCAGATTACCTTGCAATGGCAGCATCACTGTAGCAACCTCAAATTTTCTTCACAGCATAGTTCTGTAAGAGGTCGCTCGATGACGAAAAATCTTCTTGTGTTTTCAACAATGTTCAGTGCCAACTGCTTACTATTGTCGTCTTTACTGATTTTAGCTTGTACAGCTGTATCCCATAAGGCAGTCATCTACAGGCGTTGTGGTTTGTGCATTGTAAACGACCTTCTTCAAGTTATTTCAAAACCTATCCATATATCACTTTTTCTATAGGAATTCATGTCCCAGTCCGTATTTATCATGTAATTGATATTGGTGTTTTTTTTGAGGGGAAATTGCTCTTCAACAGCCACAACGCGTAATCCTTGCAGCGCCAACTACTTCGGCTGGCAAATGAGTCAAGGGTACTGGGTATTTTGGAGCCGGCGCACACGATTACAGCGCTCTTACTTCTTAATTATCTGCGCTTAATATAGCTATGATAATTAAATTAATAGTTCTATATTAATTATTTTTTATATTTATTATTTTATAAATAAGTTATTATTCGTTAGTAGTAGATAGTATCTTTTCTTTGAAAAGAAAACACAGTATTACAGCCAAAATATACTTTCGAAATGACCTAGCATACGCTTTAGAGTAGGTCGAGTATAGCATTTCCTCATACTTGGATTTTTCCTAGCATCCCCAAAATCTCAATTAAATAGATTTAACGCGCGCATGGACCGTCTGATTGTTTATAACCTTGTCAATTCCCATAGCGACGAGTGCAATCTAATAAATTTTAATCAATGGTTTGACTGATTTAACGCGATGGCTGAGAAATGAGGCTTACAGATGTAGCATTTTCCATTTTTTTTTTTTCGAAATTCCTACTTTGGCCACTACTGGTTTAGCTATTTTATTCTATGCGATTTTGCCTTAAAGTTTATTATGAGAGCCCATCTAATTCTCCGTTGAACAAATGTTGTCCCAATTAATTTGGATACCGATTGACGAAGTTATTCGCATATTTCTGAGTACACCTCGGCGATCTAGTATTTTTTGAGTATGCTAACATTTTTTATACCCTTGCAAAGGGTATTATAATTTTGCCCAGAAGCTTGCAACGCATAGAAATATTCATTTCCGACCCCATAAACTATATATATTCTTGATCAGGGTGACGAGCTGAGTCGATTGAGATTTGTCCGTCCGTCTGTCTGTCTGTCCGTCTGTCTGTCCGTCTGTCTGTCCGTCTGTTTCTACGCAAACTAGTCGTCTCTCAGTTTTAAAGCTATCGAGCTGAAATTTTGCACAGAGTCTTCTTTTTACTGCACGCTGCTAATAAAACCTTTTTTGTTCTTAATGTTAGCGTTCCCAAACAAGGTCATTATTAATATTATATGCGTTCAAACAGATTTGCAATCTTTGGTCAAAATCGGATGACCATATCTTATAGCTGCCATAGGACCGATCGGTCGGAAAATGGGTCTTAGTGAAAAAAATTTTTTTTTTCAAGTAAATCGTTCTTAAGGTCGGTGATTATTAATATTAAACGCTTTCAAACTAATTTGAAAAATTTGGTCGAAATCAGATGACTATATCTTCAGGCTGCCATAGGACTTATCGGTCGGAAAATGAGTCTTAGTGAGAAAAACTTTTTTGTTTTAAATTTTATCGTTCTTAAACTTGGCGATTGTTAATTTGATATGCTTTCAAAAAGATTCGCGAAATTTGGTCGAAATCAGATGTTCATCTGACGGAAAATAGATTTTAGTTACAAAAGTTATTGATTTTTATCTAAGCGTTCTTAAACTCTGTCATTTCAAAAACAGCTTTTGCTAGGGTATAAAAACTTCGGCACAGACGAAGTTAGCTTGGCCTTCTCGTTTTAGTATGTTTAGTATATTAGTTTCACGATTTCTGGGCAAATATTATTATAATTATATATTATAATAGACCTTTAGTCTCCGAATACTGTTACCTAGTATAAAGATAAACAAAGCTATAGTCGGTGTGAATCACATGCTCATTTTGGTGTTGCGTGTGTGCGTTTAGCCACGGACACGAAGTTTAATACTTAAGAAATTGCTTTCCAAGTCCACAAACAAGACCCAATGATGACTGCATAACCATGATTGTACTTATACTGTACCGCGATAAAATACCATGGATGACCATGTGCAGAATTTTTTTTTTTTTGTAACACTGTGAAATTAGTTCTGAAACTCTATTTGCATTTATATATTCGATTCGATAGACTATTTTTCACTTTCTTTGGTTTGATGCTGTTATTATTATTTGTCCTTTCTTTTCGGGCTTTTCAAAAAATGTAATCTCTTTTTAAGTTTGGATTGTTTCATTAGCAGTTGCTGATTGCCAAAAACTACTACGCTCTGCCTTGAGATTTTTAGGTCTTAATCAAATTAATCACTTTGATCCATCAAAACCCCAGCAGAACTTTCTTCCCTCTGAATAGTTAACACTTTATCCATTATTATATTTCTACGAATTTCGTTGTTATCACTCAGTAGTGCACGATCATGCCAATAAAAGAAATCGTGGCTCGCCATGGTAACCAACTTAATGCATTCCGCGTCAAAGTGTCAATGATCTCGTTACCGAAAAAAAAAAAAACAAAAGAACGAAGAAACCTCAAACTTTTCACGCATCGGAGTTCAACGATCGGGAGCGACCATATGTTGGGCACACACCTAGAAAGCAGCTAGAGAGAAGAACTCCATTGGTGGTAATGGCCAAATCATGCACGAAGTTTTGCGAAAAGAAGATAAATTAATATGGTCAGCATGTCATGAATTGGCTTTCTTCCTATGTGGCTGCAGCGCTTCTGCTAGCTATCCAGGGCCGACAAAGCAACAAACAAACACGCGGCGGCACACAAACTTTCACGCAAAACGTACATTCAACTCGGCAGAAGCAGAAGCAAAAGCTGAGGCTGAGGCTGAAGCTGTGGCAATAGACACTAGAGACGTATAAATTCCCATAAATCAGCTGTGAGCCAAAGGGTCAAATACCTCGAAAATTACACGCGAACATGTGTTGAAAGGAGAAATTAGAGCCCAGCCCCACCCATCCCTATGACGAAATATATTTTTGGCTTTTCCAGCTAGTTAAGCTCTTAGCTCTAATTGCCTTAGAAATCCCATTTATCATGGAGTTTTGCCAAAACTTGGGTGTGCGGATTAATGGGACTGGGACTGAGACCCTAAAACATCGGCCAGACTTTTGTGTGGTCATAAAAATGCGTGAGTTACGGTCCAAGCAGCAGTCAGTCAGTCGGCTTGGAGTTTGGCCAAACAAAATGCAAAGCAAATTAAACATTGGGCTGCCTGACCTGCCCTCCAGTCCCACCTCCATCTCCTCCCCCATATTTGCCTGCCTTCCGCGTGTGCGCCAAAAGACAGTCCCACAGTCCGCCATGATGATAATGACGAAGTTGTGGTTTTTTTTTTATTTTGAGAAGCCGCGACTGCTACGTTTAATGCGCCATGGTGTTACCAAAGTGGCAACGACAGTTGCGGCCATTCACCTCCCAAAAAAAAAACCATGTGTGTGTGAGCGCTTACACATATGCAGCATACCATGGTGTAACCAAGTCAGCTTCAGCTCGCTGTGTACCTAAGCCCTTTCCTTTCAGTGCGTTCTGAAAGAGCAGCTTTTTCTTGTAATGGCTGGCCGTTCCATGCAAGCTTTGGCCAGGGCTTGATAATAGTGATTGACATTGGGCAGGGTCGCCATGCTAATGTGAGTAAGAGCTTCAAAACAAACACGCCCGGCTTCATAACCGGCAAAAAGTTCAAGCAAAACAAAATCAGCTGACTTGGAGCCAGAGTTAAGAGCAAAGCCCACACATGGGCACTCTCTTTGTGCCTCTCTCAAAGCGACGCGTCGCCTCAGTAATGCGGAAGTGTTGTCTTCTCTCATGCATCCGTCGTCGACGACGTCGTCGTGTCGTTCATGTAATGCTGTCTGTGGAGCGCCAGTCGAGCAGCTAACTGGTTTGGAGAGGAGCTGGTGTTTGTCACTGTTTAGGCAAACATTGTTTATAACTTGTTTATATAAATATTGTTAATTTTGTGGCCCCCATCCAAACTCAATATCAGCCGGCGCGTCGAGTCGCTCTCCACGAGCGGCTTATTCAGAGCGAGAGGCAGAATCGTTAAAAGCGCAATTAACTGCTCAGTACCAATATCAAATCAAAATCGTTTTAATGAATTGCAGAAAATTGCTCAGATTGCTGCCTGATTTGTCGCGCCTTTAAGTTGGCAACATTATGGTCGGCAATTTGGCATTTGGACAGTTGGATGGGCAGGGAATTGGGAGAGTTTAGTTAGGGTGGGTGGAGGAAAGAATGAGTTATCGACTAATTTCGAGAGCATCTCATATTATCGTTTTATTTATAGCCAACAATTTCCATTTATGTATTTCCAATTAGAAATCACACTGAACGAGGTGCTTCTCAGCTCATCATGAACAATTTGCCATATAACTTGAGTCATACACACAAAAAAAAACAAGAAAGAAAGTCGGTCAAGCCCGACTATAACATACTCTGCACCCTTAATGTCGCAGCTCGCATTTGGTCACGAGTCAAACGGCCAGTTAACACACAACGCACAACGCAGTGCGCTCTTTAAGTCTCTCTCCTCTCTCTCTCTCTCTCTCTCTCTCTCGCACTAAGATTGCTTCGGCTGAACGCAATGATAAGGTTATGGGTGGGGTGGATGGAGGTGTTAACTGACCGTTTTTTGCTCATAACTTGAGTATCATTAATCCGATCTTTATCATTCCTTCAGCAAATCGATAAATAATTTTGAGTACTAGATATCTCTAGAAAGTACGAACCATCTATCATCAAAACTGTAGGAGATATGACGTTTTTTCCAAATTGCGGGGGCGGGAAGGGGCGTGGCAAAAATTGAAAATAAACTTGATCTGCCTGCAAGTATAAGAAATATATGTCCCATATATGTCAAACCTCTATCTCTTACCATCTCTGAGATCTCTTCGTTCATACGGACGGACGGACAGACAGACAGACAGACAGGCGGACAGACGGACATGGCTATATCGACTCGGCTGTTGATGCTGATCAAGAATATATATACGTTATAGGGTCGGAAATGATTCCTTCTCCCTGTTACATACTTTTGCACATACTTAATATACTCTATGTACCTTCGGTACAGAGTATAAAAAAAATTGTAAATCCGACATTTTTTGTTTTTGGCTAAAATTTTTTGATTTAATGATTTTTCTTGTTGATTTTACCAATTTCTACGTAAAAACAACATAAAAGTCATTTAAAGTCAACTGTGCGTCCCTTTGATTTCAAACCGCCAACAATTTGGATTTTTGTTCCGGAAATTTCAGTTTCAAAAATTTTTTAGCCAAAAACGAAAAATGTCGGATTTTTTTTTTTTTTTTGTGTTTACAATTTAACTAATTTACACCGCACTGGTGCTACTAAATCTGGAATATTGTTTATGCCTCTGGTCTCCGCATTACCAGACTTACCAGGATCAAATTGAATCAGTTCAGAAGCAGTTTCTGCTTCGGATTCATCTCGAAGAATTTGCCATGCTGTTGTTTTCATCCATAAGCTATTGGCTGGTGAGATTGAATCAATTACTCCCTTATTAATTTGTCAGTGCCACTTAGAGCAACTCGACACTACACACCCATCTACCTACCGCCCCACCTAACGAACTATGCTCATCGAGACCCCTTCCGTTGCCTGTGCCTTGCTTACAACGAGTACTATCGTCTATTTTCTGGAGATAGCTTTATCTTAAACGTTAAGAACTCCTTAACGTCATTCCTTAAGTGAAACATTTATTCCACGGCTAGTGCGCACTCTGACCACTTATGTTGTAAGTTGGAACATAGCTGGCATTAGCCAATTAACTAGTCCCACCGGGTCAGATTTTGCTATTAGCTGGATTTTAATTGTATTGCTCTTTAAATTCGTGTTTAACTGAACATTGTTAAAGTTACCTCTAAATAAATAAATAAACTAAAAAATAAAATAATACTTACTGTTTAGTTCAATAAGCGACTTTGTTTCGTATGGAACAAAGGATTTTTTGATTCGTTTGGCCTGCCAAGCGATTTTTTAAGACTTGATCCTTTGATCCTTGAGCCTTTTTCGAGTCCTCAATCTGATTAAAATAGTCCTAAATGTGTTCGTTTTCGGATCATAAATGTTACTTTTGTCGGGAGAAGATGGTACCCTAGCAGCGACTCTTTATAAATAGTCTTTTGTACCCCGCTATTCTGATCAGTTTCAACGCATTTTGGAGTAATTTTTGAGTCTTTTTCCAGTCGTTTTCTATTGAATCACATTATGAGCAAATGCATGAGTCATTTTCGAGTCTTCCTTAAGTCGCACATGAATTAAGTCTCTGTTTGAACATCAAAAGGGCTCGAAAAGAATCATCAAGGTGTTTTTTGTTAAAATGATCTTCCAAATGCTAGGTGGGTAGGTTAAGAACTCAAAGAATACAGTTATATAAGAAGTTATCTTAAAAGCTAATTGTTATATTTTTAACTACAATTTTTGAAAAAATATGTGTATGGGAATTTTCCAATTCTCTTTTCAAAACTACTGTCTAGATATATTTTAATAAAAATCAACCAGAATATGGCAGACAAAACAAGTGTATAAAATTCTATGGACGAAAACCCGATTTTACCCACCATTTTTCTCATACATTTTACTTTATGGATCTTTAGGTCGATGGGGCGGCCATCAAACATTATTCGATCGGTCCCAAATTTTTGATGGTCTCATTTGGGCCCAAAGGGAAACTATTTTTGACCGGCGCTTTGAAATAAAAAAAAAAAATTCCCTAAGGGCCAGTCTGGTGCAGACACATACACAAATTTTTGTGACAGCTTAGCAGCAATTAGAGCTGTGGTTTTTTTGCAGTAACCGTTGCCTTCGAATTCTCTACCACTAGCAAACTATAGTTTTTATGGTTTTTGTGTAATTTAATTTTATGTAAACCTTTAAAAAATGACACCTGAAGGTATACGGGGACTGCGATGGTAGTCGGTACCCACCGAAGACATTTCGCTATTTACACATACACGAGCCGAACGCATGCAGAAGCTGAGGCCAAGAGAGTAAAAAGGCCTTCAGTCGCTGGCGAGCCTTCGAAGCGGTCAGACTGAAGCTGGTTCACGGCGCTTTATTTTCGCACACCAATACACTCTCACTTTTTGGCACCGCTGAACTAGGGTTACCCAAGAAGAGAGAGTGAAAATGTTACTGTGTCTCTCTCTAACACACAGTTATGCATGACTTCGGCAAGCATTCGGTGTGAATTGGCGAGTATGTTCGTCCACAAGGGGCTATGGCTGGGAAACCCTGCCTTAAACATTTCTTCCCCTGAGTAACGGGTATATCGAAATCGGGCCAACTTTAACTTACGCTCTCGTTTGGGTGGCGACCGTGCTTTTCAACGAAATTGATGAATGAGCAGAGAGTTCGAAGATCGCGCTCATCTATACAAATTTTTACATATTAGCTGACTTCGTTGTTTAGGAAAACAACGATTAAATTGATTAGTGAAATTAAACATTTTCGAATAACCTCTTCGCCAGGTACCCTGGGTATTGCAACTACAACGACAATCGGAACGACTCTACCAATGCCTGGTCATTAGATGCGCTCTCCCATACAAAAGACACACAAAGTTCCATATGCATGAAAAGAATCCCAACTGGTAATGAAAATAAAGTGCACGTCGCATGTGGTAATAATAACAATAAAATAAAATAACAAATTACACGCAACACTGCCGCCTGGGTCTCTGCCAGTGCCTGGGCCTGGGTCTGGCTCTTTGGACATGCACGGCGAGCGATAATTACAGAGACATGACCACAAAGCCAATCGAGGAGCCGACGCGCCGGCCATGAGCCAAGGAGCTGAGTGTCCCCATTTCGAAGAGATTTTTGTCCGCAATTCAAAGGGTTACAGCCAAGGGCAAAGCTACAAATTTACAACTCGTTTAAGAGATCGCACTCTTGCTCTCTTAGCCGCACTCTTTGTTCTGAAGAGGCAGCGAGTTGTGGCCAACACAGACACTCACTTACTCACACACACACACACACACACAACCACGGCCCATAGCTTAGTTGTGCAGCTCAGACAATCTGGGTCACATTTTGCCATTGAACCGGTGACGTCACAGCGGGGCAACGACCGCAAAGCACGACCAGCAACAGGCAGCACCAACAGCAACACAGCAACAACCATTCGAAAGCGTGCAAGCAAACATTTTTACAACAGCAACAACAACAACATGAGGCTGAAGCTTCATTTCTGGTTTTGGTCGCTGCCTGATTTGTTGCCCAGAGAGCAAAACTGTGTGCGACACCAACACTGAATCTCCCTGCCACTGGCCGCCACCTTCCCCCCGCTGGCAGCAGCAGCGACTACTTTACTGCTCCCACCCCGCCCCCAATAGTTCATTAGATGCCATGCGCTATCGTGGCTGGCGGAACAAACATGATTTGGCCGCAGACTGTGAGACAGGCAACTGAAACAGCGACTGAAGACTTCCAAGTAAATCTGAGCGTGTGCGAGTATAAAAAGTTTTGCTTTTTGCATTTGAAATGCATTTGACTTTGATGGGCTTCAAAGCTGGCGCACTAAAGTTCTCTCTCTTGCGCTGCCCGGGGCAAAAGTTCTATTTTTAATGTGCTGCCGATTAGATAAGCCCCACGGCAGCAGCAGCAGCAGCCGAGGAGAGAAAAGCAGAGGAGAGTGTACGACTGCCTACACCAATGTTTGCCACTTGACCAGCAAATCGCCACAGCCGAAATAGCTCAGTTGGGAGAGCGTTAGACTGAAGATCTAAAGGTCCCCGGTTCAATCCCGGGTTTCGGCAAGACAAATTTTTTGTTGTTTTTTATTTTTATTTTTTGAAAGGGAGCTAACATTGAGATATGGTTTTAAAGTATGTACGTACTCGTACCAACTATTGGTGATTTTATCTTGACTCTTGAGTCTTATTCTGAAAATTAATTAATTGTGTCGAGAAATTTTATCATTTCAATTTTTATAGCCACAGTTTGCTTTTGTTGCCTGTTCTGTGCTGTAGCAATTTAAAATAGTCCACACATATTAATAACATTTAGTAGGTTTGTTCTAAGTCTAATCTAAAAAGTTAAGTAGTGACTCAAATTCTTAATGTACTTAGGCTCCTAGGGTAGGGGCCCCAACCTGGGGCGTATGCGTGTGTGTAAAATGTCTTAGACTTCTCAATAAAGTATCTTGGAATGTAAATTGCCATGGAGAATATGCTTTTGGATTTTTGTGATGCGATTGAGCTCTCTTGCTGTTCAGATGAACCTTCTTGGTTCCCGAGTAAATTCATTTGTCAAACTTAAAAAACATAAAAAGTGTAGGAAATCAGAAAAGTCATCGGATTTCTCACGATATATAGTTGTCGGTTATAATTCTATAGTTATTATAATTATTTTCAATTCCCGGCAATTTGTTTACTTTGTTAATTTTAAACGAAAGTCCTATGTTCTGATTTGGGCATAGCCAATTTTCATGCAAAAGTTTATTATTTAATCTACTCGAGTTTTTGGAACGGTGCAAATCAACCATATCATCAGTGATTGGAAAGGTGCTCAATTTTCTTACCTAGGTAAGGTGCAAGGCAAATGTCAAATAATATACCTAGGTAAGGTTAAAGGTATACGAAATTTCCAGTACCTAGGTAAAGGTAAAGGCACAAAAAAGGTTCTTTTAAATTTAAAAGAATGTTTAAAAAATGAGATATTGAGCTTATTGTCTTATATGCTATCTCGATTTTTTATCGTAAAAAACTTCGAAAATTTCGTCACCTTGACTGTTTTGTTATTGTGTATTTGGCCGCCACAGCTAAATATTCTTTCAATAGAACATTTCAAATATTTTTATACTTAAGTAAAGATTCTAAAGATTTGCTATAATCGGCAAGATAAGTTAAGGCTTCCATTTGAAAATTGGAATTTTTATCACATTTCTCAGTTTCATTCAATCTTTCATAACTGGTATCTAAAAAGACTTCAGAATCCTTTATATTTGAACTCTCATTGACAACAGTTTCCAAATTTTCCGTAATTTCTTCAACAAGCCAATTTTTAAATTACTTACACATGGTGATATGGAATTCACGTCAATTTAAATTTTGGAAGTATCATATCATGTAACTGTTCCACATATATTGGTATTTCTAAGTCCGTATTTGCTATGAACTTCAGCTAATATAGTAGCAAGTATTTCATGTGTATGGGACAATCGCACACGTTTATATGCGACCACGAGAGAATGACGATGTAGATTGCTATCTGTATAGTAGCCAGTTACACCAAAGTAGCTTTTGTTATTGCAACTCTAGATATCGGCAGTCGTACAAATAAAATGACTATTTTGAAAAATACCAGCAATATTTTTCTTATACTATTCTATTTTCACTTTCGTACAAATTTCTCGACTTAAAACCGGGTTGCAGTTCAAAATTGGTCTTAAAATCGCAATATGTTTGGGAAAGTGAAAATGGGAGCACGGCTAAGAGTCCTCCTTCCTCTTATCTAGCTAGGATCGTATAGTTTTTGAACAGGGAATGTTTACTGGACGTCCAGTGATAGCCACAAATAGGACCCTGAAACTTTTTTCTTCAACATGGCAGACATCTTGGCAACATCTTGGCTATAATATAATCGGATCGATAAAGTCTCGCACGAAAAGTACCTGGTCCCTTATCTATTGACAAGGTAAATGAAAATGAAGACCTAGGTAAGGAAAAAGTTACTCGAATTTGAAAATACCGAGGTAAGGTAAAAGGTACACAAAATATGTATCTAGGTGTGTACCTAGGTATTTGTACCTATAGGTACTTCCAAACACTGCATATCATTAACAGTTTAATGGCCCCAATTGTATTTTAGCCCCGTAATCTCTAAGAGTTTGCTTCTTAGCGATCTAAGCTTAGTTAATCCTGGGAACGCATTGGCTCCTGAGAGAGTACCTGGCTCAGGTACTGATTCAATCTTCCTTCTCAATTTGATGGAAAGAATCTTTTATAATTTATCTTCTTTAAAAGGAACTATTCGGGTATTTTCAAGTTGAATGCAATTGCTAATGCTATTGAGCAAAGCATACATCCAGAGAAATATAGCACGAGCTGGGGAGTCAGAAATCGGCTTAAATTTCGATTTTTTCTTCTTAAGTATTTACGACGAAAACTGCTCGAATTCGGGAAGACAATTAAACTAAAGTTCGAACTTTCGTGCGTTATTGACGAAAAAATCGGTTTATGGATTGTATTGTTAAAAACACTTAAAATTAAATAAAAAAGAAAAATATGCTACTACGGGGGACTTTGATCCCACGATCTGGATGCTTTCTAAGCGAATGTCTTGTCCACTCGACCACAGCACTTGTTGCATGCTGTGTGGCAGAATGCTAACTGCTTACATTCTTAAGTATGATTTTGACGCCAGTTCTTGCTTATGGCTGATAGCCAAGTGGCGCTAAGGTGCCGTTGTCCGTGTATTCAGTCCCGTCTTCGAGGTCCCGAGTTCACGTCCCAGTAAATCAAGTTCATAAAATTTTGAATGCTATCTTAAAATTAATTACAGCTTAAAAAAAAGTAGGTGGTGGTGTGGTGTTGGTCGGTCGTCTCCCATATCAGCATATTCTAGCTAAGTCCATGAAGATCAATGCTTGAAATCAATACCTTTTATGCTTACAACTAAGAAGATCTATGCTTGATGTGAAGCCTACTTTATTTAAAACCAAGAATTTCAATCTCAAAAATGCATGCTTGATTTCAGTATTTTCAGCTTGGATCCAAGAATATTCCGTCGTACCGTACTTTTGACATCAAAACTGCTTGATGCACGATCGGCTTAGTTTTTTCTCTGAGTGTAACAGCTCAATCGCAATATTTTAATAGTTCCGTTGATATATGAATCGACTTATCTGTAAGAGTTCAAGTCCTAACTGACTCTGTAATTAGCTTCTTGTTGCTTCGTAAACTGAGCTTATTCTGTTTTCCAAAAATCCTTATTTATTAAGCAGTTCTGCTCCCAAACACAATAAGTATTCTGTTCAATAAAATGTATTATTATTTATTTAGATTTTGAGAATTTTCTACGTTGTCAATGTAAAATCATCCGATAGGAGGTATTCATACCAGAGCAGTGAATTGCAGTTTCCATTGCGATTACTCTTTTTGGGGAATTAAAAAATGCTTTAAGCCCCATACTCAGAACGACACCTTGGAAACACCTTGGCTTTGTATTGATGCTCATGTACTGTTAGAAAGTGTTTCTTTTTGTGTGAAATACTGTGACGAAAGAGATTTTCTGTCGTTCTGAGTACAAGCCTTTAACTGTACCATTTCATAATGAAGTAATTGAAAGTAAATAGAAACTAAAGGTTTGATACGGATTAGCCTGATTGGTTATTAGAAAAGAGAACCTGTACAACGTTCGAACGCAAGTAAGTGCAACCCGGGACATGCCAGAAACTGGCATGTTAAAGCAGTATTCTCTTAAAGTTTTTCGGCCATACCATTGAATGCCATTCCGATTTTAGCATCTGAAGTTTATTTCGGGATTCATAGAAGCAGATTTCAATAATTAGGGGTGTTTTGGAAACCTCTAGAGATTTTCGTATTAACAATTGCACTTCAAACTAAACTTGGACTACTTTATTTGTGAAGTGACCAGAATAGGACCGGATACTGGATCATATGGATGGAAATTCGTACGCATTAAATCTTCTTGGTTTTTAGCAGGCGGTTCCAAATCGTTCTACTATCCTCATCTAATCTAGCTTATTTGTGCCCCTTCATATATAAAGTCAAACAGCTTTAATTTGAAATGCTAACGATTATAAGAAAATCTTTAGAGATTTCTGGGAGAATAAGAAAAATTTGTGCTAAACAGCAAATAAACCAGATTTAGATCAAAACTCAAACTAAGAGGTGATTTGATCTCATTTTTGATGTGCAGAGCTATTTATTATAATTTATTGAACTTCTTCCTAATGCTAAAGTAAGCTTTGTATGTTCTTCAAATAAATAAAAAAGAAAATGCTTCGAACCTAATTTTGTTTTTTGAGCCTGAGCCCAAAAAGTTTTCCTGTTTTTTTTTTTGCGGCTTGCAATCCTGATTCCATGTGTATTAAGGTAACCTCTGGAGTAAGCTTAGGTATGTAAACCCCCGACACTTCAGGGTTATCCGGTCTTTACAAATTGCTTACACAATTACTACATATGTACATTATCAATACGGTCTCTGTCCATTCATATACACACGTTCGTCTCGGTCAGCGTCCATCTCCTACTACCCCACAATCCAATAACGCCTCCTGCGATGCTCGCATCATCCATCCAGTGTGACCAGCCTCTCGACCATTAGCACTAGTTCGGTATTGTTATTAGAGTGCTGCAGACTAGTTCATCCAGAGGCCCAAAGCCAGTTCATTACATTAATATGCTTACAGGTAGTAATTTGGGTTCATTGTGTTTTACTCTCTCTTTATCAATTTTTTTCTGATACCTGCTCAGGGATCAATTATTCTGCTAAATTGTGTCAAGTCAATCTCCTTAACCTTGACCTTAAGTGAAAGCTTGCGACATTTTATAGAACGCTTATTTTTCATTTCACTTTAATAGTCAATTATTTTCCCTTCCTTAAATTAATAACGATTCTCCCGGTTTATTATTCCAAAGCGTCCTGACTCCTAACATTCTCGGATTTTAAAAGGTTACTATTCACAAAGTATGTACCCTTAGATTTCATTGGACCACAAGGCTATTAAAGCTGCATTGATTTCAATAATAAAAATTTCTTCCATTCTAGTCTAAGTTTCTATTGTCATTTCCAGCCGTGTCCACGACCATGTCCAGTGGCATATGGCTGTCAATCAAAAGAAGATGTTCACCAAATTTAACTAAGCCTGCGCAGCAAATCCTGACCCGACCAAGACGACGCACAAAGGCCCAAAAAGGAGCAGATTAAGCTGCATAATGAACACAACTCAATCAACCAGCAGGCTAAACAAGGACACGGCGACAACAGGGGCAATTGCCAGTAGAGAAAGGGAAATGCAAATCGCATTATTAACGCAGACCCTGACACATTGGACCTTGGTCAGGGCAGTATTGTCTGGCGACTGACTGATATGGAAAAAGTGTGACGAATGCGACGTGGACAACAATTAGAAAGGTGTTCAGGTTCAGGTAGAACCCACTTCTTCAAGTGGACAACTGATTGAGTTTGTGGCAAAAGCAGGAGCTAGAGCTGGGAGGCGTGATTGGACTCATCCGGACAGCTGCACCTAGACCTTGGCTGTGTCCAACAGCTGTGGCGGACGCGTGCTAAGCGACCACAAAAGCCATTGACTTGAAATGAAATGGAAAGATTGCTGCCTTGCCTACGCCCCAGGAATATCGCATATCCGTTTGGCATAAAAAAACAACGCTCCTGACGCTTCCCAAAAAACGGCTGGCACGCACCACATGGCGCCCCTCGTCTTCCAGTGTCTTTTGCATAAAAAATTGAGAGGCCCGAGTTTTTTTCTATGCGTTTTTTTCTAAAATTTCATTGTTTTTTTTCATTGAAAGTGAAAGATGTCAGAGGCACCCTCAAATTGCAGCATCTTGTGGCCCAGGAAGTGTGGCAGCCGCCAAAAAAAGGAATATTCAAAAAAAAGTGAAAAGATCCTTTCGGATACTGCGGTCGGGGTGCCAATTGTCTAAGCCTCTATTGTGAGGGTTCAGGTTATCGAGGAAATGATTTTGTGTGCCGACAGCATGCTAAGCAAGTCGTCGGCCGTGTTAGAGGGTGCTACTTCTGCAGCGCCTTCCACTCTCGGTTTCATTTCTGCTCAACAGATGTGCTTAGAATTTAGAAATATGCAAACTTGTATTAGGGTACCAGCCATGTGTGAAGGCTGAAACGTGCTTACATGACGGTGGAGTGGGCATTACATACCCTTATCGTCTGTAAGGGTTGCGCCCCACAACTGGCCAACTGGCTGGGTGGGTTTCATGTAAATTTCGTCAGATTTGTAGTACAAATTCCTGTAAAAGGTATCAGGCTAGCAGCAATGAGAGGGCACATCAGCTACATTGTATGCCCCCCTAAGCAGGGCTGAAATTACACAAGGTTTGAAGCAGCGGCAGTCGCAGCCAAAACAGCCACAGCTTTGAGGGCCCACTGAAAAGCGTTACAAAGTACTCACCAACACCAAGTTAATGGCCAGCCCCAGGGTGGCTTAGCAGACACCATGGGCATAAATGAGCAAAGAAGTATAGAAATTTTTTGTTAACAAGCCGTTTTTTGCTCATAACTAGTATCGTTCATCCGATCTTTATCATTCCTTCAGAAAATCGATAAATAATTTTTATTATTAGATATCCCTAGAAGGTACGAGCAATCTATCATGAAAACTGTGGGAGATATGACGTTTTTTCCAAATTGCGGGGGCGGGAGGGGGCATGGCAAAAATTAAAAATAAACTTGATCTGCCTGCAACTATAAGAAGTTTATTTCCCATACATGTCAAATCTCTATCTCTTACCGTCTCTGAGATCTGTGCGTTCATACAGACGGACAGACAGACAGACGGACATGGCTATATCGACTCGGCTGTTGATGCTGATCAAGAATATATATACTTTATAGGGTCGGAAATGATTCCTTCTGGCTGTTACATACTTTTGCACAAACTTAATATACTCTGTATACCTTTGGTACAGAGTATAAAAATAAGAGGCAATTTTTTTCTGTGTATGTATTTTGCTGCTAAAGAAGCAGCAGACACAGCGCTGCCATAGCGCACTTTCTATTGCTCCTAACTTGACTATCGTTCTTCCGATCTTTAGCAGTCCTTTGGAGAATCGATCAATAATGCTTATATCTCTAAATGATACGATCTGGGTAAACCGGCCTTTATCTAAAGCAAGAATATGTTCAATACATGTCTATTTTGAAACGCTTTGACTCTTTCCTGATCGACGTGATTATAGTGTCCAAATTTCGTGAAGACTGTAGGAATTGAATGTTGTTGTCGTCGGTCTTGAACGGAAAATCCTGAATCGAATCGTTAAAAGCGAAATAAACCGATAGGATTCATTTTATCGACGAGTTTGATGAAATTCTGAAATTTCTGGGTTTCTGACGTTATTATATGCCCTGCTACTAGATTGTTTGACGAATGTTGAGCAATTTAAAACCGATTGCCTTGTTTTACACTCACAAAAATAACTCGGCCTAAAAAGTGTCATTTTCGCCCTAATTTTTAGAAAATCGCCCTAAAAAAAGGGCCAAAGGAGTCGCCTTATTTTGAAGAAAATTTTCTAAAAAATAGAAATTGTTCCCTAAATATCAATTTTTCAAAAAAAAAAGGGAGGGGGTGTTTGGGTGTTGTTGTGATTCAATTGTATTCATTCAAAATTCATTTTTAGGGCATCTTTTCTAAAATGCAGAAAATTTTTTTATACTCTGTACCGAAGGTTTGCAAGTGCAAAAGTATGTAACAGGGAGAAGGAATCGTTTCCGACCCTATAAAGTATATGTATTCTTGATCAGCATCAACAGCCGATTCGATATAGCCATGTCCGTCTGTCCGTCTGTCTGTCTGTCCGTCCGTCCGTATGAACGAAGAGATCTCAGAGATGGTAAGAGATAGAGGTTTGACATGTATGGGACATATATTTCTTATACTTGCAGGCAGATCAAGTTTATTTTCAATTTTTGCCACGCCCCCTCCCGCCCCCGCAATTTGGATAATATATCAAATCTCCTACAGTTTTAAAGGTAGATCGTTCGTACTTTCTAGAGATACCTTGTAAACAAAATTATTTATCGGTTTGCTGAAGGAATGATAAAGATCGGATGAACGATACTCAAGTTATGAGCAAAAAACGGCCAGTAAACACCCACCACCCCACACCCATAACCACAGCATTCTATTGAACGGCAATCTTAGTGAGAGAGAGAGAGAGAGAGAGAGTGAAACTTAGACATGAGCGCGTATAACTCGTGAGCAAATGCGAGCTGCGACGTTAAGGGTACAGAGTATGTTATAGTCGGGCTTGACCGACTTTCTTTCTTGTCTTAAATAAAGAAATTTTTTCTAAATTTTAAGGCGATTTCGATTCTAGGGCGATTTTTTTAAATATAAAAAAATAATTTTCTGAGTGTATATGACAATTTTACATTACTTCTCGTTACTTCCACAACTGCGTAGAGGGCTTAAAACTAGATTCTCGACCGATCGTTCCTACGGCAGCTATATTCTATAGCAGAGATGGGCATGCACACTGCACATGCATCTGTTCTATAGTCATCCTACCCGGCTGGTCCCGACAAATGTGCAGCGTATTCGTACTGAAAGATTTCGGGAGTTTCAAAGCAATTTGATTGAAACTTGACACGTGTACTTTATATATATCAAGCTTTTAAAAAATGTCACCATCACGCAGATCGAACGACTATATCATATAGCTGCCATACGAATGCTATGATAAATTGAATTTTATTGAGGATTGGGGTGACCATAGTTTGCAAACTTAATTATATCACAACCATATTCAGCATTCCTGATTGAATTGGAAAAGTATCAAACTACATGTATCCATTCCAAACACCAAAATTTTCAGTTCATACATAGCTCAAATAATTTCTGAGATATGGCTCCGAAGCACTTTTGAACTGTTTCTAGCCGCTTTAAAATAGGTTCCAAGCCATAGCCTATGTCTCTTAGCTTATCGTCATGAACATACTGTACAAATTTAGTGAAAATCAGTTCAGCGGCCTAATAGGACCAGACACAAACATCCAGCACGGACAAATTGAGAAGCCAGGCAGCGAAACTAGCCCCATGGTATGGCCTAGCAGCGTGCATAAGGTTCACTGTTCGCTTTCTCTGCTCTGAAACTCTCTCTGCAGCTGCGTACCAGTGAAATCCTTAACAAATGGCAATCCTTTCCCCTCTGGTTAATTCTGTTGGCCTGCTAACAGAATCTACAATATTTCTTTTTCTCCATCGAAACGCGACGCCCACGCAAAACGAATGTTTGTACCATTTTTGGGGAGCCGAAATGCCACGCAACGCGTGCATTGATAATATATGCAGACCGCAGCTCTCTCTTTGGCCAGGCACGCGCTCGGCACGTGGCAGGACATAAAAATTTCTTATCATTATCGTAAGGGTAATAGGCACCCAAAGTTGGCCAGTAAGTTGGGGGCGTCACAGAGAGAGAGAGAGCGAGTGAGAGCGAGTGGGCGCGTGGGTGGCCTACTCCGATGTCATAACCATTGCGCATGTCCTGTGTATAAAAGGACACCTACTGCAGTCGCCTGTTCGCCTGCTGTAAATCGACGCCACCAAGTTGACTGTTTTCGCATTAAAATGTCAAATTTATGGCCCGCAACTGTCATCTAAGCCGCTTCTAAGCACAACTGCCATGTACCTCCCCGTAATGACGCTTTTTAGGATTTCTAACATTTCGATGGGAAATATCTACGGCACAGGCGCCAAGCAATCTCCAGATGGGGATTGGAATGCGGCAAATTTCGATGCCAGCAGCTGTTTCTGTCTGAGGGGGTTGTTGGCCAAGCCTGTTGGCCTGACAATCTGTGACGAAAATGGAAATTTTCTAATGGCCGCCAGTTAAGTCGAAAAAGTTGCCGAAAATCGGAGGCGGGCCATGGGCAAGGGTTTTGGGCCTCTTTGCCTGCGAGCCTGTTCGAATAGGCAAGAAGATTGATGACTTGACGTTTTAATGACGTGTTAAATGGCCATAAAAGTCACAGACAGACAACAATTTTCGGTTATCCGTGGGTGAGTGTGTTTTTTTTTTGAGTGTTTCTTTCTTTATCTAAAAACACATGCCACTGGGCATGTTTGCCTGCTCAATGCAGCTCGAAAATAATTTTTTGAAATCAAGCTAAAGCTCAAAAGGATTTGGGTAGTGGTACTAGGGGTATATATCACTCGTATGGTGCATGCCCACTTTTGTCTCAACCTTTATTATACGTATTCTTTTACACGAGGGATGCCTTATACATTTCTACTATTAAAACAGCTTTTCCTTAATGGAACGGAAGCTAAATGACCAGGTTTGGAGCAGAATCAGGAGATCATTTGCTTTGAAGTAATAAACAGTGAACAGTATGACCGTACCACAAAAACTTTTGAGCAAGGTATTAGTAAGCCATACCAAAGTTTTCAATTGCAGTCTCCAATCTGACCTGGTCAGACTCAAAGAATTTCCAAAAGCATCCCTCGTATTGATTTCCTTTTATGCTCCCACTTCCTCGCATAATTGTTGCTGCCTGTGCCTGCTGTTTACCTGGTTCACAAAAGCCACAAGTTGGCACTTTAAGAAACGGCGCCATTTTGAAAATTTGCCAGCATCATGGCTCCACATTTAAGAGCATAAACATTCCGGGCTGCTGCATCTGCTGCTTAATGTTTGCTGTCAGCCGTGTCTGCCACATGCAACGGATCAATAGTTGTCAAGCCACGCCCGCCATTTTGGAGACGGAGACAACTATATACAACTTGGCCCAAGTTTGCCACACATGCGGAACTGCTGCATTTTCATTTACCAGGCGGACAGAGCTACAAACCGGAAGTGAAATCAGTGGCTCACTTCCGGCTGCCAAGCCAGCTGCTGTTTCAGCTGCTGCCCTGTGCAGAAAGCGTCCTAAACTTTCGCCTTGGCCCATGTTGCCATGGGGAGATCCGTCGTGTGCGCCAAAGGGCCTCCATTTTGCCATGTGCTTTTTCGTGTTTTTTCGTTATTTTTCTTTCTTCTTTTTTTTTTTGGGTACCTGAGTGATATTTTTTTGGCAACGTCATCAGATTGGAATGCGGCCTGCGATGCTGTTCGGTGCGTCTGCTGGCCTAATGACGGTATTTTTCTAGTAGCTCCAAAAATTCTTGCAACTTGCGCGCCAAGTTTCCTAACTGGCTGACGGGGTCTGCCTATTGATGTGTTCTATGCGCCCAACTCTTTTAAGCGGCGAGGGTTACTTTCACTTACTGTGCGACTGCGACCCTCCTTCAGGCAGCACAGTGGTTAAAATGCATTTATCTATGGTAAAAATGTTAAAAAGGATGAACAAACTGAAAAGGTTTTGGTTAAAAAAAATATTTTAACCAATTTGATGCGTTGCGCTGTGTGAAATGTCCTCAAGGACATGTGTCATTGACGAAAACAAATAGTAGTCGGAAGGGGCATTGTCTGGGATATACGGCGGCAAGTGGGGTAGGACTTTCCATTTCTGCGTTTCAAGGTATGTCTTGACCGGCTTTGCTCGTATTCTGGCCGTTTTTGTTTCAATGCTCGGCTCAAACGCATCAATTGAGTTCGGTATATTCACCCGGTTGTAGCAGCTCATAGAACACCACGCCCAATATTAAAACAAGTTAGATTGCTGTAGTCGAGTTTCCCGACTACAAAATACCCTGTACAATTGAGACACACATACAAACACTCACAAACGCACACACACACACGATCACACGAGCCCTAGCTGCGTGCAGTAGCCGCACCCCTGCTCCCACAAGTAAAATTTTCCAAATCTTTGTCTCTATCTCTTATAGTCTCTGTGATCGACGCGACCATACAGACAGACGGACAGTTAGACAGACGGGCATGGCTATATCGCCTCGGCTGTTGACGCTGATCAAGAATATATGCACTTTATAGAGTCAGAAAATGGCCGGCTGGTATCTGGTAATCAAAATTATTTTATCGATTTGCTGAAGGAATGATAAAGATCGGAAGAACGATACTCAAGTTATGAGCAAAAAACGGCCCCCACCCCATAACCACAGCATTCTGTTGAACGGCAATGGCCGTGTTCAGCAGAACAACTTGTTCCCTGATCAAGTATGAATTTGCAATTATCTTAATACTGAACTCGAGAAATGCGGCATTATAATAGCCAATTTGAGGTATCATGATACAGGAGCATGTATCAAAGAAAAAGTACGCTACTTTAAAGTGATACTGCTCCCTCCAACAGCAGAAACTATTCGATACAACATTTTTTTCTGATACCAGCTCAGGGATCAATTATTCTGCTCAACACGCCCAATCTTAGTGAGAGAGAGTGAAAATTAGAGATGAGCGCGTACAACTCGTGAGCAAATGCGAGCTGCGACATTAAGGGTACAGAGTATGTTATAGTCGGGCTTGAGCGACTTTCTTTCTTGTTTTTTTTATATTCTTTCAGAAAAACTTTCGTAAAATTTGTATTTATTTTCTTAATTTTAGGGCAAAACACCCTAAATTTGTAACAAGTATTTTCTAAAATCAAAGGCGAAATTACCCTAAAAATTAGAAAAGGCAAAGCAGATTCACCCAAAAATTTAGAAAAAACGAGAGCGTAAGTTAAAGTCGGCTCTAACCGACTTCGATATACCCGTTACTCATGGAAACAAATGTTTAATAGCCTTACTGTATGCCTGAGGTGGGTCAGCCGAAAAGTATGCAACATTTTTTAACTCGTCTCTCTCTCTCTCTCTCTCTCTCTCTCTCTCTCTCTCACTAAGATTGCTGCTGAACGCAATGCTTAGGTTATGATTGGGGTGGGTGGTGGGTGTTAACTGATCGTTTTTTGCTCATAACTTGAGTATCGTTCATCCGATCTTTATCATTCCTTCAGCAAATCGATAAATAATTTTAAGAACTAGATATCTCTAGAAAGTACGAACCATCTATCATCAAAACTGTAGGAGATATGACGTTTTTTCCAAATTGCGGGGGCGTGAGGGGGCGTGGCAAAAATTGAAAATAAACTTGATCTGCGTGCAGACAATAGGAGTCTACATTTCAAATTTGGTTGCTCTAGCTCTTCTAGTCTCTGAGATCTAGGTGTTCATACAGACAGACGGACGGACGGACGGACGGACAGACGGACAGACGGACAGACGGACAGACGGACAGACGGACAGACGGACATGGCTATATCGACTCGGCTGTTGATGCTGATCAAGAATATATATACTTTATATGGTCGGAAATGATTCCTTCTGCCTGTTACATACATTTGCACGACTTTAGTAGACCCTTTTACTCTACGAGTAACGGGTATAAAAATATATATTTTTCTAATAAAAAATAAAAATATACATTTTTTGTAAATTTTAAGGCGATTTCGATTCTACACACAAAAAAAAACGTTGGTAAATGCCACATTTTTCATTGGTAAATTCACAAACTTCCGTCTTTGATTTTCGGCCATTAGTTTTTCCATTTAAAATCAAAATGTCTGCACTTTTGATTTTTGTTTATAAAGAAAATAATTCAAATGTTTGCGCTCTGCTATTATTATTATTATTATTTTTATTATTTATATTATACCGAAAACAACGAATTAAATTTTATTAAGTGAAAAAACTTTTACTTACTCTGCCGTGACTCGGAACTCACGGCTCACGGTATTTCACACAGTTGGAACTGAGCAACTGATGTAACGCATCAAATTGGTATTGAATAAGATGCACTTTTATTGAAAACATTTTCGAATGTTTGCTTTCTTGTAATTCTCTAGAACGAATTCCACCATCTGCCAATATAAATAGTGCCAATAATAAGTTGTTGGCGGTTTGAAATCAAAGGGACGCACAGTTGATTTTAAATGACTTTTATGTTGATTTTACGTAGAAATTGGTAAAATCAACAAGAAAAATTATTAAATCAAAAATTTTTAGCCAAAAACGAAAAATGTCGGATTTACAATCTTTTTTTTTGTGTGTAGGGCGATTTTCTTAAATATAGAAAAAAAATTTTCTGAGTGTATTTTATTTGGAAAACGTGTCTTAATTAGAGTAGGCGCCTACATCAAGCTCTTTGATTAAATCAACCGCTTTCACGCTTTCAGCATATTCAAACGCGAGTTCGGTTCGGTTTAAAATCGAGTTGCACCCCTATCGGACAGATTCCGAGTTGGTTTCTTCTCCATGATACATACAATTGCAGAAACTTAATATGCTCTGTGCAGAGTGTAAACTCCACGACCGACCTCCAAATAATTCGATTTATCAAAAAAAAATTAACATCGACTTTTACCAAAAGTTTTTCGCATTCGGCAACCGCTTTCATTTATTGCCACGATTCAATTTCGATGGTGGCAACTTTATCGAGTATTGAATATTATATAGAACTTGTTCTTGCCACTTCACATAGAAAGTAATCCCACTTTACTTCGAAATGCAAACACAAGTTGAAACTAAAAAAAAATGTAATATTAAGAAAATTTTGTATTAGTTGGTCTATAAAATTAATATTACTCACAATATTTTGTTTAATTTACTTTATGTGTTTAAACTGACGAATAACAAGATTTGTATTCAATTCAGTTAGCTCCAGAATCACAGTGCCCCTGTGATCCAGGGGGTAGTTTGACGCTTGAATGTATGCTATGGAAAAAGTTGTTTAGCGGGGGTTGGGGCAACTTCTTGTCACTTCTTAGCTGCCTCACATGTGTAGTTTTCATATGCCAAGAGCGCAGGACACTTTCGTTTTTCTTCACATGCACACACACTCACACACAAGCGCACATGTGGGAATTAAGAGAGAGAGCGTAACTATTTTATGGCAAAACTGAGAAAACTGAGATAGTTGGTCGTCCTGCTGAAAGTTGCTGTTGACCTAATAACCTGGTATGGTAATACTTTTAGTTTTGAAAACTATGAAACTTAAGTTTTAGTTATAACAGTAATCACACAGACACACACACAGGCACACGGCTTATCTAGCGGCATAATGCAATTATCACCCGTTTCGAAGAGACACCGCGCATTTGCTGCGCGCCTTGTGATAATATATGAAAAATCCATTATTATGAGCGCCAAGTTTGAAGAGCCAGTTCCAGTAGCGACAGCTCCAGGTGTGTCGCTGCTGGCACTGCCGTTTTGGTTGTTAAAGATTGCATAATTTACCTGAGCAGAACAGGCACTCAGCAAAAAGTGTAGCCTATTTATTGGCGCAGGTTTCTCCCAGGTGCGACAAATGCGACAAAATTTGCACGAGAGAAAAAAAGGTGAACACAAATAAATAAACGTTAAGCTTTCTATTACCTTTTTACCCCTAGGTGATGGGGGGTGTGTGCGTGTGCCACGTCATCTAGGGTTGCGCAAACGTTAGAAATTTCTAAGCTATTAGAAGTTAACAGGAGCAGAGGAGGCCACAACAAGCGTTGGTATGCATTAGCACAGTCAGAGATAGCTATGCGCATGACACATAACCAAACCCAATACCCAAACTCACCCACCCACCCACACACACAGAAACAAACTGCTGCTCAATTCCCACCCCAATAGCCACCCCAACAGCCGGCTGAGCTTGTACATACATATGCGACCAGCAGGTTTTATGACCTGGCCGAACTCTGGCTGTTAAATATAATTCCACAACCAAAATAAAAAACCGAAAATGTTGAACAAGCCCGACTGTAAAATACCCCGTACCTGTCCCAGCTTCACTACCATTACCCTTACCGTCACAGCCAAGGTGGAATGTTTTGCTTACCAAGAGCAATTCTTGTAATTTTGAGTTCTTGTTTGGGCGGTTGAACTCTTGACATCGATATTAAGAAATATTATATTATTATACTTATTTATAGTAGTAAGGCTTTTGATTCTGTTAATGACTCTTTGCTACTTTATAAACTGATTTTAAGCGGTTTTCCAACTAACCTTCTTAGTTGGACCAAAGCACAAAAACCTATAAAGTTATATTTCATAATTCATATTCCCGGGTTACCTATGGAGTTTTCCAAAGTAGTCAACATTGCTTGATCTCCATAGCCCTAACTGTTCCAAGTGCATGGTAATGATATTTTACAGAAGCCTACAATTGGTCACTTCTGTGTTTCATAAAGTGGCATTAGAGCGCTTAAATAAGAAGTAAATGATCTACACTCAAAAAAAAATCAATCCATACGGTATTAAATCAATCCCAATCGGTAATGAAAACAACGTAATCCCAGATATTCTTGACCCGATCCGAAAAAGGTTGAGTTGATCCGACTTTTTAATCCTAAAAAGGCTTACATTTATCCCGGGGTAATCTTAAAAAAGATTGAATTAAGCAAAAAATTTGAGAATAATTTAATCCCAATACAGGATTATTTTAAGCTTGTTCGAGATTGTTTTTGAGCTCAATATGTAATATTGATTTGATCCCAGGAAAGATACCTCTCTTCTTCCTTTCCTTCGCCACATTTCACATAAGCCAATCCTTATTCACATCAAGTTCCACACCAGCAACAAAGATATATACAAATTTTTTGTGCTCAACTGGGTTTCGAACCCTCGACCATGCGCACTTGAATACGAATGGAATGGCATCTCATCGCTAACGACCATCGCCATCGTTTGTTGCCGCATGTCAAAAATGCTTCTTAAATATTGTCGCTCTCGCAATCTAATCAAAAATGTTACTTAAATTTTGTCGCTCTCGCTCTCTTATTTATGAACATGTGATCTCAAAGGGGATTGAAGTTAGCACATTTGGGATGAAACAAGTTCGAAAGGCTTGGGAAAATCCCTGAAAGATTTAATTTTGTAGAATATCCTGAAAGTCGATATTGAATTTTCAAGCTCATGCCGGGCTTAGTCCAAGATTAAAAAGATTGAAAATATTCTGACGTTTTTTTTTTCTCTGTAGGGGCAATTCTTGATCAATAACTTAAATGTGACTCTCATGTAAATGCTACTGTTAATAATTTTTATGTAAAATGTAAAATTGGCTCAATAGCCCCAAAGGGGCCAGGCCATGACACAACAACAAAATGTCAGTGTGCGCCAACATTTGACGAGAAAGGTAGTGCCTCCGCTTGTAATTTTTTTGTTGTTTTGATTTTGGACTTGGAGGTGGATTTTTTTAAGTGAATTTATTGTTTTGTTGTTGCAGCATTGCAAAAGAAAAGTGTACACATACATTGTTTTTGGATTTGGGGGTGAAATTTTATAAGTCAAGTGATCTCTTGTTATCGATTTGTTGTTGCTGCATTGCACATAAAATGTTTACATACTTAAATATTCACTGCCTGCACTTGTCAATTTGTTGTTTTTATTGTTGCTTCATTACAACAGAAAATGTATACATATTCACAATTATTAATTATGCAACAAATATAAGCTTTGAGAATGCCGAGACCTACTATTTTCCATTTTTCAGTTTTGAGGTCCGATCTTAATGTACATCTGTGTAAATTGCTTTGTAAATCGCATGTGCGCCGATGACTTCCTCAACGTAATCCCGCATATTCTTGACCCGATCCGAAAAAGTTTAGTTGATCCGACTTTTTAATCCTAAAAAGAATTACATTTATCCCGGGGTAATCTTAAACAAGATTGAATTAAACAAAAAATTTGAGAACCATTTAATCCCAATACAGGATCATTTTAAGCTTGTACATCTATATAAATTGTTTGTAAATCGCATGTGCGCCGATGACTTCCTCGCTTACTCTCCGTCTCTCTCTCGCGCTCTCACCAAACGCGCTGGGCCACAATGTATGCAGAGTGCCATACCTGTATTAGTTGTATCATGGGCCAGGCCACGCTTCTCTCAATCTCTTGGCGTGTGTGTTTATAATTTTTCGCACAAGAGAAAGGGACCACAGTTTAACGCCGAATCCGAACGGCAAAGTTTGAGAATTTTGCTTTTTCATGGCTTGTATAGCTGGCGCCAATGGGTGAAGATGACCGGATGTGTTAAAGGATTTTTTGTAAAGAAAGAAAAACACTTTAATTAGTTGGTCCGAAGCGGAATTGAACCCACGCCTCCCGCACAGCAGGCCGACACACTAACCGCTGAGCCACACCCGACCTTCCTTCTCCCTGTTACATACTTTTGCACAACCTTAATATACTCCGAAAAGCTTTCGTAAAATTCCGACAGGCCTCTTACACTGGGTCGAACTCAGACAAACTAAAATTTCCGTTCCTGACGTCGCTAACTTGACAAGCACAGGCGATTACTTGACAGACTGAAACAGCTGATTCAATTCCGGTGCTCATAAGCACAAAAATTAGTTTGTAATTTTCCCGACACCTACCCATCGGAATGTGAGCAGCAAAAGTACGAGAAAAATTATCGACTGTCGTAATTTGAAACCAACGGTAAGATTTTGCAATGCCCATGACTTCTGCATTCTATATATGTATCTTCTAAATATCGCTGAATATTAAAAAAAAGAAAAAGAAGAGCAAATTCAAATGCAAGCAAATCAAAAGTGACAGTGCAGTGGGACCGTTTCACTTTTGTTCTTTGTTTGACAGTTCTTTTTGTACGATAGCATAATCACAATGGGCGTGTTCACCAGCAATGATGATTGCTAATTTTTGCGATTGTTTTAGATGCGAATCAATCACAAAAATAGATTGTTAGATTTTCTTGATTTTGATTTGTTATAGATAGCACACGGCTGTCAACAATAAGCAACTAAGTAATTTTACGAGGCCTCTTTTAAAAGATAAAGTTTCAGGACCGTTTCAGAATGTCCCTTGCATCGTTTGAAGTACTCTTAGCTTTTTACCCTTTAAATACTTTATTAAAATTAACATTGGCAGACATTTCTTCGTGTGGTCCTGGATGAACCAATTGCCAACGTGAAATTTGGCTGCTCTCAAAACTGGAGTTAAATTAGTAAATGACAGTTTCGATATAGGAACAAGATCTGGTCGCCGGGCTTACAACCGAGATCAAATGGCTAACAAATTTTTGAGGAAAGCCAAGGGGGATACCAAAAGCAGCTAGTGCTTTTGAAGACAGTCATACAAATTTAATAGTCTGTTACTAGTTTCATTAAGTTGTTTATTGTCGAAGACTCAAAACTTCCGCCAGCAAATATATATCGTTGCCTGGAAATTTGATCAAAAACGTTCACCAGCATCCAAACATTTATGATAGATGATTGGTTTTTGCCAATGTTACTTTATGTGTGATAACTCAACTTCTATCCATCCGATGGTCATGAAATTTTGACTGGATGTCTATTGTTGATGTACCGGACAACAAATGGTGCAGTCACCCATTAATGGATATATTTAAACAGTCCAATTTATTATAAGCTGCTTCCCGTTTTATCCGACTCGAAGGACCAATGTTTGTGTAGATCATTTAGATGTGACTTCGTTTTGAAAGATGTGTGTACATCGTATGGAAAAGTCATGTTCATGTGTAAAACCTTTCTTCTGTTTTTTGCAAAATTAAACTTTTCTCTGTTGAGGAATTTGCATACATTTGCTTAAAACTAAATCAGGAACGCTGATGCTTCCTCTGTCTATCGTATCTTTTCTCCATTGGTACAGGGTATAACAAAAATAACAACAAAAAAGTATTCAGGCCAGGTCCTTGTTGGCTTGTGGCCCCCGAAAGTAGGCAATAGTCCTGCTGCTTTCGGTCGCTGCTTGCCTGTTCCAAATGAATTTCTGGAGCTTTGAAGATTATAAACTCACTTAAGAGACGCTTTGATGTCGACATGTTGAGCATGCTCAAGTCACCGCTCCAAAAATGTAATTAGCTTAAGAGGATCAAAGGAGCTTCAAGTTGTTGCCCCGGACGACCTGCAAAACGGCACAAGTTGCATTCAAAGGATATGCCAACAGGCGAACAGCAAGTCCAAACAAGTGAAGCGAAACAAACAGAAACATAAAACAAAAAGCAAATATAATAACGAATTGAAAATAAAATTGATAAAATGCCATAAATAAATTGCCGGTCAAATAAACACACATGAAAGCAAACTGCAGCACTGCCAGTTACACAGATACTGTACTGGTGTGTGTGTGCGTGTGTGCAACTGTATCTACTTGTGTCTAGGCATGTAACTGTGGCATGTATTTAATGAACTGGCAACATGTGTAGCATATTATTTACACAATTTAATGTATTTAATGCAATTCTTTTTGCTGCCAAGCAAACACACGGCCCACAAACGACGTCCCGCCTGTCCTCGTGTGTGTGAATGTGAGTGTGTGTGTAACTGAGGGGTAACCAATACAAATGCAAAGATGTAAGTATATGAAATGTGAATAGGTTCGCAGGATGTGCGCGCAAGTGCCAGAGCCATTATGTGAGTGGGGGCCATCCACGTCACCCGCAGCAATAACCACCACAACAACAGCAGCCAATGTGTGAGGGGTAGCTACCCCATGTCGCTACAACATTACACCCCTGTGTGTGTACCGGTATGTGTCTGGCCTGAAGTGCCCCTGCTCACTCATCCAGTCCCGGCTTTATGTTCGTATTTGGCTTTTTTTCGCTTTTGCGGCTAATACCCCACAGCTCCCCACCCCAGTCCGAGGGGTACACATATTACATATGTTTAGATTTGTTATTCATGCCATGTAAAGGAGCTCTGTGTGCTTGTAAATGGCATTACATGTATATATATTGTAGTGTGCTTGGTACATGAGCATTGGCTTACCCACTAGTCAGAAAGGAGCCAGCAGCGGCTGGTGGACACTAATCGCTATGTTGTAAACTGCTGTTAAACATACACATCCTAGAGCTGAAGAAAGACTTAGATGTTGGATGCATATAACACATTAAGACAAGAAACTTTTGGTTATACGAGGGAGAAGCAATCACTTCAGAAAACATTGCTGAAAGATGTTCATTACACATGCGGGTGTCATCGATAAAAAGACACCATGGTATCTTCTAATTGCTTAAATTAAGTTATGAAACTCTCGATATATGGAATATAAAATTCAATAAAATTGGATCAAGAGTGTGAGAAATGCTTAATAGCCTTCATGTGTGCCTGAAGTTGGACCGTCGAAAAGTATGCAACATTTTTTAACTCTGCTATTTATCATCCGATCTTGATGAAAATTTCAGGGCAATTGCAAAAAATTTAGATCGATATCTTAAAAATTGTGGGAGTTATACAAGATTTTTTATTGTGGCGCGGTGGTGGGCGTGGCAAAAATTTGAAATAAACTTGATCTGCGTGAAGACAATAGGAGTCCACATTTCAAATTTGGTTGCTCTAGCTCTTCTAGTCTCTGAGATCTAGGTGTTCTTACAGACAGATGGACAGACGGACGGACGGACAGACGGACATGGCTATATCGACTCGGCTGTTGATGCTGATCAAGAATATATATACTTTATATGGTAGGAAATGATTCCTTCTGCCTGTTACAGCATTACAGCATTCAAAAAGTGGGCCCTTTTCAGGCTGTCAGAAAAAAAACAGTGTCACCCTTAGACACGATGAAAAAAAAAAGAAACGAAACGACTTTTCTGTCTTTTCTCAACGTGCTCTTTGCTCAATCAACGAGAATTTGTTCGCCTATTTTGTCCCCCTTTTACGCTTTGCCTGCGATGAAATGTATAAAGCAGGCATGCCCAAAAGCTGCATAGGACAGAGCACTCACCAATACTCACAAAGATAAGCACCAATACCAATAATGAAATTGTTGTTGTTCAGTTTGCTTGCGCTCGCAAACGCCAATCAAAGAAGAGAACGAAACCGGTTTTTGTTCTACGCGCCGCATACACACGAAATCGTTAGCGTGTGTGTCGTTTTGTATGCCTCGCGCCCTGCGTGTATACGATCATTGATTTCCTATCTTTGGTGGAATTACAATAACAAAACGTACCCAAAGAGCATACGGCTGGGCATCGCTGGTATAAAGCAACGACAGAAACTTTGCTCAGTTGCTTATGCTCAGCTGCTGAGAGTCGAACGAAATTATACCAGATCCGGCGAGCCATAGCTACCACGAGCCGAAGTCAGTCGTGTTTTTACGCAAAGGCTAGCCGAACTCATGATTGTGTGAATCGGTGAATATTCAATGGCAAGTAAACCGGCAGTAGTCCGGAGAGATCTCTTTTGTTCACCAACACTAGCACACTTTTTTGTCCTCTCCATTTGTCATCAACTACTCTGAAACAGAACACACGAGAAAAACAAAATCAAGGGTTCAAGGGTTGAGAGATTGAACGAGTTTATTAAACAGCATAGAACAAAGTTGTTGACAATATTTTGCAGCAGGGTCGCAAAGCTTCTTATATGTTTTCGCTGTTTATATTCGCTTAGTTGTGAGTTTCTTACATAAGACAGGACAGAACTTTTTATCGAATAACTAGTTTTAGTGAAAAACTTTTTTGTTTTCTTTATAAGTTTTCAATGCTTTTTCATAATGCCACCAAGTATTCCTGCAATAGAAAAGATAGGTCCGAAACAAAGTCTTGGTAAGATAAACTTGTTTGTTTTCGGTGCTATCGCTCCCAAACTTGATATTTATTTATTATATATGATTCCACATAACTCTGCTAAGATTGATCCAAATCGGATGACTATAGCATTTGGCTGCCATGGACGTTTGGTCGAAAAAGTAGTTCTTGTGAAAAAGCTTTTTATTTTCAATGTTAATATTTTCCAGTTATTAATATTATCTGGTTCAACCGGATTTTGGTGAGTTTGATCCAAATCGGATGAATATATGGTATAGCTGTCATATAACAAAATGGTCAGCCAAAGGGTTGTGGCGGTTCCAGTTCATCCAGCTCCAATCGCAGATCCAGTTCATCTAACTAGGTCGCACATCACTAACAACTATCGATACCCGACTGGATCGCGCCTTTTTTGTACATATATATTCAACACACACTCACACACACTTAACTCTTGGCCATTCTATGATACTAATTCTTACACGCAACACCAGACATTCGACAAGACGCCATCTCCAAAAAACCGAAATAAATCCTAATCTATGTTTCACATTGGATGGTTAAGTGGCTTAGGTCGCAACATGGTCAAAGTAGTGGCGCCATCTATTGCTCAGTGTGGCGAATCACTCGGCTAACATTGTTCAAAGCGAACATTGAATTGTTGAATTAAAATCATTTAAACCCTTCATTTATATAAATTATACTAGCTGCAAGGGTATATAAACTTCGGCCGAGTCAAAGTTAGCTTTCCCCAATTTTTTTTATTTTCAATTCTTATACTCTGCACCAAAGGTACACAGAGCATATTAAGTTGGTGTAAACGTATGTAACAAGGAAAAGGAAACATCTCCGACCCTATAAAGTATATTTATTCTTGATCAGCATCTAATTCAAACTTTATAGTGGATCACCTGTTACTTGCAAGCAGATCAAGTTTATTTTCAATTTTTAAGACGCCCCTCCCAATTTTTACAACGCAATTTGAAAAAATGTAGATTTGATTTGTAGAGAAGGTACGAAGCCCTTTTAATGCTAAAACCCACGCTCCAAGTTTGGTTCTAAAAAAAAAACGAATTACATATAGTTTTGTATTTGAAACTTTTTCTGTGACTTAAACTCGGGGCCCTTGGACTGAACACGATAGGAATGCCGCCTTAACGCATTCTGCCATCGCACACGCTGTTTGCTGCACGCCTAAGATACTACTTATATTGAATCAGCCTAGAAGTGTACACCATGAATCATTGCATAAATCAGACCACTTGTAATTCTCAAGTTGGAACTCCGTGCATGATCAATATAAGAGGGCCAACTGAAAAGTGGTGTTTTAATATGGTGAAAATATTGTAATGTGGCTGAAAGGATGTGCCATCAGCATAAGTGACTATAAGTGTGTTTGGGTACTGTATGATTCTTTTCCTGATTCCTTTAAGAAAGACTTTAAGGCTTAAATACTTTAATAATTGTTCAAACTGTTTTGATTTTGTTTGTGCTAGTCCATGTGAGGATCTAGATTCAATGCGTAAAATTAAGTCAGATGCTGTATGCCTTGATGGCCTAAGCCCCAAATTTATAAAAATTCTGCTACCAAAAATCATAAGCCACTTAACGCACATTTTTAACACAGCAATCACCACTTCAACATTCCCAACCGAATGGAAAACTGCTAAAATAATATCAGTCCCTAGGGGTAAAGCCTATCTGCATACTCCCTTACCATTCTAAGGTCTGCAACACAAATAACCAGCTTCCCAGCCACTAAAAAATTCCTCAACAACAACCAGTCTGGATTTCGGAAAAATAGGAGCTGTACTACAGCAATCATTAAAATAGTTGAAGACATCCGCAGAAATTTGGACAAAAGCGACGTAACTTTACTAACACTTCTTGACAACAGTAAGGCATTTGTCACCGTAAATCAAGAAATACTACTAGCTAAGTTAAGAAATCTATACAACTTCTCCGAAACGTCTATAAAACTAATGCATTCATACCTAAACTATAGAAATCAAGCAGTCGTATCAAATGCAAACATTAGAGTTTCTCCCTATTACACGTGGAATCCCACAGGGAGCAGTTTTAGGGCATCTTCTGTTTGCAGTGTATGTTAATGATCTTCCCAGTGTGTTGTCAAAATGTGAAGTCCATATGTATGCAGATGATGTCCAAAAGTATGTTAGTAGTCCATTGAGTCACATTGACCAGTGTATTAGTGAGTGTAACAATGATCTGTTTAATGTTAGTGAATGGGCCAAGAAAAATGGACTTAGCATCAACCCCATCAAATCGAAGTGCCTTGTCATACACGAAAAGATCTTAAGTACTGAAAACTTTGGAAAATTAGAAATTGATGGAGCATCTATACTGTATGTTAATAAGGCTGAGAACCTTGGAATATCTTTCAACAAAACTCTATCCTGGCAGGATCATATAAATAAGGCAGTTGGGAAGACTTACGCACTGCTTAGGCAACTATCGCTAACCCAGAATTGTTCACCTATAAATATACGACTGCTGATGCTGGTAGCCAACACAAATTAAATGTAGCTTTTAATAGTATTGCAAGTTATATTTATGGGCTACAAAGAAGGGATCACGTCACAAGCTCTGCAGTTAAAATATATGACCTCAGCCTAAAAGCTTTGATTAGTTATAGAGTACTTTTATTTATTCACAAAATAATCTACAGACAAAATCCAGACTACCTGTTTAACATGTGAACCATGAACCAGCAATCTTGTCTGCGTGAGAAACAGACTGGAATGTTCCGACCAACACTTTTTCGTAAACGCTGTTCGCCTTTGGAACCAATTATCACACAACCTTAAAACTATCACTGGCGCACACACATTTAGTAAAGACCTCAAAACACATCTTCAGAGAGCCGTCTAAACTCTAGACAAACAAAACTAATAGATAAATATTTAATTAAGATATATTAAGTACAAAAAATAACAATCCAACATATTTTTCAAATGTATACAATTAATATTTAAATTTTTAATTATAAATCTATGATAAGAATAATGATAAATAATTTGTGTGACTAGTGCAGTAAGATAAGTTAACAAAACTTGTAGCACTAGGATGAATAATAATAAAAGAAGGATTTTCCGCAGTTGGGAGGAAGGACTTCAGCATAAAAAGCAGGCCGTCGTGCCATTCTCGATCGAAGACTTGTCGAACGTTCAGTTAGACAGAAGAGAAGTTAACACCATAGTCTCCAGGATGTGGTTGCAAGCCTGTTCTGCTGCTCCATTTACTCTGTGGAATCCAAATTGGTGTTCTCGGAGGGCTTCGTTCACTGCACTGACCAACAACATACACCCATTTTTGCCATCACAATGCGGGGATTTTCCTAAATGCCGTTGTATGCTCATATTTTTTTTTTTGGGGGGTTCCCTTAAATATTCTTCACATAGATTCGTCATTTCAAGAGCTCAGTTCTCAAAATAGCTTTTTCTAGAACTTTATTTTTGAAGACACCTTTAAAAGTATGCCTAAAGGAAAGCAGTTCAGTATTCGGGAGAAGGAGAGAATTATTTTATTATCTGAACAAAATGTACCAAATCGTCAAATAGCAGCTCAGACAGGTTGTAATGAAAGTTCAGTGAGTCGATTTTTAAAAAAATATCGTGAGGTGAAGTGGAAAGGAAGCAAGGATCGGGAATGAAAAAATGCACCACTGCACGAGAAGATCGTATTATCATGAAAACGAGCCTGCAGGATCGCTTTAAAAATGCAGCTGAGATAGCATCTGAGGTACGGCAACAATTTGCAAAGGATGTTTCGACCCGAACAATTCAACGTCGTTGAAATAAAGTGGGTTTAATGGCAAGGACTCCTGCAAAAAATCCACTCCTAAATAAAAGAATGAAGGAAAATCGGCTAAACTGGGCCAAGGAAAAGAAAAATTGGAGTGATTCCGAATGGTCACGAGTCCTATTTTCGGATGAGTCCAAATTTAATCTCATTGGACCCGATGGCTCTTGCAAGGTGCGCCGTAGAAAGGGCGAACGATATTTGGAAAATTGCTGTGTGGGAACCGTTAAGCATTCACCATACATTATGATATGGGGATGCATATCTAAATATAAAACTGAATCAATTTTAATGATTCAGGGTATGGTGAACGCGGAAAAATATAAAGATATAATTTTAAGTGGAGTTGTGCCTAGCATTGGCATTGAGGCAATAAGTGAGAAAGAAGATCCTATTTTCAAGATGATTCTGCACCTTGCCATCGGGCTCGATCTGTAAGTAATTCAGTGAGCTTTTGTAATTAAAAAAACTTAATCAATGAATTTTGACCTTCTTCTTAACGAAGATAACAATTTTGAAGGAAGAATTGGGCATTAAGTCCCTAAATTGGCCCGGAAGCAGCCCTGACCTCAACCCAATAGAGAATCTGGGCCCTTATGGCTACGAAAATAAAAAAAAAGGAAGCCTAAAACCATGTGAAGGATGTGATAGAAAAAGTATGGTTCGAGGATATCACCGAGGAATATTTAAGCACTTTGTACAATTCGATGCCCAATGGGGTAAAATGTGTAATTAAAGCAAAAGGGGGTACTACAAAGTACTAATTTAAATTTAAAAAAAAAAATTAACATTAATTTGATACAAAATATATATTAGATTATAGCAAATTAAGTATACTTTTGGAAAAAAATCATTATTTGTTGAGTATATGCACTATAATAATTATATATTTTTATACCCGTTACTCGTAGAATAAAAGGGTATACTAAAGTTGTGCAAATGTATGTAACTGGTAGAAGGAATCATTTCCGACCATATAAAGTATATATATTCTTGATCAGTATCAAAAGCCGAGTCGATATTGCCATGCCCGTCTCTCCGTCTGTCTGTATGAACACCTAGATCTCAGAGACTAGAAGAGCTAGAGCCACCAATTTTGAAATGTAGACTCCTATTCTCTGCACGCAGATCAAGTTTATTTCAAATTTTTGAGATATCGATCTCAAATTAAAAACTTAAGTTTATATTCGCAACATTTATAAGCCCTCCAATTTTCATCAAGATCGCATGATAAATAGCCGAGTTAAAAAAATGTTGCATACTTTTCGGTTGTCTCACCTCAGGCACACAGGATGGCTATTAAACATTTCTATGCATGAGTAACGGGTATATCGAAGTCGGTTAGAGCCGACTTTAACTTACGCTCTCGTTGTTTGTTAAAGTTGTCATAATTATGAAAAGTCACCAAAATTAATATGGGTCTGGAAAAAAACCTTTTTCTGAAAAACTAACATTCATAAAATAGAAATTGCTATGCACTTTTATTTAAAAATACTCCATTAATCAGTAAAAAAAATAAATAATTGGGCAATTCGGAAAACATTTATAGAAACCCCAAGCAAGAAAACATACAAGTATGCGAATATTTAGACTGCGGCTTTTTTTGTGGCGCTGGGTGTACGTCTCAAGAATATTCTTTTGAGTATTTTGCAGAAGTTACACAATCGGGTCATCGAGTTATGCAGTATTTCCAGAAACTGATTTCTGTCAGATTGACTAACGTACTTCATTTGGAGAGATGGGACTCATGGGAGATTGGGGGCCAGGGTCAGCCTCAATAAAACATCTTCCAGAAAGACGAAGTTAAGGGCCACGAATCCGCGCTCCAGGCCGTTAGCTAATTCAATTCGCCGGATTGAAAGTCCTCGACTCGGGCTCAGGGCTGTCTCTTGATGGACTTAATGCACTTCCATAGTGCGAGACCTCGGTTAACACACGCTGGGTAAATGTTTCGAAGCTTCTCGTCGAAATACTCAGTTTTGGTATGATTTTATTGAAATTGTCCGAGATCAATTTTAATTCTTTGTACTGAGTTCACATTGATCCGCCCTTGAATTCGACCATCTTCTATGAACCACCTGCTTTTATAACACACCCCCCGATACAATCTTCTTTCTTATGAATTTTTCAAGTTCGAGATCATTTGGAATCACTGACACATAACTATAGTTACAGCATCACTACTTAATCCTCCTGCGCTTGACAGATCGACTGGCAAAGACCAACCAAACCTAATCCCTAGTTGGGATTCCCAAGAAACTTCATTCTAATGAGCCCAAGACTTTACTACAAGCTAATTTTGCTCTATAAGACAATTATCTCTTCAAATTACTAAAAATAAAATGTCATTCTTGGGAACCCAATCAATTACCCAAATATTCAACTACTTATTCCAGCTCCCTTTGTGGCCTAACGTGCCACTTTCACTTTTCTTGCCGTTTGCCGCTTGCATTCAACATTCAACATCAATAATAAACCCATTTGGCTGCTAAGCGTTGCACTAAATGTTTGCCATAAACTTGGGGGCCTGTGCCCGGACCCGGCGCCAACATCATAAAATGTAGCCAGGCCGAAGAAGAGTGAAGCATCAGACGCTCATCGGAACTACAGCGAGACACTGAGGCTACCAACGGAGACCGAGACGGAGACGGGGAGGAGTAAGTTCAAAAACCCCACGACCACACGACTATTATTGTGGTGTTGCCATCTGAGTTTATTGTACTTTAAGCGTGCAGAGCGGCAAGCTCTAATTGCGGTGGTGTGTGTGTGTGTCTGTGTGTGCGAGCGAGGAGCGTGCGAGGTGGCCGTGGCCCTAGATGGGCCATGGATATAGCTGATGATGTTGATGACGACGATGATGGTCTTGATGATGAGAATGATGATCAGAATGATGATGGCATGATGTCTATGAAAATGCTTTGGCCAACAATGTCCACAGCAGCTCTAATTGTTTGTCGTGCCTGCACTTGCACTCGTGTGTGTAGCTGTGTCCCTTTCATGTTTGCTGCGTACAATTTTTTGACGCTTGAGTTAAATTTCAAAACGTCAACGTCTGCGTTCTAGCTCAGAGCTCGCTGTCTCCGCATGGGATATGCGATATGAGTAGGGTATGCGAGGTATATGGTGAGTGCGAATAAATATATGGAAAAGTTTAAGGTAAATGTTAAGTATAGGTCCATAATGGCCTAAAACAGGGGTGCCAAGCCTATTCCGCAAGCCACGCATTTGTTTTTGCTTTGCGCAAAGGAATAGCCAGCGCGCATACGATTCACGCGGCCATAAGATTATAAAAAGCAAAAACAATTTCATTTGCGTGCTCTCCTCTCTTTCTTTCCGAGCGAAGGTCTGCAACAACAATTTCATATGTGTCTCTCTTCTCTCTCTTCCATGTATCCGACAAACTCGAACGCAACAACAATGTTGCTTATGCGTTGTCAGCGATCGCTTCGCGAGCGTGTTCTTGAGACAGCAACTACCACACACACACACACACTCACACAATCAAAAACCGGGTTTCTCTTTCTATTTCTTGTGGTTGTTCTTGCTTGAGTTGTATTTTGTGCATTTGTATTGGCTTTCACGCGCTCGTAAGCTCATTCTGGGCACCTAAAATTTTGAAAAAAATGTCCTCGATGTACCGCGAATTATGAAGAATTCACAATAAACAAGAAAGAAAGTCGGTCAAGCCCGACTATAACATACTCTGTACCCTTACACTCGCATTTGCTCAGGAGTCAAACGGCCAGTTAACACCCCGCGCACAACGCGGTGCGCTCTCTAAGTTTCTCTCTCTCTTTCTCTCGTGTTGAACGGTTAGGGTATGTTGCTGTGGTTGTTGGTGGGGGGGGTGGGTGGTGTTAACTGGCCGTTTTTTGCCCATAACTTGAGTATGGCTCATCCGATCTTTATCATTCCTTCAGCAAATCGATAAATAATTTTGTTTACAAGGTATCTCTAGAGGGAACGAACGATCTATCTCCGAAATTGTAGGAGATATGAAGTTTTTTCGAAATTGCGGGGGCGGGAGGGGGCGTGGCAAAAATTGAAAATAAACTTGATCTGCCTGCAAGTATAAGAAATATATGTCCCATACATGTCAAACCTCTATCTCTTACCATCTCTGAGATCTCTTCGTTCATACGGACGGACGGACAGACGGACGGACGGACGGACGGACGAACGGACGGACAGACGGACATGGCTATATCGACTCGGCTGTTGATGCTGATCAAGAATATATATACTTTATAGGGTCGGAAACGATTCCTTCTCCCTGTTACATACTTTTGCACAAACTTAATATACTCTATGTACCTTCGGTACAGAGTATAAAAATGTTGAATAACTCCCACAATTTTTCAGATATCGATCTCAAATTTAAAACGTTGATTTGTAATATCGCAATATCTATAAGCCTTGAAACTTTTATCAAGATCCGATGATAAATAGCCGAGCTAAAAAATGTTGCATACTTTTCGGCTGTCCCACCTTAGGCACACAGAAGGTTATTAAACATTTCTTTCCATGAGCAACGGGTATATCGAAGTCGGTTAGAAGGCACAAAGGATACGCTTAAGACCCTTCTACGGCGTCCTCGTCATCCAACCCTTTCTCCTCCTTCTTCAATCCTCCCACCGATTCCTCCTCTTCCACCGCTTCCTCTTCCCATTCCATTCCTTTGTAGTTTGTTAAATGTTATAGATGCGAAAATTAAAAAAAAAACAAAATCGGCCATAATGGACCTCAACTAAACATTTACCAAATTCAGTGATGACAACGGTACGCATATTATTAACTAGTCAAGGCCTGGTCAGTCGGTTTATCTGGCCGCTTCCTCTGCTTCCTCGAAAATTTTAAAAACTCTAAAGATTGTCTTTAGTTCATACAACAGTCCTTCCTATTTTTCGAATTTACCCAAAACAAGTAAGAAAGTCGATCAAGCACGACTGTAATCTACTCTGTTCCTGCAGTAGAAGCGCTGCTGCAGTGAACTTTCTATTGGTCAGAACTTGACCAATAGATGGCGCCACTGCTTGCTTTGAAAAATGCAGGTTAAGAGACTTACAAAACTGCCAGCGCAGCGGCAGCGAACTTTGTCTTGATCGTAACTTGATTATAGTTCATCCGATCTCCATCATTCCTTCGGCAAATCGAAAAATAATCTTGATTACTAAATATCTTTAGAAGGTACGAACTATCTATTTACAAAACTGAGGAAGATATTACGTTTTTCCAAATTGCGGTGGCGGCAGGGGCGTAGCAAAAATTGATAATAAACTTGATCGGCCTGCAAGTATAAGAAGTATACGACCCATACATGTCAAACTTGTATCTCTTACCATCTCTGAGATCTCTTCGTTCTTACGGACGGAGAGACGGACATGGCTATATCGACTCGGCTGTTGATGCTGATCAAGAATATATATACTTAATTATGTCGGAAATGATTCCTTCTACCTGTTGCATACTTTTGCACAAACTTAATATACTCTGTGTACCTTGAGTACAAAGTAGGAGTATAAAAATACTCCGAATTGTTTAAAAGGCTTAATAGCATGTTAGACGCTAATCGAGGTTCTAAATCGTATGAAAATTTGAGAAATCAGTCCTGAGAAATATTTGGATACCTAACGTTTCAGGATTAAAGCCACGGTACCCTATAAACTGTGAAAAGTGGATATGGTACAATAAGTCAAGGTGGTGACCTCAGACTAGCGCCTTTGGAGAGAATCGGAGTCCAGCTTTGGTGAGAGGCGTGGTCACGGAGCCAAAACACCCGGTTAATAAGCGACTCTAATTTGAGTCTACGCCCCGAGGAATCAATACACAACCACCACCGGGAGCCTAACTGCATCATCCTATGGTACCGATAACTGCTCCCGTTGTAACACCGACTAGCTTGGATTCACGGAGTGCCGACTGCGTTCTGCAGGGTAGTCACGCCCTTCATCGTTGTAGTAGAAAAGACAACCTCTTGAACTTGTGAGAATAGAGAAAAAATAAGTTTGGTTTGCTCGTCAAGCATAATTTTTTGAGAACATAATGTCGAACTATGGAAACGCTTGATAGATTTGACTATGTGACATCAGTATTAATGGTTAAGAAGTAGTTTACTGAATGTACCATGCCATAAATCGTCGTCAAAGTTTGTTCAATGATATTGCTGACGGTTGACCAGGAGTGTTTGTCTATGATTATCCGCCATCTGTAAGTAAGATAGCAAGTCCCAGAACGTTTTTAAAAGGTTCGGTCCGTAGTTTTGCACCCGTCATAAAGCTAAGGGTTCAAACTGCGGACTGGTACCTCAAAGCAACGAGCACGAGGATTTGATTATAAAGCTATTTAATTTTCCTGCTATTATTATTTATTAATTAGGCGTTTTAACAAATTGAATTAGGTGTCATTTTTTTAAAACGAATGTTTCCCAAAAGAGAAGATTCGTCTTCGGTCATTACCCTATAATTCTCGGTTTCTAAGCCGAACCGACTCTTAGGTGTTCGGTTCTTGACCGGCTTGCAGCCTTGGTTTTTGCACCAAAATTTCAAGAAATTTGCTACGAAAGTTCAAAAGTAGTCTCTTCTAGCAAATCCATTCCCTCCAGCTAGTTTAATGCAGAACGTTGTATTTGTCAATACTCTCTCCATTTAATCTTTGAGTTGAAGGCTTAAATGGATTTCCTTCTGCAACTTCTCCAAAGTCGCTTAGGTTTCGTATAAAGTTTCTGTCTTTTTCTCTGATGTGGTGAGGTGGAGTGGTGTTAACTCTAACCGAACCTCAAGTGCCGCTGTCGGATATCCGGATAGTCGTATTGGACACATTCAACTAATTATACCCGTTACTCGTAGCAGTGGCTTACGCAGGGGATATAAAATCCAAACTTAAAGATTTTTAGATCTCAAACTCACATTTATACTCGCAATATCGGTATACTCTGAAATGTTCAAAGAAATCGAAAAATGAAGTGTTCTTGACCCTTTGCTCAGTGTAAAAAGATTATTGAGCAGTGTAACTATCTGCTTGTGTTTGAACACAATTGCACAGGGCACCCAAAAATAGATTTAGAAATCGCAACCCCCAAAAGGAAGGGTAACATTTGTTAGCATATAAGAACATTTGAAAGCAATGCAAGATTGTGGGTCCAACCAAAAAAAAGTTATAAAAAGAGGCCAAGATTCGAATAAAGATTCATTCAGCTTCTAGAAGAGAGGAGCTAGTCCCTCACAAAGTATTTGTGTTTAGTTTACTCCGAGTGCACTCGTAAATTGCCTAACTAAAGGGCATGTCCTAGTCGACTTTCCCCACTTGGTGCTCGCATACTTTGCGTTTGTTAATGAGGAAGGAAATCGCTCTAATTGGATGTCAACAAACATATTAAAAGCCATCCGAGAGTCTGTGATATTGCATTTGCGTTTCCCCTTCCCAGTCACTGTCGCTGTCGCAGTCCCCCAGCAACAATCCCAGTCGCAGTCCATGGCTCCGATTGTGTGGGCCGTCAGTTTCCGGAAACTTTTTCGCGATAAGTTAATTGTATGTGTCGTCTGCAGTTTTGTAGTCTCAAATTGCTGGCAAAAATAACAAAAAATGTTTAATTGAATGAAATGGAAACTGCAATCGCAGATTGAATGAGCCGCCACTGATACCACTGGGATAAAAGGGCATTTATTGATATATCCGGACTTAACCCTGCACGAAAACGAGTTGCACACACATTTTTCTATGCCTTGCAGTGGCGAGTTCATTCAACCTCGCCCCAGTGAACTTAGCTGAGGTTATTTTTACCTCCAAGCAACATAAACCGCCCACCAACCCCCCTGTCTACAGCATGGCTGCGACTAGTTGCAGCGAGAGCAACTGGTCTGGTAAAGAGAGCTGGCTTTGGTCTGGTCTGGTCTTTTGGTCTTGGTGGCAGATTTATAGGGCCTGTTGCCCGCTTGGCGTTTTGCTTCACTGCAGTTTCTGGTTGTACTCGTCGTAGTTGCTGTTGTTGTTGTTGTTTCTGCCTCTTGTTTTGCTTCCTTATTAGGTGAAAATCGCCGCAAAGCCATGGGGAAGTCAGTTTTGATTGCCAACAGATTGATTTGTCATTTGGTTGCCGTTCCTCTCCAGTTACCAATGATGGGTGGTTCATGAGTAAGTGAACAAAAGTGATTTTATGGCTTTATTTTTATTCACTTGCTCAGCTGAACCCAGTTCAAGCCGAAATTATAATATTCTCTGGAGAGGTATACAAATTGAAGGAGTGGAAAACTGAGCAAATTATAACATGTGAGTGAGTAAAAATCCCCCACCTCACTTAAGGTGTTTGCGTTATGCACTCAAAGTGCGGCTCCTTAGTTATGCATCTCGCCTCGGACTCTGTGCATTTGATCTAATGGCCATTCACAGTAGCCAATGGCAGATAAATTATGAAATCAATAACAAAGTTGCTATAAGAGCGCGGACAAGGTTCATAATTGGCATGCAGACACTTTGAGATACATTTGTATCTCAGCATGGCGACCAGCGGCTGCAAGTGGCAAGCACAATAATAATTACCAGCTGCCACCGTTTGTCACATATGCAAATTGATGCGGAATTTCCACAGAACTCGTAGCTATCCGGCAATTTCCATAGCTGAAGCCCAGAGAGAACGCCTCTGATTGATAGCAAAGAATCAGAGTTGTTGCTGCCGGGCTCTGTTTTCATAAATAATTTTGCGTAAGCTGCGCCAACACATGGTGAAAGATGCTTACGTGCCAGCAGCCAGCCAGCCAGCAGCATTCGCCTGCAAGATACGAGTTGGAGCCGGCAGACTCTGTTGAAGCGCAAGCAGGCCAATGACCGTTTGACCGCTGTGTAATGATCGACGGTCCATCCATATGCAGATTCTTGGGCGGCCAAAATTGGTGCCATTAACGGTACGCATCCTGGCCAACGGATAAGCACAACTTATCTAATTTCCTTAGCTCGCACTTTCATTGAGTTTCGGCAATTGCCGTTGGCCAACGGAACCGCCACCCCCGCATGGAAGGCATAACCAATTGACAGCCGGGATTAGCATTTTGCGTCAACGTCAGTGCGCCTGTTATTGATTCGGTTTAGCATATTCAAATCTCCATTCTCGGCCATTTAACATATTTGCCTAAACACACCGAGAGCGAGGCCCAGGCCCGGGCCCAGGCCAGGTAGATGGTAATTCGGACGTTGTGTGTGGAAATAGAGGAAAAGTTCCATCACCATCACACACAGTCACCAGCCCATCACGTTTTATTTGATTTAATTCTTTGGCCAAATCTGGAGTAAAAGTTCACCAAGTAATTTATACTGGTGCAAGCAAATACCAAGCACGTGGATCACAACGATGAGAAGCCAACCACGCCAGGTGAGAAACACACTGAAATGCGGTGGGGACTTATGCAGCTACTGCGCGCTTTGTTGTTGTAGCTTTCGTAAGTTTAAATCTGTACCTAACGGTCTGTATTTTTAAAAAGATTGAGAACTCATATAACGATTTCAGTTGCTTAGTATTTTATCGGTGTAATACTAAATTTACCCAAACAGCAGTACCTGAAGCTACGACAAATATGTACCTTAATATTGATCCGAATTCCAACTGTGATAATAGCTTTAGCTTTATGTGTGGAAGTTCATGTGATGTACTTGAATGTATCCTCAAGATTAAATCGAATGCAGTGGGGCTTGATGATATGAATCCTTGATCTTGAACTTGATCATATCACTTATGTTATGAACACTGCCTTCACCACGTCCATCTTTCCAAATATGTGGAAGCTTGCAAAAATACTACCGATCCCAAAATCATCCATTGAATATAGACCAATATCGATTTTACCATACCAATCGAAAGTTTGCGAGCACCTAATGGCAAATCAAATTCAACAATTTCTAACGATAAACTCCAAACTAAATGATTGCCAATCTGGTTTTAGAAAAAACAGAAGTTGCACGACGGACATGGACAAGTAACTTTCCTATGTCTTCTTGACTACAGTAAAGTATTCGACACCGTGAATCATCAAATACTATGCACAAAGCTCAACGCGCTATTTAAATTCACGTACAACTAAGTACGTGTTAGTAAGTTAATTAAATCCTACCCAAGCAATAGACAACAGGCTGTAGTCGCAGGTTTGCGCACCTCCGATCTTCTTTCGATTACGCGAGATGTACCCCAAGAATCTGTTCTTGGGCCGTTATTGTTCTCTATGTATGTTAATGACCTCCCTAATGTCCTGTCCATCTGTAAGATACATACATATGTACGCTGAAGATGTCCAGATGTATGTAAGTCGTCCACTAAGTCAGTTAAATGAGTGTGTATCTATATTTAATGAAGAACTTACAAAAGTAAATAAGTGGGCCATAGAAAATGGTTTGGGACTGAATCCGCTTAAATCCAAATGCTTGGTGCTGTACAAAAAGAACCTTGATGAGCTGCAGCTGCCTAAGTTATGTGTTGATGGCATGCAAAGAAGTTATGTTGATGATGCTACCAATTTGGGTATCCGCTTCAATACTACGTTGTCGTGGAATGACCACATCAATAGGGCAACTGGAAGGTTGTACGGATTACTTAGGCAGCTCTTTTTATCCCAAAAGTTTCTACCAATTCAAATTAGAATGACAGTAGATAGAATGTATCTGATTCCTACACTATTTTATGGCGTAGAGGTTTTTGGGCATTGTGATGCAGCTAGTATGAATAAACTTAAAGTCGCGTTAAATTTTATAGCTCGCTATATATTCAATAGAAATAGGACTGAACACATAACGATTTTTGCAAATAAAATTTTTAATCTTTACCTTAGCCAATGGATAAAGTTAAGGGCCCTAATCTTTTTACACAACATAATCACTCGCAGAGAACCAATTTACTTGTATGAGAAGCTTAGATTTGCCATATACTCTAAAACTAATAATTTAATATGCCCTAAAATTAAACTGGCTAGTTCTGAGAAACAGTTCTTCATATATGCTGCTCGCCACTGGAGCACACTACCAAATTCTGTTGAATCCATAAAAGCGCTACGCAATTTAAAATTAAACTTAAGGAACATCTTGAGAGACAAAACATATAATACCAACTTTACTTTAACTATTTTTTTTTTTTTTCTTTTGACTCCTGCTTATCAATTTTTAAATGTATTTATAGCCACTTTTCTCGTGTGATTTATGTTTATAGAGACGATAATGATTAGTCAAAACATTGTTAGTCTTAAAGTATTATAAGTATAAAAAGAAAAATATTGTAACACATTGTCGTGACTAGTGCTGTAACTTAAAAGATATAATCTTGATGCACTGGGATAAAAAAACCAAATAAACTAAACTATCTACTAGAGATGCCTTATGGAAATTAGCATAATATTTCTTAGACCAGAGTCTTTGGAAAGCAGAGGAAGAGCACGTAAGCGGACCAAAACCGGTCCGCAATTAGAACCTTAGTCTTTGTAACGGTTTCGAAACTCCAAACCGAACCATTTGCTGAACTTCAGGCTTTCACGTTTCCAGGTTTGTGCTCGCAAAAAAAAAAATACATAACCGATCAAGGGAACCCATAAGCTATATACATTCTTCATCAGGGAGACGAGCTGTCCGTCTGTCTGTCAGCTTCGACGCGAACTAGTCTCTCAGTTTTAATACTATCGAGTTGAAATTTTTCTCAGAGTCTTCTTTTTACTGCACGCCGTTAATATGTCGGAGCCGAGCGGATATCTTACAGCTGCTATAGGAATCATTGGGTGGAAACTGAGCCATAATGAGAAAAAACCTTCTTGTTTTCAATGTCAGCGTCCCCAAACTCGGCCATTATTAATATTGAATGCTTTCAAACAGATTTGCTTAATTTTATAAATATCGGATGACTGTATCATATAGCTGCCATAGGAACGATCGATCAATGGGAAAATGGGTCTTAGTGAGAAAAACTGTTTTTTTTTTCAAAGTTAGCGTCCCAAAACTTCACCACTATTAATATTATATTATACGCTTTCATACAGATTCGCAAAATTTGGTTAAAATCGGATGACAATCAGCCCAAATTTGGTTTTAAAACCGGTTTGAAATCGCAAAAGTTTTGCGAAAGTGAAAACGGGACCATGGCTGTATATCTTGTAGCTGCCATAGGAACTATCGCACAGTGGGCTAGCTTGTATGGAAACTGCGGTCTAGAATACTGCCAGTAGATATATTGACTTGAAACTTTGTTTACGGTTTTATAAAATCGTTAGATATGGGATATGATAATTTGGGCGTGGCTAAGTCCTTAAGCTCGCACCACTACCATACCATTTTACCAAGTGTAAGAAAAAAGCTATATTAAAATTTGCCAATTGTTTTTAAATTTTTCTTTATTTTGTTTTGTTAGTTTTTGTATTAAAAGCCTTAATTTAACACAATAATAAACAAAAATAAAAAATTGAATAAGTCAATTACCCATAAAAAAAACAAATTTTGAAAAATAAATATATTGATGTAATCTTACATTTAAAAGTCAATCTAGAAAATCAAAAACATATTTTAAAAAAATTTACTTGTTCTTGGATGGAACACACCAAACAAATCAAACACAAAAACAACAGAGACCAAGACTATAACAGCTGCAGCGCAAAAACAAGTAACAAAAAAAACCAGCACTCTCAAGGCTTTGGGATATAACACACAATCCGGCACTTTTTTAAAAGCTTCACCAATTTGATCATATAAGTCCCATTGGAGTAATCAGGGGTAATCATTACTATTTCTTTGGCTGAAGTTATATCACATGGACAAGGCACACAAAAATTGGTACTGACTAAACATATTTACACAAATTAAAAACATTTAATTTATTAAAAACTTAGTACCTTTCTGTGCGATATTCAGATTCATTTTCTTTAATATTGGGTAGATTTAATATTTTAATTGTTTGAAATTTCATCCCAAAATGCTCCCACAGTAAGAACCAATATACTTATACTTAATGCTATCTCTTTTGAAGCCATTCTTATAGTGTAAGGTTGTCGATCTTTTGACTTTACATTTTTTATTTTTGGTCTAATGGCAAAAACCACTGTGCATCGGCCGAATACTGATTCTTAGTGAGAAAAACTTTTTTAATAAAATATAAAACGACTAACGGAAATGATTTGAAATACATACACTCAGAAAAAAAGCCAAGAACTTTGTAATTGAATCAAGTACAAATGGTGTCATTAGTACGGTAAGTACGAAAATACTTAATTCAAGTACGAAATTCTTATTTTAAGTAACAATTTCTTCAATCCCGAAATCCTTGATTTAAGACTGTTTTCGTATATTTTTAGTACATATCAAAAGTAGAAATAGATATAGAAAATAGGTACAAAATATTCTTGGTTTAAGCCCATAAAATTCTAAAGCTATTTCCAATTGTTTTTGGAAAATATACCTCTGTATTTTATCAAATAAGGTTGGACAAATCAAAAGGAAACGAATTAACGAAAGACCAAGATGGTATTACTGTAGGTCAGAGTCCTTACTCTGTAACCAAAGTGTTAAAACCAGAAGAAAATTTTAAGAACAGATTCGATTTAAAATAAGTCGGTCAAGCCCGACTATAACATACTCTGTACCAGTTCATTACGAAGTTCATTACGGCAGCGCGCTGCCTCGTGTGCGTTGGAACTTCGCGACGCTCCCATCTCTGCTTTATAGGGTCGGAAATGATTGCTTCTCCCTCTTATATACTTTTGCACAAAATTAATACACTCTATGTACCTACAGAGTATTATAATTCGCATTTTCCATTGTACACTTTGTGGAGCTTGCACGGTAAGTCTATGTTGTCTTCAATCGAAGATATTTTGTACTTGAACTAAGAGCGCGCTTTTCTTAAATTTTTCTTTAAATTTTTTATCGATGAGTGCTCAACTCTCACCAGGAAAAGGATATCTTAGATCTGATATCTTAATCTATTTCCTCAATGTTCAAAAAATATGTAAATTTGCGTATTTTCTATCAAAAACCATTCTACACCATTCGCTTACCGTTAAGCACTGCCACATTGAGTAAAATGAAGCGAGTTTAGATACAAAATATTAGGGGCCAATTCTCAGTGAAGTCTCCAAGAGCACACAAACACTTAAACTGTCAACGCGGCACCAAGTTTCTGGCATTGCAAGTTATGGAAACACAAAAAATTGGTAAGAAAAACTGCAACACTTGCATGGCCAAGTCCAAGAGCGACAAAAGTTGGCAAAAAAAATTAAAGCAAGAAAACCAAAATACTGTTAACTGTGCAGAAAATTGAAAGAAAAAGAAAAACATACACCGAAACATTGACCCAAATGTTTAGATCTCAAACTCAAGACCGTTTAAGAGTCGTCAGGCCCTCGGCAAACATTGCATAAGCTAAAGCAACGTAAAATGCCAGCCGTTAAAAGTGAATCTGCCCCAAAAAACAACAAAAAAAAACTCAAAATTTGATCGAATTACAAAGTAAATTTAGAGGGGAAAGTGACTGATCGACTAGGGACTGACAGTTGTGCCAACAAATGTTTGGATATTTAGGTTTTTTACTACCTTCTGTTGGCACGTGGCCGAGACAAAAGGTGCAAAAGAAAAATGAAAAACCATAACGAAAGGAAAAACAGTTTGAAAAGTGAAAAGCAAATGCGGAAGCGCCAAAATGCAGCGAGGATGATATCCGGCAGGGTCGGAAAGGGAATCTTTTGGGGGAAGGAAATAACGGAACTGATGGTCAGAACAGCATGACAAAACAGATTTAGTCATTGGAGTGATAGTAATTATGCCTTCTGAAATTAAGGTGCAGAAGGATATATGGTTCAGATCTCGAAAAAACTCCTCCTCAGATTTTCGAGTCATTCGGATACATGTTGATGGAATTTACTCTCATACTGTATGTGGAAGGTAGTCCCTAACATGACGACTCATTTTCATGGTTCAATGTTGAGCAGAGTCGAACGTTCCGTCTAAGGGCTGTGGTGCTAGCTAGTTGCCTCGCTAAAGGAGCAAGTGGAAGATGATAAAATCTGGTGAAAGGAGAAAAACCGGCATCTGCTCTGTCACTGTTTAGCACCAGCCCGCACTAGGGGAAGCTTGCTGGAGATATTCCAGCTACGATCCCTTGAGAAAGTACACCCAAAAAAATTTGTATCACTATCAATTTGATACGCGTTGTCTCAAATTGAAACTGAAACAAGAATCAAATTTTTTGTATCAATTTAAACCTAGAGAGTATTAAACTGATATTTTGCAAACACTTCAGCCGGTAATGTGTTTTTTGCCGGCCCCTGCTCTACATTTGTCGGTTTCAGCATGAAGCACACAACCTGCCTGCAAGTATAAGATATATGTCCCATACATGTCCAACCTTTATCTCTTACCATCTCTGAGATCTGTGCGCTTATACAGACGGACAGACAGACAGTAAAATGGAATTAAATTATACAAGCTGCAATCGTATATAAACTTCAGTCGAGCCGAATTTAGCTTTCCTCAATTTTTGGAACTTAATAATTGTTCTTCTATCTTCTCACTTAGTTTTAAAGTCGAATTGAATACTGGGACCTGCATATTTTCGCGGACCCAGTCAACTCGCTTGCCTATAGCAGATTTAATAGCTGCAATAGTAACGATTCACCGCGGAAAGTTCCTTTCATCGCTTGTTTGTTTCAGTGGTACCCTTAGCACCGTTAGTTGGCCTTTAAGCAGGCCGGAACGTCAGAGCGAGAGCTGCCCTACACACAAAAAAAAAAATTTTCATCAAAGTGACACAAATTAGGCATCAATTCGAAACTATTGAGTATCAAATTCTCTTTTATACTCTAATTATCAAAACGATATTTTCGATAGCATTAAAATGATTTTTCGTGGATATCAAATTGATACTAGCTTGTATCACTTGTTGACACTATTTTGTTTTAATTTCGTAGTATCAATTTGATACTAGGTCTTATCAATGGGATATTTTAATTGTCAAACTCTTAGTATCCTTTTTTGGTACTAACTTGTATCAGTTTAATTTTTATACTCTGTACCTGAAGGTACATAGAGTATATAAAGTTTGTGCAAAAGTAAGTAACAGGGAGAAGGAATTGTTTCCGACCCTATAAAGTATATATATTCTTGATCAGCATTAACAACCGAGTCGATATAGCCATGTCCGTCTGTCCGTCTATCCGTCTATATGAACTCACAGATCTCAGAGATGGTAGGAGATAGTGGTTTGACATGTATGGGACATATACTTCTTATACTTGCAGGCCGATCAAGTTTATTTTCAATTTTTGACACGCACCCTCCCGCCCCCGCAATTTGGGAAAAACGTGTATCTCCCACAGTTTTGAAGATAGATTGTTCGTACCTTCTAGAGATATCTAGAAATCAAAATTATTTATCGATTTGCTGAAGGAATGATAAAGATCGCATGAACGATACTCTGATTTTCTGTTTCGGGTTTTGGTTACGGTTACGGTATAAAATATAACTGACAAATCATGCACACAAAATCGGCTCCATTCAAGTCTCATTTAATCAGTAAAAGTACTAAGTTCAAATTTCTTATGCAGAAGTATGGCGCTGACGAATCCAGGCTTTTTTAAAACTGCGTTGACGGCTAACTGAATTGTATGGGAAGCACATCTAATCCCTGAAAACACGCAATATTAATAAAATGATGTTCACTGCGCAAATTGTCAATTTACCAGTCCAGCTTGTCAACATAACGGCGTAACTTGCACTAATGCTGGGTTTGCCACAACGGATAAATGCTTTGGAAATTTTTGGAAGCTGAAGTCTTTCTTTTTCGTTCACATTAACAGGAAGAGATTTCCTTGAAAAAGGCGATAGCGCAAACAACATGTGTGAATACTTACGTTTTCATACAAATAAATTGGTAGTGAAATAACAATCAAGGCGGAAAATAAATAAGCAGCCAATTTTAGTGAATAAATTACATACATGAGGGTGCCCCAAAAAATTTTTTTTTTAATTTTCACGGGTGCTCAGGAATTTTTCCCAGATTTTTCGGAAAACGTTTAGAGGTCGCGCAAGTCAAATTTTCCCTAAAAATCGGGTATTTCGTGCTGTTTTTCAATTTTACTTATAACTTTGTCAATAATCACGATTTTCTTAGTTTTCAAATCAGCATTTTTAAAGAAAAATGTCCCAATTTTACTTTTACGATTATTGGGGAAAAATCGACTTACCGAAACATATGAAAAAAACTCAAAAATACTTACCCATATAAGCTTTCAGTAAGTGCCTGAGCAAAAACAGAAATTTTTTTGGGACACCCTTATATACATATATGTATGTAATATCATATGTAAGATTTTTGGAATTTCTGCCGGTCATTTTTTTTTATTTTGGCTCTATGTTTATAAAACCCAAATGAGATCGATCTTTTCTTAACAATACACAGAAAAAGTGTTTTTTCAATAGACTCAAATTGTACGTTCTGTTTTTATTACCTTCCTACAAGGCCATGGCTCAGTTTACCAAATACATTTTGGGGGTTGGCACCTTCTTCTTGGCCCGTGCCAATGGCTATGGCTTGTGCCGATCATCTTACAAAAAAAGGGTTCAGCTAGCACAGCTCGTGCCAAGCATCCGCCGTTGCTGCTTCTCAATCGACTTCTTTCGCCTGTGCCGGAAGTCCTTCTTGACAGCTTCCACATTCATTTGGGTTTTTTACGTTCTTGTAATAAAACGAAGGGATTTATATTTCCTATTGTACTTGCAGATGACACAACGTGTAATCTGTTTCGCGCAGCTGACTTATCTTTTATAATTCTTTCTTTATTTTTTGGCTAAAAATATCGAAATAAAATTCTGCAACATTTGAGTGTTGGCCCCCGTTGGGTTGCTGTTGGTATCGCATTTCGCGGAAGCAGCCTTCGTCGTCTGCTGACTCATGCCGCACGTTTTTATCCTTTTTGTGAGTTTGCCGTGGTGGCGGCTTAAGCCTTTTGAGTTGAGTAGAGGATTAGGCTACCGCAAATGTCACATAAAGTGGGCAGTGACCATTGTGGCGTCGTCTAAAGGATCATTAAGAATCCTGAGCTAACATGTGTATTTTGTGCGAATTTAGCCAAGTCATCTAAGGTAGGTGGAGTTTAGCTGAAGGATCTACGGCAACCAATAGGCAAGCAGGACTACCTGCCTGGCTACACACACACACACACACACGCACACAATGACAACCGCATAACCAGGGCACTCGATCGTGTCGCAGTTCGAAAGAAACAGCTGTTTCTTGAATGAAATCCAGGTGGGTGTGTGTGAGAGCAGCGCTCTCTACCTGGGACACATGAATGAAATTGCCTCTCATTCGCTCTCGCTCACTCAAGCGATCAACTAAGAGCAGCAGCTAAGAGCAACACACCTGCCATCTATCGCTCTCTTTTGCACTCTGCACTCTCCGGGCGCTGTCGACGTCGTCGTTGCCGTCGTCGTCGTCGCCGTTTACGCTCGTCGGCCGAGCATTTAAGCTTACGGCTTGACGAAAATCAAATCATAAGATCGACAACGTTCGACGAGCACAGATCAACCAAGAGATCAGCTAAAAGAAGCAGCTACAAAATTGTTAACCAAAAACTCGTGTCGTTTCGCCTATAATAAATTTTTTTTTGTAAGATTTTGCTCGGTTTCATAAGCAAAACAAACAATACAAAAAGGCAGTCGGCGGCTTATTAATAAACAATCAAAAGATATTTAATGGATTTTAAGTGTCAGTGACTCTGTTGGTGATAATAAAAGAACTTACAACAACAACAGCAACAGCTAAACCAGTATAAAGTTCCATACTAAAGTGGATTTAAATTAAACAAAGGAGCGGGAACAACAACAACTGATTTGGTCATACGCGTATTTTTGGTACAATGGCTGCCTACTACTTGGATCCCACTGGTCAGTACTGAAGAAGAAGTCAGCATCTTTCAATCTGCAAATGGCTGCCTACTTGGATCCCACGGGTCAATATTGAAAATTCAGCTTAAACTTTTTGAGAAACTTAAGACAACATGTCTCTGGCTTTGGATCCCACTGGCACCTACTAAGCAATCCTCAGTTTAGATTCCCCAAACTTCTTTAAAAAACAACAACAATATGCTGGATCCTACAGGCACTTATCGTCGTCCACGCGACACACAAGACACACGCCACAAACGGCGTCTGGATCCCACAGGCCAATATTAACCGCTTGCCTTACACACACTCACACATCCCCAAAAATTCCGGGCAGGATGGGGGGCGCACCATGGTTGCGTGTACCCGGCCGCGAGGAGACTTCCAGTTGTCGTCGCAGAAGAAAGTTCCAGCTGTGGACAAAATATTGCTAACAGAACTTGAACACTTGTATTTAACTAAATTATTTATTATTATTATTTAAATTAAATATTGTTCACAAAAAAGAAAATCACACCCACACATACACACACACTTTATATCCTATCAAAATCACAACATATATGTTATATATATATAAAAAAAAAAGTATTAAGTTTAGTGTCATATTTCATTTATTTAAAGCAAAACTTTTATGGCAAAACCTATTGACTAAGCTATTTATATGAAAATATTTAAAAATTAAAGAAAAACTCATATTTAAAATCTAAAACTTAAACCAGAAAATGCATTTTGATTGGACATTAAAATTGCAAGACAAATTGCTAGGGCTAATGGGAGGGAGGCTTCTGCATATTTGATGTATCTCGGGGCCATTAATTAATGCCTCCGGTGCAGGTAGAAAAAATTAAAAGCATTTAATCAAAATTGGCAATGCATGCGGAAGTAAAAGTTCAATGTTCGTTGCTGCTCCACAAGTGATTAGGTCAATAATAGCACAACAACTGCAACAACAACAGCCAGAACAGCTTTTTCAGCTTGCATAGAACTTGCTTACACAAAAAAAGCTCGCTCTCCGACTGCAGTACACGTTTTTCCAGCAGGAAGTAACCCCCGCGCTATTAATAGACACATTAGCTTTTCAGCAGTGAAGTTCAGGGAAATCGACTCACTCAGCTGATCGGCAAGGTTGCTGCTGACCCAGTTAAGTGCCACGCCTCGATAAAGTAAATAACCGCAAGCAGAACTTTCTAAGTGAAAGTTGGCCCGTCTCAGGCTACTAGAAAATACTGCAATATTTTTTGGTTTACCTCTGACGTCTTCGTCCCACCAGCTACAGCAAATGCCCCACACACAGACACTCGCATTATAACTTGACCTACATTTGTGCAAGACAATAACAACGAAAAAAATATACAAGACATACTGACAAATTTATACATACATACATACCTAACCACTGGGAAAAGAAAGAGCAAGAAATTTCCAACGGTACATGAGCTGGAGCTGGAGCTGGTGATGGGACCGGCAGGGTTTCTGTTTCTGTTGTTGCTTTCAAAAAATTATTATCGTAAAATTGATTTCATTGAAGTTGTCTTCGTCATCGCTTTTGCACGCGTCTTGTATCACCATAAAGCAGTAGTATGTGTTTTTTTTTTTTTTTGGTACATTTCGTTTATGTATTTTGATAATTAGGCGAAAGGTGAACAAACTCATTGGTCTGTGCGGTGTGTTTAACACATTTTCGTAAAAGAAATCGATTCGGCGACAGACCTGCAGCGTGTGAATTCCAACAGTTTCGTTAGTTTGAAAATTCGAAAATACCAGAACCAGCTCAAATTTAGGTGACATCTTTGAGGTCCTAGCTATTCCGATTCCTATAAAAAGATCGTATGAACGAAATAAATTTGTTTATGGATGATTCACTTTTTCATATATTTCCGTTCATTCATATAAACCGAAATGACACTTTTTAGGGAGAGATGTTTTTTGAGTGTACACTTTATTTAAATGCATTTAAAAAAAAATAACCATACATCAACCACCCTGAAATTATAATTTTCTAAGCAAGCGACCGCAATTAATGAAGAATTTACAAGAAAAAATCGCGGGGCTTATCCGTGGTATATCAACCACTCTGAAATTATAATGTTCTATATAATGTATGAAAAATTTCTTTACACAGCCCAAAGAGCCACAAGTCGAGCTTCTCTCAATCTGTTGGCACGTGTACTTAAATTTTCGCACAAGAGAAAGGGACCTACAGCTTAACGCCGAGTACGAACGGCAAAGTTTGAGCAGCTTTTTCATGGCTAGTTACTTCACAGCTGGCGCCAATAGCTGGTGAAGATGACCGGATGTGTAAAAGTTATTTTTCTAAAAAGAGAAAAATACTTTTTATTAAATGTTCCTAGGCGGGATCGAACCAACGCCTCCCGCACAGCAGGCCGACACACTACCCTCTGAACTACACTCGGCCAGTGTTCTAAGCCAGCGACCCCATTTTATGAAGAATTAATACAATAATAATATACTCTGTACCTGCAGTAGCAACGCTGCTTCTGCGCTGCGGCAGTGAACTTTTCTTTGGTCATAACTTGACCAATAGATGGGGGCACTACTGTGAACATTTCGAAACTGACTAATAGACGGCGCCACTACTGTGAATATTTCAAAAGTGACAGATTTAAAAACACTTATGAATGACCCCCTGCACTTTATAGCATGATAATTCTTCATAATTCGTGGTTCATCGAAAATTTTTATACTTTGTTCTAAAGGTACACAGAGAATATTAAGTTTGTCAAGAAAGCTACATTTCCCAGTGTAGTAATTGGTACAAAAACCTGAACCAGAACATTATCCATATTATCGACTACCTTAATATTAGCTCACAAAACCAAATAACCCCGGCTTGATCAAATCAAAATCTTTCTTCGCCTTCGATTATGACTCACTAGATTAACTCATGAACACTACTTTAACCCCAAAATTTCCACAATATGTAATCTTTGTCAAACAAGTAGTATCCTTCATATACAACACATACTACAGTCCTGCCCAAGCTTAAATAACATTAAAATAGAAATTTTCCAGCAAGAAAACCCAATAGATATTCTAGCAAACCCAAATGAAGAAAACATTAACAAAATTGTAAAATTCTTACAAAAATCGCAGTTATGTAATGAAATTTTAATAAAATAATTTGTAACAAAACACGAAATGGTAAATATACTACCTAATTTATATAAGTACGCATAATAGATTTAAAAACCTAATTTAAGAATATTTTGTAATCAAGAATATGTATTACCCTTAATATTTTCTAGCTGATGGTCCTGGCAGCCATTGCTAGCTAATTCACTTATCTTAAAGTTTAAACTTTATGATTAGTTTATATAAATAAATAAACATTTAGCTCTGCGCCACTGGGACAATCATTAAAAGGGAGTTTGAAGAGAGAACGAAAAGAAGATTGAATCTCATGAAAGAGGCCATATCTTTAGCTGAACCGTATTGGGAGCAACCAACAGGTCAACGAGATGAAAACGCAGGACTTTGTTGTTGTCTCACGACAAGATGGAAATGATGATGCAGCGCACGGAGTAACTTCTTCAGCTTTTCTATTTTCTCTCCTAATTTTTTTTGGTCTAATGTTATACTAGTTGTATGTACAAGTTTGTTTAAAACTAAAGGAAAAGATAATGGATGACCGAATTTGTACCTGTTCCTGTCTTAGCCATCAACACAAATTAGTATACAATTTGCATTTATATAGAATAAATAAAAAAAAGAAAGTTGAGAAGACTTTGAAATAGATAATTAAAAATAAAAAATGAATGAGAAATGCGACCAGTAAATGAAACTATTGTGCCACATATTCAAATAGTAGACCCATGTTATGGCCTACTAGAATGGCAAACTTAATCATTTGAATTAATATACTTACATTAGGGTAAATTTTACCGTCAATATATAAATAATATCGTCAGTTAAAAATGCTAAAACTTAAAAGAGAGTAGTTTAAAATAGCTAAACAAAGTCAAATAATTAGCTAGAATTGCAGTCTCTGGCAAAACTGAATAGTGTTCGGCTTTCGAGCTTACAAAATAGCTATATTTGGTGGGAAAAAAAGCTAAATTGGAAACGCTGCGTGTGGCACACACTTCTGTTTGTATTCTGCTGACATGTTTCTGCAGTAGCATGCCCCGGGTTGGTTAGTTGAAAGCAATTTGTTTGTGATTTTTTCTCTGTCAATTATGGTTAATAAAGAATAAAAGATTATATATATACAGTACTGTGTACTAGTATGGCAATATTAGTTGTCATAACCTACAGCAGCGGCTCGAGACTCTTTGGTCTACATCTCTACATCTTTCAAAAATTCTTAAGCCCAAGTAAACGGCTCATTTCGCTAGCATGAAATCGACGATGACGCCGAAAAGTTCGATCTTGTTGCCCTTCACCTAGAAGATGTTAATAGACGATTTGGTCACTCATCCTCCCACCGGTCATGTGCCTGCTCTCAGTAGTTGACCTTACACGGCTGTCGACCGACGTGCTGTTTGGCCAGCAATTCCGCCATACTGCTCTGGGAACTGTTGCGGACCCTGCTGAGCCCCCCGCTGCAGTCCTTGTTCCATGCTGTCCAGGTATGGAAGACGTCGCACCCCCTGCTTCCTACCGCCCTGCTGTCCATCGCCATGTGGCTGCATGTAAGTGTTGGGTAAAGGTGGTTCATTTCACTGAACATGTTCACTGGTTCTTTTTTCAAAGTGAGTCCACTCACTGCAATTGCTCAGTTGTTCAGTTGTTAATTTTTTCAGTTCTTCGGTTGTCACTAGATTGAGTGAACTAAGGGAACAGAGACTGATCAGGACACTCTGAACATTTCAATGAACTAGTAAGTGAACATAGCAGTGAACAATTGACTGAGCAAGAGGGACTGAACAACAGACTCAGCAAGAACAGCAAGAACACTCTTACTGAACAACTTACATTGAACAAAAATGAACAACTGATAAAGAATATGTTAACTTGTTCAGTTAAGTGAACAACTCGATTTTGTTTGCTCACTCATGAACAACGCAACACAACTGCATGTACTCGATCGCACATTGGTTAAAAACAATTAACAACAATTATTTGACAATTGTTTGCCAGCCTGAGCAAAGCCCTCAACTGAAGTACCACAAAGTCCTCACTGAGGCACCGCAAAGCCCTCGACTCGAACCGCCCGCTGAATTTGATATCAAGAGAGATCGTTTTCGAGGAACTATTTTCAAAGTCTATAACATTAAGTGGCCGAATCGGAATTAGGCAAATATTTTAATTTCGTAAAAACAACATTTTCAAATCACATTCGAATTTTGTTACATTTGCGTCCAATTCTTTATAATAAAATTGTACTTTCCAATATTTTTGTTCAGAATTATTTTCAAAAATTAATTCCTCAAGACATTTTAAAGGTTTATAAGCACTTCAAAATAATATAAGGTCAAATAGTTCAGTCAAACAATTGGGATCATAATTTAGATCCCAATGATTTTTTTTACAGAATTTTTAGAAAATCTGTATGAAACTCTTTTCCTCTGCAATGCTTTTAGCTGCATTCGAACAAAGTCCCAAAGTAAAAGACTTTTCTAGATTGCTTTTCCCCCTTTTTAACAACAAAAACCAAGTAAAGCAAAAAAAAAAAACACCCAAAAAAATGAAAAGTAAACAGCCAGCACTCTCACTGCTTTTGGGCAACTTAAGGTCAATGACATGGTCCAGTTTCGGATGGTGTCGCTCTCTCTCTCTCACTGTCTGTTGGCGGCTCTTCCTTTGCTCCGTTGATATTGTTGTTATTTTTCATTTGTAAACATCAATGAAGAGCAATGGAACAGCGAAAACAAATTCAATTCACTTTCTATTCCAATGAAAAATCGCTTAAAGCTTCGGCGTCTCAAAATCAACAACAGTAACAACGAAAGTGGTAGGCCAGCGGCCCGCAGCAACAACAACAACAACAGCAACGGCAGCCTGGTCTTGGCCAGGCCAGATCCATTGATCTTCAGTCGTCGTCGTCAACGCTTTCGAGTGGGGTAAACAACGGAGCACGCCTCATTAACGGAGGCGGTGGGGACCAATAGCAACATGTACAATTTGAAAGCGATTCCAAAACTAACGTTTCTTGTTGTATGTTGTTGTTGTTGTTGTTGTTGTTGTTGTTGCTGCTGTTGTTTGGCTTTAACGGTTTCCGTTTTGGTGTGTTGGTTGGTTGTTTGTTTGTTCAGCATTTGTTGTTGTTGTTCATTTGAATATCTGGTGAAAATTTCACCCAGACAAGTGTCTTTTGTTATATATTCAGTTTCGGTTTCAGTTTCATCTTCCTACCAAAATATGAGAGTTTCTCCTAATTTGCAAATATTTTGTAGCTGCTGGCGAAAAAACCAATCAAAGAAGGAAAAATACCGCGTAGTCGCATAGTTTTTGGACGATTCACGTGACAAAATGCTACATTCCGGCATAAAACTTTATTAGTCATGGCTTTGGTTTGGCTTGATTCACAGCCACGGGGCGTATGCGCAATATGCAGGCTAAATGGGTCGCCCGACCATGTAAACTGCCTGCTGGGGATTTTCCCTCGAACTCTGCATGGATTTGGCTAATGGCCAAGTGTTTTTAAGAACCTTTTCAGCCTAAAGACTTAATAGGCCAACAGGCCAGAATAGGCTGGCGAGGCACGTACTTGGTAGATGGGTTGAAGGAAAAGCGCAAAATGAAAAGTGAAAAGTTGCCAACGCTCGGCGACGTTTTGGATGTCTTGGACTTGGCTTTGCCAATTGCAAATTACGTGCCATAAACGTTTTGGAGTGGGCACCCACCCACGCCCCCAAAAACAGGTAGCCAGCCCACCTCCCCCGTCGGCGCTGCAACCCCCTCCGCCCTCGGCTGACCGGTCTCGAGTGCAAACTCGCACTTTCACGTCTAATGCCAAAACATGTTGCCATTTTCATTACTTGGCACTGACTTTAAGCCTGTTGGCCAAGTCCAAGTTAACAAATTGCGCAGCCAGGGAGCGACTAAATATAAATACTTTTGTATAGGTATATTTAGCTGCTATCAGTGACGTCAGCTGTGCTGGCAGCACCTGTGCTAATAATGCTCGCCGCATTGCGTAAGGCAGCTTCAGCCTCTCGACTCACGCTACACGCTCCTCCTACTCGGAGATGGATATTGTGTAATATAATAAAAGCACATGACAATTAATTAATAGCAACGCAAGCGAGCGCCCACAGCCATCCCAAAAACAACAGCAGCAATAACAACGCACACAAATTTTTTGCGACAATTCAATTAAAAAACTATTACTTCATCTTGTTTTTACAAATTATACCCTGACAATCTGGTACAATAGTTTATGACAATCGATTCCATAACTTCTCAGTTTTTTTTCAATTAAATTAAATTTTTCTAACTTTCCCGGTTCCAAATTTAGCTCCAAAAGGGCGTAGAAGAAGTGTCTCAAGGCACTCTTGGGCTTTTTAATGAAATCAAGAAGGAGAAGTTCTGGGGCGACTTTAATATACTCTGTACCAGCCTAAGTTTGTATTTTACTAATAACTTTTAAAGGGGGATTCTCCATGTCGAAACTCACTTTTTGGCCTTTTTTAAAAAAAAATCTTATTTGAAAACGCAAAGAGTTTTTCCAATTCTGTTTTTTTTTTTGTGTTACAAACAGATTAAAGTAAACAAATAAATTTTTCTGCTTCGCCTTTTTCTGCCTTTTTTCTAAAAAAAAGGTATAATGCTGGCGGCCAGGATTTCTCGTCTCCAGGTTGTCTGAAATGAAAAGTAAAAACGGGGTTATAATCAGTATAGATGTCATTCTGGTCTGACCCTCGAAAAATCATATTTGACTTTCATATCTGACCCTCATAAAAATTTTGTGATTTTTTTTGACAAAATGGCGGACATTGAAAAATGAAAATTCGATTGGGCCCTTTTTTGTAGTTTAGTGTAAAAAATAGAGGAAAGCTAACTACGGCTCGACCGAAGTTTTTACACCCTTGTAGCTTGTATGATTTATATAAATTAGTAGACACAAATATGTACACTCGGCCAAATGTACACATTTTTGACAAGGCCTCCTATATACATTTTCTACACCCAATTTCTATGCCAGCTATACTATATAGTTGTCCTATCAAACTTGGTGGACTTATGTGAAAGCATAGAAAACTCATAAATAGGAGGTTTGTGGACGTTTGCGTTGAAGACAAAAAAGTTTTTATCACTAAAACAACATTTTCGGCCGATGGTTCCTATGGCAGCTATATGCTATAGTCATCCGATCTGGCCGGTTCCGACAAATTTGCAGCGTATTTGTACCAAAAGACTTCGTCCAAAGTTTGGTTAAGATAGCTTTAAAACTGACGGAGGAGATAGCATAGAAACAGACGGACAGAGGGACAGACGGACGGACAGACGGACATGGCTATATCAACTCAGCTCGTCATGCTGATCAAGAATATATTTATAATACTTTGTGTGGTCGGAGATGCTTCCTTCTATGCGTTACAAACATCTGGACAATTTTAATATACCCTCTACAAGGGTATAAAAACAAGAAAGAAAGTCGGTCAAGCGCGACTATAACATACTCTGTACCCTTAACGTCGCAGCTCGCATTTGCTCACGAGTTATACGCGCTCATCTCTAAGTTTCACTCTCTCTCTCTCTCTCTCTCTCTCTCTCACTAAGATTGCCGTTCAATAGAATGCTGTGGTGATGGGTGGGGGGGTGTTGGGTGTTTACTGGCCGTTTTTTGCTTTATCATTCCTTCAGCAAATCGATAAATAATTTAATTATATATATATTATATTTAACAATAATTAGTTTACAAGGTATCTCTAGAAGGTACGAACGATCTGTCTTCAAAACTGTAGGAGATACGACGTTTTTTCCAAATTGCGGGGGCGGGAGGGGGCGTGGCCAAAATTGAAAATAAACTTGATCTGCCTGGAAGTATAAGAAATGTATGCCCCATACATATCAAACCTCTATCTCTTACAATCTCTGAGATCTCTTCGTTCATACGGACGGACGGACAGACAGACGGACGGACAGACGGACATGGCTATATCGAATCGGCTGTTGATGTTGATCAAGAATATATATACTTTATAGGGTCGGAGATGCTTCCTTCTGGCTGTTACATACATTTGCACGACTTTTGAATAATCTTTTTACTCTTCGAGTAACGGTTCGTAGGAAGATTGAATTAAGCAAAAAATTCGAGCACAACTTAATCGCAAATCAATATCATTTTAGGCATGATCGAGATTAATTTGAGCGCCTTCCTTTCCTGCTCCATACTCCATACACTAAGAGAAAAGTAGAACGAATAATTTGAGTACGAACGATCTTGAAAAAATATAGGCAAGGGGAGTGAGGAGAAGTATCGGAGAGAAGAGGGCATGCAAACTTTGAGAGAATAGCGTGCTGTCACGGTTTCGTTTTCCATGGGAGAAGAGTGTGTGCAGAAACTACTGGGAGGAGAGCGCAATCGGTTATTGAGAGCAGAACAGTGTCGTTGTCAGACTTTTTTGACCGCTTTTTTCTTATAACTTGAGTAGCGCTCATCCGACCTTTATTATTTCTTTCCCAAGTCGATAAATAATGCTAATTACTAACTATCTTTAGAAGGTACGAACCATTTATCTTCAAAACTGTGGCAAATATGACGTTTTTTCCTAATTGCGTGGGCGGGAGGGGGCGTGTAAAATTCGTAAAAATGGAAAATACAGACGGACACACAAATAGATAGACGGACATGGCTATATCGACTTGGCTGTTGATGCTGATCAAGAATATATGTACTTTATAGGGTCGGAAATGATTCCTTCTCCCTGTTGCACAAACTTAATATACTCTGTGTACCTTTGGTACAGAGGCTAAAAAAAGTTGGTAATGTCTATTTTACAGGGTTCAGAAGTGCTCATAAGCGAGCCATGTTCTCTGTTTTTTTTTTTGGCTCAGAGCCTAGAGCATCTGATTGACAGCCGAGAGCACTGATCGGCTCTCAGCTCGTGAGCGACAAAGCTTAACTGAGAGCGGCAGCCATCAACCGGCTCTCGGCATGTGGGTCACAGTTTTCGGCTTTGGGCTGAGAGCCACAGCTCGTGATTCGCGCTTCATTAACCGGCTTTTGGCTCGTGAACCACAGCTCTCGGCTCTGAGCTTAGATTTTAAAAACGAAAAGAATGTCTATAATTTTTGTTGAGCCGAACCGAAAATTGATTCTTTAATCAGGTTCAGCTTTTTAAGGTTTGGCTCACAGTTCTTAATAGACGTGTTCGAATCGATTCCTTAACATAAGTTTTATCAGATTTTCGGCTAAAGTTAAGTAAAGTTAGATCGCTCATAGACCTTTGTAAGGATATAAGGATTTTAAAACTATTCATAAGTAACTGTGGAGATTAAATTTCGGTCTGGCGGTGTTCATATACCATAGCATATTTTTAAACATTTTTGCATGTAATTTTTGGAAAACTATTTCATATTCTCTTAAAAACATCAAAGAAAGAACTCACAATTTGATCTTTCTAATCATCAGTAGCAACATTAGTACAATCGCTCCAGTAGTTACGAGCTACCTTATGTAGCGGCTCATTTGGATAGCTGATCTAATTTAATCAATCTTTGAAATTGAGTTTGTCGCATTGATTTTGATCATATTCCCAAGGGAAACAGGTGCGTTGAAATCCCTTTTGAATCTCTTAAAACTCCATAAAACTCCTTACGCAAAAATCAAAAACTTCATTTCAAAAAATCTTTTAATCGTTTTCTGTACACAAAGCTACTTAATATGGTGAAATTTCGAGGAAGCCGCAACGTTTATTTTTTATTTATAAACTCAGCTTGTCATTCTAATTTGAAATATATGGAATTTATGCCTATTCTTTTGCAAAGTGTCCGAACAAGTTCATTTGGATGTTCTCATTTATTTGGTTTTATTTTGATACTTGTTATTCGTAGAGTAAAATGGATATATGAGATTGTTTATCATAATTAAACTAGCATGTTATGTTTGCACATAACTTTAAACAAGAACTTACAACACCACAAATGCAATTCTGCACTCAGACTTATTGGTCACTGTGTTAGCAGTGGGGAGGAAATATCCCTCACTTATAAAGTAAGGCCATTTGGAGACACACACACACACAAAGGCTACTGACAACTTGACGTTGTTTCGTAGTGCCCGGTTTTTGCTGTTAAGTCGCTTTGGAATTCCCAAGTGGTTATGACAGCGCTGGCATAAGGAGGCAGCTGCTGGCTTGCAGTAGACAAGAAAAGACCGCTGAAGATTGAACAGGAAGGTTTATGAAACAGCTGTACGGTCTACCAGACATCTTGTTGGGGCTGTGTGTTTTCCTGTTTAAAGTTATTTGCAAACATAACATGACCTCGAGCCGGCTAAAACTTGCTAGTAAAAAGAGTATACTAAAGTCATGCAAATGTATGATACAGGCAAAAGGAAGCATCCCCGATATCATAAAGTATATATCATGAATGAATAAACATAGATTGCGACATCCCGCGCACAAAAGTGTTCATCTACTGCGCAGGCACCGCTGACGTCACGTTTCGCGTGCTGCTATTGGTTGAAAATATAGAGAGGCGCCATTTAAAAAAGAGAGCAAAGCTTGTGACAGTGGGACCAATTTTATAAATTTGCTATTATTTTTTAATAGTATTTAGCTTGTGAATTATCTCATTAAATTCATAGATATTTTTATTTAATTTAAATATAGCAACATATAACTAAATAAAACGTCAAATGTTATTGACTGCTTATAACATTTTAATGAAAGATATTGTTTTTTTGTTTGTTATTTTGCCTGCAGCCGACCACAGTGCACCTCATTTTATCTAACTGTGTTTTTTTTACAGGGTTGTCGAAACTCTCGAATATCACACGTTTTGTATGTCAATTGTATGGCCTTAATTTATATAAAAAAAACGTTATATGGTGGCAACTCTTCGAAAAGCACCGCTGACGTATTATAACGGGAAAACATGCGCATGTCGCAATCTAAGTTTATTCATTCATGGTATATATATTCTTGATCAGCAACAACAGCCGAGCCGATATAGCCATGTCCGTTTGTATAAACACCTAGACCTCAAAGAATCGAGCAACCATATCTTAGATATAGACTCCTATTGTCTGCACGCAGATGAAGCAGATCGCCCACGCAATAAAAATTGTCCTACAACCTTCAAGATATCGATCTTAAATTTAAAACTCACTCTAATATACCCATTAACTATAATTTTTGAAGTTTTTATAAATATCCGACAATAAATAGCTGAGTTATAAGAATATCTCCTTTTGTCATATATTTGGGGTCAGCATGCAATTTATGCACCTATATGCGCGACTGTGTGTGTCCTCTCGGTTGTATGCAAGTATCAAATAGCACGCGCCTTTTCTCTCACTCTCTTCGCTCACGCGTCACCACAACAACAATATAGTATAGCACGTAAGCCTTCCACGTTGTTCAATTTATGCTTTTGTGTGTGTTCAACTTACAGTGTGTTCTGACAGATTACGCTACATTTTTTTCCGTTCTGCATTTGGCTGGAAAATATTTGGGTTTTGCTTCTACAAACATCTTGACAAAATAAGAATACCCTCTGCTAGGGTATAAAAATTAAACTATTTAGCCAAAAAAAAAAGCTCTCAAATTTGCAACCCGCCAGACAATGTATGAAACGTGAGCTGGCTGGAACGCATACATACATACGTACTTACAAACAAACATATACTCACACTTACATATAGGGAGACATGCTTAGCTACCTGTGTGTGTTTGTACACCTGTCAGGTGAGACTCTTGTATTTTTTTTCGGCTGATTCTGAAGCTGAAACCAATCCATCTAGCGCCTCTATCAGCATAACAATTAAGCTTAAATGACTTTTGCTTACTGGCCCAAAATGGGATTATTCACACTTGGTTAGATGCATGTGAAAATGTTTGAAGACAAAATTAATTCAAAACTATGGAATACGTGACCAGAAACCTGCGGGAAAGGCACACGCAAAGGTGGCCAAAAATAAATTCAGTCCATAAATACTTTAAGTATATATAAAGATGAGCAAACACTTTTGTTAACAATGGCGCTAGCTTAAACAAAATATTTAAATATCTATGTAAAGCTTTCAGTGCATTTTTGTTGCCTGGGCCCTAGGGCTGGGCCTATCCAAAATATTTCCCACCTTAGTAGATACATAAGAAAAAAAATGAATTCAAATAGACGAAAAAAAAAAACATAAATAAAAATAAATACACACCGAGCAGCAGGGCAGAGTGTGCGAGTGAGTGGGACAGGGAGAGAAAGAGTGTGCTGGCAGCATAGCAACATACAAAAGACAACAAAAAAAAGTTCATTGAACTATTTGTGAGCTTTTTTGTATATGTGTGTGTGTGTTGGACATTGGTTTCTTTGGTTTTATTCGTGGATTATGGTATCATAGCACATAGCTTCTTCTTCAAAGGTTCGTTTTTTCAGGTGTCATGTGCTTCTAGGGGGTTTCGGTTGCTGTCTTTGGTGTGGAGGTATGCGAAGATTGTAATAATCAACTTTTAGTATAAAATTTCAACAGAGAAAATTCGCAGAGTATTTTATTCACCATAAAACCACCCAAACACCCATTAGAAAGTCCAATTTATATGCGTGTATAAATGATTAATTAAATATGGTATTTGCCCACCCAACAATTGTTTGATAATCCAAAACTCGCCCGGTGCAGTTAATTAATATATTTAAATTTCACTCCCAGCTAAACGACATGCGCTTTTATCATTACTTTATGGTCTATCACAGGGTCCGGCGACAGCAAATTAATGTTATTATTATTGTTTTGTTTGTTGCACAGATTAACACCGATTAATAACTGCGTCGAAACAAGTATTACATTTTGTATTTTTATTTTTGGAAACAAAGTCGGTAAATTAAGAAACAGGAATACGACGTGCATCCCAGAACACAAATCTTTGAAGCATTTGCATATTGATCAACTAATATCTAAAGCCATGCAAAATGTGAATTTATATATAGGCACAAGTTTATCACTAAAAAGTTGATCGCGTCAATATTACAAAAATCTCGAAAAAAAACATGTAAGATTTGCTCCTTATTATTCGTCTTACAAAAGGTACACAGAGTATATTAAGTTTGTGCAAAAGTATGTAACAGGAAGAAGGAATCATTTCCCACACTATTAAGTTTATATATTCTTGATCAGCATCAACAGCCGAGTCGATATAGCCATGTCCGTCTGTATGAACGCACAGGTCTCAGAAATGGTAAGAGATAGAGGTTTGACATGTATGGGACATATACTTCTTACACTTACAGGCTGATCAAGTTTATTTTAAATGTTTGTCACGCACCCGTAATTTGGAAAAAACGTTATATCTCCCACAGTTTTGTAGATAGATATTTAGTAATCAAGGTTATTTATCGATTTGCCGAAGGACCAAAACAAAGTGCGCTGCCGGAGTGCTAGCTTGGTGGTCACAGTAGTGGCGCCATCTATTGGTCAGTTTTGAAAATCCCTCAACCAGCATAGTTCAAAGCAAGTAGTGGCGCCATCTATTGGTCAAGCTTTAACCAAAAGAAAGCAGCGCCGTTACTGCAGTTACAGAGAATATTACCGACCTTGACCGACTTTCTTACTTGTTTTTTTTTCAATTTTTTTAAAATATTCTTGGAAGTGTTAGAAACAAATAGTAAACATATCACAGAAACAAGTCAACTTTGGTTTTTATCAGCTAAACTTATATCTTTTTTCATTGAGTTTCTTTCATCGTCATCAAGGTCTTCGCTTCATAAGAAAGTCTTTTGGCTCCACTAACACACTTCCCCAAGCATTAAAATATGCATTGAAATATTTTTATTACCTTCAAATCACAACAAATTCTCCACAAATGTTCTTGGTACTTGATGTTTCTAGTATTGCTTTCATTTTGGAATATTATCCCTTCATGTTTGTGCTGAACGCACAGTGTAGTAACACAGATTTTAAACTTATAACTGAACTGTCAGTGAACAATCTCCATTTTTCAGCGACATACTGTATTCCCATTCTATTTACTAAATTTTTTTTTCGTTTTTACAGTAAGTGTACACTAAGAAAGAACTTGAACAAATAATTTGAGTACGAACGCTCTTAAAAAAAAAAATTAGTCGTTCTTGAATTTTCAAGAATTTCGGTCTTCGAATCGAGATAAATTCGTTCTAAACGTTCTCAATTCGGTTTTTTTTATAGGCAAGGGGAGTGAGGGCAACTTAACTTTGAGAGAATAGCGTTGGACTCGCTCTCGCAGAGAGAGAGAGCGCATGCGCAGTTTGTCGTTGAGAGAATAGCGTTGGACTCGCTCTCGCAGAGAGAGAGAGAGAGCGCATGCGCAGTTTGTCGTTTTCCGATGTGTACGAAAGTCAACTGCGTTTATTTATAAGTGTGTTTCGTCGTTGCGTTTGTCTAATGGATGATAGTCGAGTGGGCTAAGCTGCCTGTCGCCTGTGTGAGTTTCAGTATTTCGAGGTACCGAGTTCAAGTCCCAGAAAAGTAAGCAAAAAAAAAAAATTTATGTATAATTCATCTATGTGGCTATATCTCAAAATCAATCACAGTTTAAAACGAAGATGGGGTAGCGTGGCGGTCGGTTGGTTGATAATGGTCAGTGGGAGGGGGGAAGACGGACCACGTCGGTCGGATCGGGTCGATCGTGTCTCTCACACCCCAACCCCAAATATGCTTTTTAAGTTTCTTATTTGGAGAATTGTTCGTGCTTGAATCAAGTACTCAAACTATTGAATCAAGAATTATTCATACTTGGATCAAGATCCGAAACTCTTGAATCAGGAATGTCGGGATCAATAATTCACTCTTGGATCAAGAATTTTCACTTTTACAGTACTTTTGAGAACGAATGCTCTTGATTCAAGAGTGAAATTCTCTATTTTTTCTCTGAGTGTACGTGTTTTTATCATTCACAGTGAAGAAATCTTGAAACTCCGCTTTGCGATGACGGTAAGCCGTTGATATAACCCCAGGATCTGTTGGACTAGCTAGATGTGAGAGTCCCAACTTGGCGACAACATAGTCCATTTCGTCTTGCGTTATGAGCTTCGGATTATTGGATATATCGGATCGAAATGGTTGTTCAAAACAGTGCCGAAAGTTTTCGCTGTCATCAAAGTTGCTGTATCGTGACTGGGCGGCCTTGGCGATATGCCTATCACCGCCCTTCCTAGATACGCCCTTGGTTATTAAGACACATCAACACTCAGAAGCAACAATCACACCATCGATCGCGTGTACACGTTGCATGTGATTGTAATTTTTCTTTGTTTTCTTTTTTTTTGTTTCCTTTCCTTTTCTTTTTATTTCACGAAAAAATTGGTTCTACTAACAGTATAAGCCAATTACTTCATAAAATTTAAATTTCTACGAGTTATAATAAAAATTTCATTTGTTTGTAGGCAGATTACTATGGGAAGGCGTTGTCGAATGAAATTGGTTAGTTTCTATGATTTGCTTACTAAGGTCTAAGCTACAACTTTATTCTGCCATGCTGTTACCATTTCTAACGGTTTCAAGAATATGTTGAAAAACCGTAAGAAAAAGGGATGAAAATTTAATGTTTTTTCGAGATGTTTGTAATTTTTGTGGTTTTTTTGATTTTCAGCAAGGGAGGTACAACTTAGCTGAAGACATTACAGCCATATTCCAAGTGGTTTCGCAGATATGGGTACGAGAATAAAATGTTTTTTCCAAAAATCTAGTCATGAGAAAACTTTAAGGTGGTATAAAAAAACAAGAAAGCAAACAAACCTGAGTTTAGCCGAGTTTAAGTGTTTCATTCTGAGAACCCAGCAACCAACTTAACCACCGCCTTATGTTCGGTTTTTAAATCTTGTTTAGTCCCAATAGAAATATCGATATTTACATCGATAGACAAAAACAGATGTTGATGAATCATCGAACTTTTTACATCCATGCAATGTAGGTATCGATATCGGATAAAGCTGTCATTGAAAGAGCAACAAATTTGTACGGAGTTTAACTAACCTGAAATTTTGATAAATTGATAAAACTTAATAAATATACAATAAGAGATATCCAGACAGACGTACTGAGAATTCATCAAAATACTTGAAAAACGGAAAAACAAAAAAAATCCCTCAATAATCATACAGTCTGATGTTCACCTCACCATCTAAGCAAATGTTTCACATCTAAAGTTAGACGCTTGTGGTTATAAGGTAATAATCATATAAACTGCTTAAAGGCGTTTAATGCTCGAAATGCGCCACAAACGCCAAAACAGCAACACCGCCGCCACCGACGCCGCGGCGCGCCGCTGGTATTACCACCTACAGTGAGCCGCACTCGTTGACAACATAAATAAATAATTAACAAATTAGAATAATATGAAAAGTAAAAAAAACAGCCAGCTTACGCGCCAGAACTCGTGCCAAACTCAAAGCCAAGTTCAATATCAATATCAAATAACACGCGCTATGCTCGAGCTCAATGAGAGTGATCTGGAAAACTGGGGCTTGTCATAGTCATACTTGCACACACTCACACACACACAGAGTGGCAACAGGAAGCATTATATACTTAAAAATGCCTTAAATGGTGATTTGCAATAAATCAAAATTAACAGCATACAATATTGGGCTGGCACGCCCTTTTGGACACCAAACTCCTGCAGGTCAACATCAATGTCGTAATAGCAACAAAAACAACAACAATTGCAGTCAACAACTTCCGTATTTCATGCGCTATAATTTAGCTCAAGTAACAAATGCTGACGCGAGGCTGCAACTGCAATTCAATATTTGTAATTGCTGGGGAATCGTTTTTGATTCGATTCACAACATAAACACAGACAACGCGATTGCGATTTCATGTTTACACACAAATTGACACAATTTACTGATAAATGATTAATGCCCCAAGAGTTGCTGGTAAACCAAACTCAGGCCCAGGCCCAGTCCCGCTTGCATTTTTTGTGTACATTCAATACGCAAGCCAAATGCTAATTTAGTTATCAAAGTCGAAACTCGCACAGAAATACGAAAAAAAAAAACACTTGCGACCCCGCCTGGTCTGGGCTTTTGACATTTGTGGCCATAAATTTGTATATTTTATATTGTTAGACAGCAGTTGAGCTAATTTATAAATAATATTAATTAATTGATATTTATTTACAAGTCGAACTTGTTGGAAGCAGCCATAAGCTATCAAAAAAACGAAAATCAAATCCCATTCAAATTTAAAACTGGATCTACCTATACATACTTACTCATATGTACATATGTGCACATCCTTGAAAGAATTTCATTATTTTAGAAGCTGAACAGAAATATTTGAATTGAAATTGAAATTAACAGCGTACGATTGCATAACACAAAAATTAGCAGAATAAGAACACGATCATGAATGCGCAACGGGAATATTTTATAATCCAAAAATTCATTAACATATTAGGAAATCGGATTAAAGTTAAATAAAGCAAACAAATCAATTCTGAAATACATTGATAATGAGAATTTACAGTCAATCAAATCGAAATGTCTACTTACTAAGTTTTGCTTGCTATATGGCAATTATCCCAGGGTACATGAACCAATGAACCAATTAACAACATACTTAGGATTACAGTCTCTTAAGGAAATGTGGAAAAGTTAGAGACTCGTTCGCAAAGAAATACCCGTTTTATTACTGACAAAAGCAGTGGATCCTTTTGAAGCGGTAATCCAACTGACGTGTGATCTCAGCACTGTTTCAGGTTTGTGCTATGCGTTTCAAGAGCACGATTTAATCGATTTCTTATAACGATTTATTAAGAATATTTTCACCTATTCTCGCAATAGGTAGTCTCACTTGACGAATTTTAAAACATGAGAGCATGCGATAGTAACGATAGATTGTATTATTTTAGAATATTTTACTTCGTTCGGATGAGAGGTGCCCAGAGACAGCTTACGGCTCAAGCTACAAAAACCTCAAGAAATAGAAAAAAAAAACCCGATTATTGCCTGTTGATGTGTGTGTCTGCTCGTGGCTGTGTGATAAACACGAAATCATTCGTCCCCCAACAACAAAATCTGACTAAGAAATTTTGGCCACAATGTGACTGTTTTAGTGACTTTTGGATTATTAATCTTAGAACTTTTTAGAAGGCTCTAGGTCAATAAGCTATGATTTTCATCATAACGTTTCTAAAACAAGACACGCACAACACCACAAAGGAACACCACAGCGATCTTTTGCCCAACTTCAATGAGTTGGCAGAGGCTATCTCAGAACTTCTAAGACCGCTTGGGATTCCCAAGTCAGACTTGTAGCAAAAATTCTGACAAATAGTAGCAAACGCCAAGTCACAGAATCTTTGTATATGTGTTGTGCATGCCCCGTAAAAATATTGATTTCTGCTGCACTAATTTCAGTTGCCCCTTTTTTATTAGTCAAGTTGGGAAATCGAACTTGAGAATTACAAACAAGCAATTATTGGTGTATGTTTTTACGCAGATTCAATACAAGTAACATCTTAGATGTGTTGCCATTTAAGAGCGCCGTGGCGCAACAGCTTATGACGTCATTGCAAAGCAAACGGTGACCCGTTCGGTACAGTACTCCCAGACGCTCATACAAATATAGTCAACCATCCGGCAGTCTGCTAAGGGTAAACATCGGCCTGGCCGATCAGCACAGAAACACCAGAAGCTCGCTCATAAATTGTCAGCCATCCGCCAGGCGGTTTTAGGACAGCCGACACAAAAAGGTACTTTTAAATTAAAAAGCATGGTTCATAAATTTATATTAGTAATTAATATGAACTGTACGGGCTGAAATCCAAATATAAGGTCTGAAAATGGAACATTTTAATTTCATATGATGCTATTTTATTAAAAGGTTTCTCTTATACCATCTCGCCTTTTTGATATAACAAGAGTTTCGAATATTTCGTCACCTATTCTCTTTCTTTTTGGTGTACGTAGAGGCCAATACTGCTAAAAAATACTTTCAATAGGGGCAGATCTAGGCAAAATGGTATAGTACTTACCAAAAACATTGCAATTATTTTTATCCTCTGTACCAAAGGTACACAGAGTATATTAAGTTTGTGCAAAAGTATGTAACAGCCAGATGGAATCATCTCCGATTCTATAAAGAATATATATTCCTGATCAGCATCAACAGCCGAGTCGATATAGCCATGTCCGTCTGTCAGTCAGTCCGTCTGTCAGTCCGTAAGAACAAAGAGATTCAGAGATCAGAGATGGTAAGAGATAGAGGATTGACTTGTATGGGACAAAAATCATTATAATTGCAGGCAGATCAAGTTTATTTTCAATTTTCGCCACGCAATAAAAACGTCATATCTCCAACAGTTTTGATGATAGATTGTTCGTACCTTCAAGAGAAATCTAGTAATCAAAATTATTTATTGATTTGCTGAAGAAATTATAAAGATCGGATGAACGATACACAAGTTATGAGCAAAAAAAATGTTAACCCCCCACTTCCTGCCAACCACTGCTGTATTCAAACAAACACAATCTTTGGGAGAGAGAGGGAGAAACGTAGAGATGAGCGTATAACGAGCGAGAAAATGCGCTCTATTACCTTTAAATCAAACTCTTCCAAAAACTCAGGCTTCACGTGTTTCTAATTCTCACTTGTGTAAAAATTTTGCGATTTAAACCCGTTTTTCAGTTCAAAATTTGTCAAAAAATCGCAAAATTTTTGTGAAAGTGAAGATGGGAGCACGGCTGATAGTCCTCTTATCCTCTTATCTAGCATGGATCGTCTAGTTTTTGAAGCCAAAAACAGGTCCCTGAGCACGGCAGCATCTCTGCTATAATGTAATTGGAGCGAAAAAAATCAAGTACGAAAAGTAGCTAGTATCTTACCTATTGACAAGGTAAATGAAAATTAAGACCTAGGTAAGGTAAAAGGTACTCGAATTTGAAAATACCGAGGTAAGGTAAAAGGTATACAAAATATGTATCTAGGTATGTACCTAGGTAGTTTTACCCAGGTACTTCCAAACACTGCCGACATATCATGTGCGAACCTAAGATACAGCCGACATATCATGTGCGAACTTAAGATACAGCCGAATGGTTTACAAAAATGTGGGCGGTTTGTATGTCCGTTTAAAGCTGAGATTTTGCACAGAGTCTTCTTTTTACTGCACGCTTCTAATATGTCGGAACCGACCGGAAATTCTGTCCTAGTGGAAAAAACTAATTTGTTTTCAATGCTTAAGTCGGCCTTTATTTGTATTAAATGCATTCAAACCGATTTGCAAAATTTGGTCGATATCGGATGACTATATCTTATGGCAGCCATAGGACGGATCGTTCGGAAAATGGGTCTTAGTGAGAAAAACTTTTTTTTCAGTTTTATCGCTCTTAGGGCCGTTTTCTCAAGTTGGTGTTTTTGCATCGTAGCAATCTACTTCATCCTCATTTATTTCAAAACCATGTACATGCTTATGCAAATTAAGAATTTTTATGTATCCGCGCATATGGTCACACTGAAAAATATTTGAAAACAAAAAACAACTGCTGCTAAAAACAGTAAAGTCTGAATTGTTATTAAGTAAACCAAAAATGGAAAATATTGGATGTACCTTTAATATACAAGAACATCTGCAGACATTGCTGAGAGTACAGATGTACATTCTGATTCCCCTAGTTCATTGCACACTTTAGCTAAGTTTACACATCCAAATAATTTGGCTAAATTTTGATAAAAATAGCTATGATTTAAGATTTTACAGGATTAAAAACATTAACTATGGTTCCATGGCCGGGAAGTTACATAATTTGGCCTATATAGCCAAATTTTCCTGAAAATTTTTCCAAATTATTTGCCTGTGTGAACATAGCTTTCTACCTACTGCTTAATCCCACCATAGTAACAAGTCGTTCCAAAAGAAAAACCTTCTCCTTCTTTGTAAAATTCTTGCTTTAATTTTTAAAATTGGCGCGCAATAAAAAAAAACCATATTCAGCCGAGTGCAGAGGTGTTGCCAACCTAGTATTATACCATTCCAGCCCGCCCGGTGTGACCGTGGCGAAAATGCCCAAATTTATAATCAACCTATATGAGACAACCACTTGCACAAAAACCACCTAGTTGCAAAATCTAGATGGATTTCGATTTGAGCAAAAACATGAACATGAGAAAACGGCCCTTAAACTCACTGATTGTTAATTTTATGCTTCTTAACAAATTCGCAAAATTTTATCGAAATCGAATGACGATAGGTCAGAATTAAGAAACAATTTTTGTGTTTAGGTTTAGAGTTCTTAAATTCTGATATTTCGAAATCAGCATTTGCAAGGCTATATAAACTTCGACACAGACGAAGTTAGCTTAGCCTTTTCGCTTTTAGTATAATCCTTACACAAAAATAAACAAAATTTTTAGAGGAAAAGTATTTATTAGCAATAATAGGATATTAAGTGCGGCTTGTGTGAAAATTGGAAACATAAGCACAATTTTTCAGGACAGTTTTGATGGACGGATTTTTAGTCTGAAGAACTGTAGAAAAGTAACGGGTAGGTAGGTAAAGATGATTCAAGATCATAAATACCGAAAATGAAAAAGTTAAGAATTAAGTTAACGTAAGAACGAAATTGTGGTTGCATTGGAGTTTGATATTGGCATTCATGCATTACAGATTTAATTAGATTAAATTCAACGAACTTTTGATAGTCCCCCAGTACATTAATAGCCACAAATGTGTTGCCAACAGGCAAAACTTGTAATAATAAACATTTCCAAGCTTTATTTAATTTATTCATCAGCTGTTTTCGGCCACATTATACAATTGAGAATCGTTTTTAAATGTACACAAAAGTCGCACATATTCGGCACACTTTTAAAATCTGAAGCCAGTTCTGACCCGTTCTGCTGCTGTTCGGAATCAAAAACCCAGCCCAGTCGAGCCTCGCTTGACGTAAATATAGGTACAAGTATATCATCGACAGCCCATATATAAAACATATTGCACACTCGCATACAGACATACATACATGCATTATTAACACTTTTATGGAATTGAGAATGAAAATGTCAAATGCCCAGTGGTTGGGCATCGAATCACAGTGCGTACGTAGAACTATGGCAACTTGAGGGAGACCAAAGTCGAGTAGATCGGTCTCTGGACAACCTATTACAATTATTATTACATATTAACATTTGTGGCATTCTTACATACTTAATACATTATTACAGTAATTTAATAACATGTTCTCATGGTCAACCTGCTGGATGGAGTGGGCAAAAGGCAAATTGTAGGTACATGTACGTATGTACCTACTCTCGACCGGCGGCTCTGCATATTTTAAAGAGCCGCCAGCGTTTACATTGTAACAAATAACAACAACAGGAGGTCATAATGAACAACACTTTACGGGCGTTCCACTTGGACCATTAGATGGCGCATGCTCGTATCAAGTCAAAAGATACAAACATCAAATATCACGATTTTGAGCTGTCACCCACAAGGCGGATGCGGATGCAGTCGAAAAAACTGAAAATGCATCGTTCTAATTTAAACACGTGAGATCACAGCAACAACCGGCAACAATTGGCTGCACCTGATTGCATTTGACTAGTCGAAGCTCAAGTTCAATGCGGAGCTGCAAATCCGAGATGCCAGACAAGGCAAGCCCTTGAAAATGGAAGCGCCTCGCTTGCTATCTGCGGCAGTGGACACCCAAAACCACACAAATTGCCGGCCTCGGTGTGCATTTGAGTAGCGCTTATGGAAGTGCGATAGTTGTTGTTGTAGCTGCTGGAGTCGGCTTCGGTACAAACAAATCCATTTCGCTTTTAATTTCTTTGCGAATTTTCATTTGACGTCCACTTGCCGCTCTGCCTGCTAAATTGGGTCTAGTTTATAAGGTTTGTTGATGAATCTGACCTTAGTCATGATCATGAATTTGCTCATCTCAGAGTGGGGGACACTCTGGGCTAGAATAGGGGGTGCAGTCTGTGCCAATTACGTGGAATTGAATTGAATAAAAGTGAGAGAAATAAATCCTACATAAATCTGAATGTCAGCGCTGAATAAGTAGGAAATGAGTTCAAAGGAACACAACATGACTAATTGTCGGTCAGTTGAAGATTGTGTGCAAATGTGTTAAGTACGTAATACAGGAATTAACGCGAAGCTCAGGCATGTGACGAATCAAAGACAATAAAGGAAATGCTGTGTTGTCAGATGCGGGGGCAGCTTTAAAAGTTCTTTGACTTTGAGATGTTCATAGTGATGATTTTTTGTCATTAAGTCTAAAAACTTAGTGAAAGTAAATTTCGTAATTTTACACAGAAAAAATTTTCGTTGGTTGAATTTAAATTTTACTACGAAATATGGTTACATGTTATTGGTTTTTGTTTTGTTAACTATATTTTTGGTATAAATTACCCATACAAATAGTTAATCTAGCCTAATTTTTATACCCTGTTCCCATTAAAAATGGGAAAAGGGGATCATGAAGTTGTGCAAATGTACATATGTAACAGCCAGAAGGAAGCTTCTCCGACCCTATAAAGTATATATATTCTTGATCAGCATCAACAGCCGAGTCGATATAGCCATGTCCGTCTGGCCGTCTGTCTGTCTGTCTGGGAGGCGGCCACTACATGCAGGCAGCGCTGCCTGCGCAGGCCGCGTGTAAGCGAGCGTGTGTGCGCTCGTATGTGTGTATGCGTTTGTGTATGTGAGTGTGTTTGCATGTGCTTCTCAATTGAACAGGGTATTTTGTAGTCGGGAAACTCGACTACAGTGCTCTTACTTGTTGTGTTTTGATTTGTTGTTTTTTGCGCTGCAATTGAGATGGCGCCAGTTGAGATGGCGTGCAAGTCGTTTTCTTCAGTCCATGGGCCCCGAGTTCGAGTCACTCCAGAGTAAGAAAAATTTTTATGAAATTATTACTCACACTAATTAGAAATTATTAATAGTTCTATGTTTTTCAGAATTAGTACATTGGCATTTGCACTGTGTGGTATTTGTATTGTTAGTGCTATTTGTACTGGTGCCGTGTTACACCTATGAGTTTTTACTCCCTGCTAACTTTTTGTCGTGTTTCTTATCTCTCTCGTCAAAAAGAGAATTTGGCGATAGTTGAAGGGGAGAGTTTGGTGATATTTTGACGATTATACCAACAAAATGCATATGGTATCGCATTTTTAACAAACATGGGATAAATTAGCGATATATGGTATCGCTTTTTTTTCATCCAATCGGTAAATTGGCGATATATGCCTGAAAAATTGCCTTGAATGCGACTCCTTTTAAAGGGGTCTCGCGAATTCATCATCCAATTTGGGCATTGGCGATTCGTCGCAAATTTCAATTGCACTATTTGTATTGGCTGGGTAAAGAATTCGTTCTCGGGAATTACAAGGAAGCTAAAATTGGTGTATGTTTTCAATACATGTATATCTTATTCAATATAAGTAACACATCAGATGCGTTGTCTTAGTCGCGCGGCGTGGCGCAGCCGTCTTCTCAGTCCAAGGGTCCCGGGTTCGAATCCCCGCGCAGAGTAAGAACTAATTTTTAATATAAAAACATATAAGTTTATTTAATTTGTTGTTTTTCGGATTAATAAAATTTTCGGAATAATAAAATAAACAAGTGAGAAAGTCTGTCAAGCCCAACTATAAGATACTCTGTACCAGTTAATGCCGTATATTCTTGATCAGCATCAACAGCCGAGTCGATATAGCCATGTCCGTCTTTCCGTCTGTCTGTATGAACACCTTGATCTCAGAGACTAGAAGAGCTAGAGCAACCAAATTTGAAATCTAGACTCCTATTGTCTGCACGCAGATCAAGTTTATTTCAAATTTTGGCCACGCCCACCCCCGCCCCCACAATAAATAATGTTGAATATCTCCCACAATTTTCAAGATATCGATCTGAAAATTAAAAAATAATTAAAACTTACATTCATATTCGCAATATCTATAAGCCCTGAAATTTTCATCAAGATCGGATGATAAATAGTCGAGTAAAAAAATGTTGCATACTTTTCGGCTGTCCCACCTCAGGCTCACAGGAAGGCTATTAAACAGTTGTTTCCATGAGTAACGGGTATATCGAAGTCGGTTAGAGCTGACTTTAACTTACGCTCTCGTTTTGCTCACAACTTGTGTATCGTTCATCCGATCTTCATCATTTCTTCAATAAATCGAAAAATAATTTTGAGTACTAGATTTCCTAGAAGGTACGAGCAATCTATCATCAAAACTGTTGAATATATAACGTTCTTTCCAAATTGTGGGGGCGGGAGGGGGCGTGGCAAAAATTGAAAATAAACTTGATCTGCCTGCAAGTATAATGCGTTTTTATCCCATACATGTCAAACCTCTTTCTCTTACCATCTCTGAGATCTCTTCGATCATACCTTTGGTACAGAGTATAAAAATCTTATCCTCCCACATAAGAGACTCCCCAGTCGGACTTGACACCATGAAAAATGCACATCTTTACAACTTCTTTTTCACCGAAGAAGTAGTTCCCAAAACTGAAAAGTTCCATTCGCTTTTATTAAGGCGTGAAACCTTCAAAGAATGCTTCTTTGAGATGGTATTTTAGCATGGGTTTTTGTTGTTGCTTTCAACTTCGTGAATCGTTCGGGTTTCCTTTCCAATTTCTCTTTCTCAAAGAACGGTTACAGAGGTACTTCCGTCGGAAGGGAATATTCCATTCATGCCTCGTTCGCTGTCTAAAGAATGTGTGAATCCATTTTGGATGGAATGAAAACCAGCATGGTAGACACATGGTTTTATATGAAATAATCAACGTACACCAAAACATTCATGCTATGATGACTTTAAGCCTTGCAAACAATAAAAATGAACGTGTTAGAAAAACCCAGCGTTCGGAAATCGTTCGGGTTATTCTTTGCGTTCTTTCTTTGTTGTTTACTCGTGTCAAAAGTGCAACCCAGAGAAGGGACTGTTTCATGTTATAGTGAACTTTGGCCTTCCAAGCTCATGAGAAAACAATGAAGATACCATTTCAAACAGAATTTTTAATTTCTATAGTGTTAAAAACATATGTAGTGATTGTTTCCGTGTAAAAATCAGTATGGAAAATGGCATTACTTTGGGAGCCACGTTCTGCAAAGTCCGACTGGGTCATTTATATCTTCAGGAAGAAACAATTTCCTATCTCCAGAATATACTTTTTCTTATCTCCAGGAAGAATCACTTTTTATCACTTAGAAGACACTTTTTCTCATCCCCAGAATGAAACGCTTTCTTCTCTCGGAGAAACGACTTTTTCGTATCTCCCAGAAGAAACACTTACTTTCCTCCCAGAAGTGTCGCAGAGTGACACACTTCTTCCCGAAGGGAGATGAGAATGCGATTGCCATCAATATCGCTAGAGTAAAGCGAAACATACTGGAAGATTCGCATTCTTATTTTCTACGCTAAAAAATTTTCGCTGGGCTGTAATCAATGGTAAACTAACTATTTTTATTGGTTTGAGCATTTTCAACCGTCATTTCTGGTTGTCTACTGTGCTACCGTAGTCATTTCGCTATGTGTTTACGCCTCTTTTACTGTACCTGGCGGTAAGTTCAACCAAAATTATGGGTTGGAGTAGTTTCACCACAGAATTGGTTGAATTTACTGACAAATTTTTTTCTGTGTAGTATTCTTTTAGTGGATTTTTTTTATTTAAATAAGAATGGATTCTAATTATATTGGAGCTCAAAAATCAGCCGATCCTTTCCATGAATTAATAAGAAATATTTGTCGACTTTGCATCAAGAAGAGAATTTCCACAAAATCACAGTTTGCAAAAAAAATTCTACGCTTGCAGCACTGACATCAGATAGAATTGGAAAGAACCACAACGTTAGTGTAAGGGTAGCCGTAAAAATGGAATTGAATCTTCCTACAATACCCCCGAGACGACAAGTTGATTGAACAGTAAAAATAGTAAACAGGACACCACTGGATGAGATCCAACTCATGAGTCCATATACCATCAAATGGTAACGAATTACTGACACAAAAGCTGGGGCACTTGAGTGGTAAGATTTAAAGCAAGGTTGCAACCAGTTCTGAACCGAGCTCGTGCTAGTAAACCGACCTGCAAAATATATTGATTCGGTTTGGTTTATTTCATTGACCAATTTGATGACGTAGCGCCTACCTTAAAGATACAGATACAGATGGGGCTTTACAGCCCCAAAGGCCCAAGCCCAACTTCTTTCAATCTTCTACCTTAAGGTATCTTCATTTTGGACATTGTATTTGGAAAACTAAACAAAAAGGCTTGCATCGTCCTAGCGATGCAGTGTTTCGCCAACTTCCTCTTAAGGAACATCAGGAACATTTTGAGTTTTAAGAACTGAGTATCTGGCATCGAGTACTGAGCATCAAGTACTGAGTATCGAGCTTCGCTCGAGCCGGCAAGCACATTCTTACAATTAGAACAACGCTAACCAACAACTCATTTTTTGTATTAATTTTTTCTACAGAAGTTTGTGGCTACAGCGAAAGTAATTAAAAACAGCAATATAATTGAACCGATTCTTTAGTAGTCATTTTATTTTATATTATTTTCTGTCAACTTTATAAGGATATTTAATCTGCTTAGTCATCCAAGTTAGTCGCTTCTCAGCTTCAAAGCAAATGTTTTCTCTATTAACTTATTTATGAACTTATTATCTATTTAACTTTTTTTGGCTGCTCTTGTTCCTGATGATCCTTTTGTGGTTTGGCAGCATTCCATATTCGACAATTTTTCTTGTTTACATAGTCATTCACAAATTACAAGTCGTCTGTGACAAGTCGAGAGGATAGCCTGGTTTAGATGGGAAGGTCTGTGTGGTTGATGTCAACCAAGTTAATTCTCCACCCAACAATAAGTTTTAAGGTTCAACAGTTCAGCCGTCCAATACGCTCTGTAAGACTCAATACACTCTACAGGGGCCAGCGAATACCTGGAGAATTGAAATAAATCGACTTTTGGATCTAAGTACATTTCAAGTTTCAGTTGACACAACCACTTGATTGCCCCCGGGTTGCTGTAAGGTTCGTTCTTTGTACTTGATCAGCAAATGTACCCGAATGTTTGCCCACCAACTACGATTGACGCATTGCCCGGTATCGGCCCCAAACAAGCTCTAAATCAAGTTCAAAGTCAAACTAATTAACAACAATTTAACTAATCAATAATGACAAAAAGCACACAAAAACGCCCAAAAACCAAAACCAAAAAAAAAACATGAAACATGTTTGGTTTTGGCCTGCGACTAGCCAAACTACTTACTTACACTGACTGACTACGATTCGCTCTTCAGGTCTCCTTTATACAAAACACATAAATGCAAATAAATAATTAAAAACAAACACAGGCGCAACAGCAGCAACAACAAATCAACACAGATAGCAATAATTTTGGCAGCGAACTCGTTTAATTTGCATAAAGTCGCACCAACACATTCATACCCCCAAAAGCCTCCACCTTCACGTCCAGCAGCCCTCATCCCCAAAATACCCCTGCCATGCAGATGCAATTAAGCAGGCGCGCGCGCGCGTAGATCGAGTCAGCTGATGAAGGGGTTGGGAGGAGCAGGCGACGGCGACTATAGCTAAATTTAAATACATTTTTTATATGCACTTTGTTTTCGGATTTCAGGAATCGGAATCTGCTGTCGAAACTAGTTCGTCGCAAAATTAGTGCAGTGAATAAACAAAAATGAACAAAAACAAAAAACAAAAATCCACTTTAAATATGCACATAGTCAGTCAGTCAGTGTGTATGTTTCTCAGTTCGTGGGGAGATGTTCATATGTATGTACTTGGTTGCTAAATGTAGCTTTATTTAGCGTGTTCTATTGAAAGGACAATAAACTCTAAACTCCGAGTCAAGGTCAACCACTCGCATTAGAAGACGACGATGAACAATTTTGATACAGATCGCTATAGATATTTGATTCTAAAATGTATATCAGACCGACTTTGAGTTAATATTATGCAAATGTATTGTTCACACACAGATCAAGATTCGGTATGAGAAATGCAGCTTGAAATTGATATTTACGAATTGATATTGCTCTGAGCATGAACCGAATCGTGCTCGCAATCCGAACCGCGAACCAAGCTTGTGTTCTTATTAAAATGCTAAACTGAACGGAAAGCACTTTGCAGCAAAGCGATTAAAATTGCTTGTATCGACCCGTCCAGATCTGTGGAACTGTGCTAGCGCCGGTGTACATAGATTTTGTTGTTGTAATTCACTTTGAAGCGAGGCAAATGCACTTGTTGGGCCGTCTGCTAGTGCCGATGCGCAATTTCTTGTGCGTCTTAGTAACACCAGTTTGCTGAAAAATAACTGTCGGAACAATGGGAGCTTTGGGAGTAAAGGCGTGCCCAACGCTGGTTTTAAGTATTAACTTAACAATCACACAAGACAGAAAAATGAGACTTTTTCAGTGTATTGAAGAGTTGGTGGGGATTCTAGATGATGTTCATGTACTGAACACGAATCTGTTTTCGGAAATGGTCCATCTCGTCTATATTTTTAGTAATTTAAGCTTTAAGTTGCTTAAAATGCCTATTTTGACCGTTTTTAGGCACACGAAAATCATCTAGAATCATCACCAACACTTCAATATACTGTACCTTGTTGCATAGTGTTATTATTGAGTTGATTGATATTTGGAAGGTATATCCGCACAAGTGATGTAGATCCCACGCAGAAAAAAATTTGTCGGTAAATCCAACATAGCGCAATGGCTACAGTAGCACAGTAGATTTCAACCAGAAATGACGGTTGACAATGCTCCAACCAATAAAATTTGTATTTTACCATTGTTTACAGTAAACTGATAAGTGTAACACAGCACCAATACAAATAGCACAAACAATACAAATACCCAGTGATTGGAGAGCTAACCAATTTTCTTAATTTGGTTGTACAATTTAAGGTACAAGGTAAATGTCAAAAAATATACCTAGGTAAGGTAAAAGGTATTCGGAAAGGTACAAAAAAGGTACTTTTAATTTTAAAAGAATGTTAAATTATGGAATATTGTGATTTTATATAATGTTTTATTATTAAAATGTCTCTTATATGCTATTTCGATTTTTTGACATAACAACAGCCTCGAATATTTCGTCACCTTGTCTGTTTCTAAAAAGTCTTCAAAATCCTTTGTATTTGAACTCTCATTGCCAACAGTTTCCAAAATTTCCGCAATTTCTTCAACAAGCCAATCTTTCAAACACTTTACAATTTAGTTGTTCTAATATGGTTCAATTTAAATTTTGGAAGTATCATAGTGGACAAAACCAAAGTCTTTGTCTCGCTCAAAATCAAGTTTTCAATTAAAGAAAATCGTTTTAAAACTCCTTTTTTAAGATCATCTTTAAGTGGATCACAATATTTTAAATTATTCAAGCACTTAAAAATCCTAAATAACAACCAGATTCGCCCTGCAAAAGATCAATAGCCTTAGCGAAAATGTCAGTAACATTATTTCATGATGGCATGAAAACTGTTCCTGAGGCGCAAAGAGCTATTAATTTAAGCTTACAAACTTTCTTAACATCATCTGCTGTTACTGTGAATCTGTTAATAAAATGTATAAATAAACTATACAGCCTTATACAGCTCTCCTATTTTCACTTTCGTACAAATTTCTCGATTTAAAACCGGTTTTCAGTATAAAATTGGGATTAAAATCGCAAAATGTTTGCGAAAGTGAAAATGGAAGCTCGGCTAATAGTCCGCCTTCCTCTTATCTATCATGGATCGTATAGTTTTTGCACAGGGTATGTTTACCGGACGTCCAGCGAAAGCCACCAACAGGTTCCTGAAACTTTTCTTTTCAACATGGCAGAGCGGCAACATCTTGGATATAATGTAATCGGATCGAAAAAAAATCACTTACGAAAAGGACCTAGTACCTTACCTATTGACAAGGTAAATGAAAATTAAGACCTAGGTAAGGTAAAAGGTACTCGAATTTGAAAATACCGTGGTAAGGTAAAAGGTACACAAAATATGTACCTATGTATGGACCTAGGTATTTGTACCTAGGTACTTCCAAACACTGCAAATACCACACACAACAGTGCAAATACCAATGTACTAATTCTGAAAAACATCGAATTATTCATAATTTCATAAAAATTTTTCTTACTCTGTGGTGACTCGAACTCGGGCTCAGAATTTCCCAAAAAATTCTGAGATTTATTAGCGAAGATATGATATGAGACCAACAGCAATTTGGGTAACCAAAAAACTTTGGTTATGGATGGATTTGAAGTCCTTCTATTTTCTTTTTATTTTGTTAAACATTTTATAGCGATTGCAACTATTTGTGCAATGCTTTGCCAAGCACGTCAGTCGGTGCATACTTGCATATGCATACATTCGTTCATATGTATGTAGATATACGTAAATGAGATTGAAATTTTTGTTTCAGCTGTTGGCTTCATGTGTTCAATGCACCCATTGCTGTTGTTGGTGCTGTTGCTGTTTATTCCTGTTGTTTTTGTAGTCGGTTAAGGCAAGTTCTGTGCGTTGCAGTTTTGTTTACTTTTGATTTTGTCGTATTTTTTGATTAAGTGCAAGGCACATGCATACATATGGACATACATATACATAGCTAAAGCAAGTCTGTGGTATATATAAAATTTCATTATCTGGCAACTGTTGTTGCCCTTTGCAGTGCCGTTGCTGCTGCTCCGGCGGCTGCTGTTTCTGCTGCTGAAGTTCAACGCCAAGAATGTCACATTGAAAGAGGTCAATCACCAGCGCCTTGTCATGTCATTCATGTAATTGAAAACAATTTATTTTATTTGCTAACTATATTACGATTTAATTTAATTAACCGCCAAAGCCGGAAGCAGTTAGTCGAATATACATGCCTACACTCAGAGAAACAGAAAGAAAAGGTATTTTGGACTCGAAGCATGTTTATTATTTCAAAAGCCTGAATAACATTGAGCCAAGTATCTGACTGCCCACTGCACTAAATCACAAAAGCTAACTTTCTTTCTACACCTTGGCCAAACCCAATTTTTTTCTGATTCATTGGGAGCACGGTTGCAACTTCGTTGGAGAACTAGACACGTTTTTGGCAAAATGGGGCTTATTGAGCAAAGCAAATAATTATATTTATGAGTTCAAAAGAATCAGTTTAACACTGAAAACCAATACTAAAATGTATCGAATTGAACTATTCTCTATAAAAATGCAGCCATAAAAGTGATTGAAAGGAAGTGTCTGGTAAAAGCTCATCCCTGACTGTAAGAAATTAGGCAGAGATTTGTGCTCCATGCTAAATTAGTGTGCAAAAATGGAAAAGTAAGTAAACATTATTTGTATTAAAATAACAAAGAACTTTCGATTTTGTTTATAGATTTCTGATTTAACTGAATAAAAGTAAAAGCGTAGCTTCTACTGAGTCCCCTACACACGCACGCAGAGACCATAAACACACAGCCACAAATTGGTGCGCTTACCGACGATCATAGCAATAAAGATGATTTAAAGTAAGTATGAAAAAAAAAACGCATTTGAAAGCATTTAACTAACATTGTTTTTGTTCTAGCAATAATGCAACAGCAACTCGCAAATTCCGTATACAACGGCTGGACAAGCTTAAATGCACTCAGAAACTTATTTTTCTATGTTTAAGAAAATCGCCCAAGAAACTTATAAAAAATTGCTATATTTAAGAAAACTTTTAGGATATATCTATATTGATCTATATTTAAAAAAATTCCATGGATGAAAAATTGAAATGGTAGAGCATATTGTGTTTCTTGTGGAAAAGTTGTGTTCAATCATTTATAAACTTTTAACGGCATGACAAACAGGAAATTCACATACGAAACACAAAAATCAGACAAAATCAAGCGAAACTGGAAAGTATTAATACAGAAAAAAGAAAACTTATTGAGAAAGTCCTTATCGCCAAATATGCACTCATTATGTTTCTCGTAATGCACAATCTGACGAGTTTGCTGTCCAGATTCCAAAATCGCGCGAACAAAGTAAGACCAAGTTGCGAAAAACTTGGAAAAACATATCTGGACCTCATCGTCAATGAATTGAGGCAAACTAAATTTTCATTTATTGTCGACGAGGCTACCGACGTTGCTAACCGGAAAGCCCTAGTCTTAGTAGCATGATACTATCAGAGCCTTCATGGAAAATTAAAGATATATATTCTTGGGTATAATTGAATTAGAAAAATGCGACGCCAACTCAATATATAAAGCAGTCAAGAAGTTTGTAATGACATAACTGTATTTAGTTTTTGTATTGCAACGGAAGGGGACTACTTTGAAGAGGATGAAATAGATTTAGATCAGCGGTGGGCATGAAACTTAAGTGTGGGAGCTGCCCAACACCATCAACAGAAAAAATAACCGTTATCAGCGAGTCTCGATCACCCAAAATGCAGCGGTGGCGCCGTCTGTGTGCGCGTCTTATAGGTTGATGTTCACAATTTGAACCGAGTTTATTGCAACGCAGTTTATTATTAGACTGACTGAAAAAATCTCGGAGCAATGGGTGCAAGGGCTTGCCCACCGCTGATTTAGATAAATAAATAAAGATTTTGGAAATTTAAGAAAATGCACCGTTCATTTTGATCACAGTAGTATTTAGAACTATTTAAAATCTTTTTGATCATACTTTTAGGTTGCAATGGTCTTAAATATAATTCGATTTACTCTTAAAATAAGTTAGGGTATGCACCAGTCTTCGTAAAATGGTAAATCGAAAATATTAAACTCCAAAAGTCTACGACACAACAACAAAAAAAAATTTAGGGTATTCACCAGCCCGCGTAAAAGCGTAATTGTGTAAATTTGCGCGCCGCAGCTTTTGAGCACCCCTTTTGTTTACTCTCGTAATTTTTTTTATTTTAGAATTAGAATTATTTTAGAATGCATTGATGGTAGGTGTACAAATCAAGCTTAATACGAGCATGAGGAAATAATAATACATAAAAAATCTTTAGATGTGGACCATGATGCTGTCGATGAAGTGATGGACGAGCTTATGGAGGATGTAACTGCAATTGCGTGCTGTCGGCGAGAAACCAAGTTCTGTGAGCCCAAGTCAGTCAACTGGCGGACCAATGTGCTGCCATTTTTCAATGATGGTCGCTTTCTTCAAATGTTCCGTGTCACTAAGAGTCAGTTCGCGATGATTGTGGAATTGATCCGTGCGGACCCATGCTTTGTGTCGACTGCATTTTGATGAAACTTGAGTTACAGGTAGCGATTGCACTTTATCGTTTGGGGTCGTCTGGAGAATCTGCATCAATAAGGAAAACTGCAACTATGTATGGAGTCGGTGATGGCGGCTCTCTCGGTGTTGTGACAGACAGAGTGTTCGGAGCTATTTTAAGGAAGATGTCTCAATTTATTTACTGGCCAGATGCAGCTGAACGAAAGCGAATCGTTTTAGAAACATTCCATGAGTTACCATTCTGCATTGGATACATTGACGGTAGCGAAATAAAGCTTGCTGAACAGCCAGCAAAGAACCACGAGGTGTACTTTTCGCGACAACGTATGTACTCTATGAAAGTACAGCTTGTGCGCGACTTCCAAATGAGGATTCGAAATGTTGTAGTGGGCAGTCCCGGTAGCTACCATGATGCAAAAATATACAAGAATTCGACACTTTTCAAGGAGCATGAAAAATACTTCAGTGAAGAAGAATGGATTGCCGGGGACTCAGCCTACCCTTTATCCAAATTTTTAATTTCTCCTTACAGAAGCAATGCGACAGCAGCGGAACCAAGTGACCAAGCCAGATTTAACAAGAGACACAGCCAATTTCGCGTAAGAGTACAAAATTGCTTCGGTATGCTGAAAGAAAAGTTTTCGAGCTTAAAAGAAATGAGGATTCGCATTCGAGACCGAAACAGTCAGGAAAAATTTTTCAAGTGGATTCTTGTTTGCTGCATTCTTCACAATTTACTGCTTGAAGAGCAATACGCACCAATTGCTGCTCCTGACGATGATGACTGTGGTGAAGTAGACGCAAACAAATTCTCTTTGAGAAGTACAACACCTGAACAGAAACGACAAGCCATTAATAATATGATGTTCGATGTATAAATTTTCACAAATGCTAATTTTTATTTTATAAAATATACATGTATCTATCTTATTGATTGTTTTTATATTTTAAATCCAGCTCCAACTTTTTAATCATCTCCTGTTGTTCCAGCTCCATTTTTTTTAAAATGAAATCATTTTCCACTTTCTTCACCTCCAGATCCAATTTTTTGCTCTCGATTTCTTTGGTCCAATTGTGCTTTTCATGCTCCAAAGCCAGCTTGTTTTGTTCAACAGTAAGCAGTTCCTTGCGGAAATTTAAGCGATCTGTCTCCAACTCGGCCAGTTTTTCGACTGATGTGAGAGTCCTGGGCTTTTTCTTTTGGCTTATTCTTAGGCTGCTGCTATCCTCAATCGAATCTTCGAAACTCGACGGGGCTTTATCGAAAGAATTTTCGTAGCCACTTGCATTGCCGTCAAATGCGCTGGTAGAAGCCAATGAATCGTCGAACTCTTCCAGGGTATCGTGCAGTACCACTTCCACTTCTTGGACCTGGTTAAAGATGTCCGCCAGTTGGTCGTAGTAGGGACACATTTTGTTCAACTTTTCTAAATTTATAAAATTTTAGCTATTAATACTCTAATTTATATACCTGCTACCAACAAACTTACCCTGCACAGTACGCACGCCATCTTCATCGTCAACTCCAGCACCGGTCGATCCAAGCCATTGATTGGCTTCGCTTAGCTGCATTTTGAGGTAGCGCATTTTACCCTTAACCAAATTCCACTTGGTGTCTATTTTGGTGTCGCTCAATAGTTTTTTATAATACAGTTGAGCTGTTGGTTTCTGCAAGCATGTGTTTTCTTAATGAAATGGCATGTTTTATATGAGACGGACAGAGGAGATACTTCGAAATTCCTTTGCGACTGAATGTAAGATAGCATCCTCGATATTTCTTCATCGCTCCAGCGCTTTGCATCGCCTTCCCTTTTTCGTTTAGTTGCTGTTTTTTGTTCAGACACTAAAAACGATTAGTATTTAAAATAATTAAATTTTAATTGGCCATTTACTTACTCTTTTTACTTAAAATTTTGTTTGGTATGACCGCATTCTTTTAAGAGAAAAATCTCGAAGTGGCTCGATACCAAGTGTTTTTTGTCGATACTTTGAATAATTTTACAGCACTTCATCGTTTACACTTTTACGCTTTTACGCCCGATTTTTTAAACATACCCCAGGGCAACAAAAAGTTGGTAATTTTTTTCCTATGTGTTTTGTTGTTGTGTCGTAAACTTTTGGAGTTTACGCCTTTTTGATTACGCTTTTATGAAAGCTGGTGAATACCCTAATTATGTTTTGATCAAAAAATCGGGCGTAAAAGTGTAAAGAGTTGAAAAGTGTTGAAAAATTATTAAGTATCGACAAAAATAAAACACTTGGTATCGAGCCATTTTAAGATTTTTGTCTTCAAAATATGCGGTCACACTAAAAAAATACAAATCAAATGCATCGGGCCAGTAAATAAATAAATCAGATGAGGATAAAAATAGCTCCGAGCACTCTTTTGCAAGACCTAGAAATAGTTTCAGTTTTCCTTATTGATGCATGTTCATCTGACGACTCCAAACAAAACAGTGCAATCGCTACCTATTAATCAAGTTCCATTTGGGGTCAAAATACTGTCGACACAAAGCATGGGTCCGCAAGGATCAATTCGACAATCGAAGCGAACTGACTCTTAGTGAAACGGAGCACTTGGACAAAGCGGCCATCATTGATAAATGGCAGCACATTGGTTCGCCAGTTGACTGATTTGGGCACAGAAAACTTTGTTCCTCACTGAAAGCATGCAATTGCAGTTAGACTCTCCATAAGCTCTTCCATCACTTTATCGACTGCATCATGGTCCATAACTGAAGATTTTTTATGTATTCTTTTTGTATACTTTGTCTTGGCATTTTTATTTTTATTTATATTCATATTAAGCATATTAAGCTTTGACTCTCAAGTAAGAGCAACATTCACAGCCTGTCAAAAACAGCTGGTTTAACACAACAATTGCTGGGGTAAATCACAAGGGGTCGCTCACTAGCACATATGTGGTAAATTTATCAATTACGTTTTTACGAGGGCTGTTGAATACCTTAAGTGAAAAATATTCTTAGACTAGGTCTAGTAAATTCTAAAGTGAGCCACAACACATTCATGAATGCCTTTAAGACACTTGCCGATATTGGCGGCCAATATTGTTTCTGACGGAAACAATATTGGTCGCTAACACATTCTGTGCTGGTAAACGCTTCTTGTGAAGCGACTAGTTGAACAATCCAACTACCAACACTCATGTATCTCTTTGTCCCGTTTTCGCAATCCTTGTCTCGTTCTTGGTCACCAATATCGGCAAGTATCATATAGGCAGAAACAAATCAAAAGTTCATAAAATAGGTAAAAAATATTTTATTGGGTTAAGCCCATAAAATTCTAAAGCAGTAGTGCCCAAACTCTCACAAGCAAGCATTGCGCTTGTGTCCGTAGCAGCGAAAAACGAACTAAACGTTTGATTGTTTGTTTGACATTTCAACATGAGCAACAAGCAAACGAATAAATGCCTCGTGAAGAACAAAATGCCGAACACGCGCATCGTAAGAGAGCAAGCCGCCGAGCGTGCTATTTATAGAACACATGTATTAACTCTCTCTATAGTTTCCTCTCAAGTTCCCATCCCATGGGATAGGCTTTTGGCATTTTGGACACCACTGTTTCAAGGTTATTCCCAATTATCCCAATATTTCTTGAAAATATGAGTCTGTATTAAATCAAATCCTACTGGCATAGACTAGAATATCTATAGATATTATCTATATAATATTAATATCTTGTAATATTATAGATATTATTATAGATACAGACAATATCTATAGAAGTAGTCTATAGCAGCGATGGTCACAAGAACAATGGCACTATAAAGTGGCACTATAAAGTGTCTTTTTGGGCACTATCGCTTAGCACCAGCCAAATTGAGAGGTAGCGCAAATGGTATCTCTAATACTCATTCTCCATGCTGCTGGAAAAATCCAAAGAAAATGAAATAACCAAACACCAAGATGGTAATACTGTAGATCAGAAATCTTTCCTAACTTAATTACCAAAGTGTTGGAACCAGGTCAGCATTTAAAGAACAGATTCGATTTAAAATAGTTCGCATTTTCCATAGCACACTTTTGGGAGCAATCCAAAATATTTTGTGCTTGGATCAAGAACGCGTTTTCTAAAATGTATCAGCTTACTGCTAGTACAAAAAGTTCTTGATTCAAGAACGTTTTTCCCATAGTAAAAACTTTAGCTGTGGTTTTTCGATTTTAGAATGTTTTGTACTTAATTCAAATACATCCAAGAACAAAACATACTTGAAATTTTAAGTAAAAAGCGTTATAAATTGTATTCCGATCGATCAAGAGCTCTGCCAGCCGATTTTTTCTGACAAGTTTGTACACGTGATTATGTAGATTAACTTAATGGTTTAGAAGTTATTCATATTTGAATTAAGAATTTATGGATTTTTTTGAGTCGATATTATTACGATATTCGGACTAAAAAATTTTGGGAAAATTTGAAAGTTCGGGAATTGAAGATTCTAATTAATATATTGTCCTGATCATAAATAGTTTTTTATATGGCGTCAAACAATCCATCGTTCATTGAATTCTGAGGTAACGACGCCTGAAAAATCTAATCCATACCGGTTCTAAGGGCTTCGGCTTAAAAAATATTTAAATTTTTGTTGCATACTCGTGGAATTACTTTAACGTTTGGAAATTTAAGGCTGATTCTTACTTAATTTAATTACATTTATTAACGAAACGTACTTGAAATTTTGTAAATTCCATCCTGAACTCTCGCATGGTTTTCTTTTTTCCTAGTGTACTTACACACATCATCTCTTCGGCTGCTGATTTGTCCGCATTTTTGCATGACTGGCCGAGCATTCGGGCAGAAAAGTATGGGTTGCAAATAAAATGCGCATAATAGGCGTTTAAATGCAATTTTCTGAGCAAAGCGTTCAGACGAAATATCAAAAATGGAATTATATGTTTAAAATGAAATATGCGGAGGGACAGCAGAAGCAGCAGCGAAAACTATATATAAAAACCAGCACACAGAAGTCCTTTCCTTTTCTAACAGAAATATTTGGGTAGACTCTTCACAGAGACAGACAGTGTCCAAGTCAGAGTCAGACTTTGTTTTTTTTTCCTTCGGCTTGCTGTTGCTCTGCTCAATAATTTTGTGAGGGTGCCGCCAAAAAGGGCAGCAGCAGTATTTTTTCTGGGTTTTCTTTGTTTGAAATAGATTATTGGCAATACATACAAATATTTTTTTCGTCTGCGAAGATGGCGTCGTGCAAAAGTTCAAGGATTTTGTGGTTTGGGTACAGTGAACCCACGGGTCTTGGACCAAACGGCAGCCGGAAATATCAAATTCACTTTAATTATGCCACAAAACAAATTAATAAGTTTGATGAAAAGTGAAACACAATGGCCGTACACAGATGTCACCTCCGCCTGTCACCGAAAACTAGTCCCCAGTTCTGAAATCAATATCCGCCTGGCCCAAGCCCAAGTGTGCGCTCTAATGACCCGGAGGCGTAGCCCGTGCGAAAGGGGTAACCCGAGTAAGCAGAAGAAAGCTAGGCACGTGCCGCCCTGCCCCTCCGGCAGCTGTCGCAAATGAAAGTGAACTACGACTCAACGTTTCTAGAAGTCAACATGCCCCGCCGCCTTAGATCTTCGGCTCTTAATGCTGCTGATGGCACTCTGATTGATCTTGCGACTGCGTGCCAAGGAATTCCTAAGAATATCTGCACAAAAAAACGCCGCTCCATGCAGCACGCAAAAAAAGGGTGGAATACAATATAATAATAACAAGCAGCAGGCAGGAGCACACACACATCTCGTATTATTTAATTTGGAGGAGTTTTGGATTTTTTTATATTTTATGTGTATCAATGAATCGAAATGAAATGCGAATGTCTCGATCGCGTGCGGCAACATTTGCACAGATTCGGAGCTCTGCGCCAGTTTTTTTCTTTCTGTTTTCTGGGTTGTCCTGGTTCTACGTTTTGATTTGTGTTTCGGTTGTTACCGGCTTTTGATTATGCTTTAATTTTTTGTGTAATCTTGGGGGTTGTGTCTTGTGTTTAGGCTTTTAATGCGATATAAATACGTTTAACCCATGGCTAGCCACTGGTGCTGCCAGTACAGCATCATAAGGAGTTGTGGGCTCAAAGCAATCGTTCCGTATATGTTGAGAAGCTATATAAAAAGGAACTTTATTATGAAAGTCCATTTAATACTACGTTAAACCAATGTTGTGTCAACTAATTTGTTTACCTTTTGACAAAGCTATTCGCTTATTTCTGAGCACACATCGTCAGTCTATAATATTTTGTAAGCATGTTAACAGAGAAACGTATGTACATATATGCCTCCAAAAGTATACTACGCTAAAGTATGGTGTGAAATTTAAATATAGTTTTTCATATAATTCAGTTAATTTTTCGTGTTTGAGTGTAGCTATTAACACAAAAGTCATTTTGCACTGCGTTGTTGTAGGCGAAGCAGCGCCGCGACAAACTTATACTGTTGGTGCGTTGATGTCGCTGCTGCAGGGCACTTTTGTATGCACGGAAGAGGTTTTGTTGTTGGCTGCGAATGATTTTGTTGTGGTAAAGCCTTCACGCTTAGCTTATGGAAGTGCAATAACAACTTCATAGGTGTTCCCTATTTTCATTCTCTACGAGCGAAGATTTTCTTGTTGGCTGCGAATGGATTCGTGTGCGTTAGACAGCCACGAGTACACACATACTATTCCTATATTTTGTCGTTCTTGTTGTTGCACAAGTATTTTCTTCATCTGTATTGGTGTCCACACGGCTCTGGGCACCTCTGGTATAAGGATTTCCCATCGAAAATGTGTCGTGTTGGCTCGTATTAAATCTGCGTCCCGTCTATTTAGGTCCTTTGGTATAGGTTATACAAATTGAAAATCAAGCTTCAATTAAAAAGTGGCTACACTCAAGCAGAAACGAACCACCAAACGAATTGGCTAAGATAACCCGATTTTGAAACTTGGAACAAAAAATATTAAAATTAAAATTTTATGCTTGGAACAAAAAATAAATAAATAAATGAAATGGTACTGCTATAGTGATTGTGGTTGACTTGACTGGAGATTATCCTGGCCCTACAGGGTAACAGCACTCGAACTCCAAGGTCTCGAATCATTTTTGTAAGAATGTATGTGAATATAAAAAATTACCTTAAATTTCCCACCAAACTTTAGCCAAGGATTTTTTTTGCGACATAAATGCTAGGTCCATTGAAAAGAATACTAAAGGGGCTTTTTTAGCAACTTTCTTTTTGGTCACACTGTTTTTGGCAGATCAGCTGTTTTCGTGTCACATGTTACTGTCAAACATGTTCAGTTTAGTCTATAATTTAACCATGAATCGAATTACAAACGAAGAACGCTTGCAGATTATTGAATTTTATTATCAAAATTCATGCTCGGTTAAGAAAGTACATCGTGCTCTTCTTCCATTTTATGATCAGCTTGGGCGACCTTCTGAGGCGGCAATTCCGAATCTTGGACCAAATTTACATTATTGGACATTAACCACCAACACGAATACGTAGAGTGCGGAAGACAGAGGAAAATATCGCAGCTGTATCCGCCAGTGTTGTTAATGACCGTGAATTATCGATTCGGCGCCGTTCGCAGCAATTGAGCCTATGTTACTCCTCTACGTGGAAAATTTTGCGGAAGGATTTGGTTATAAATATAAGAATTGCAAGAATTGAAGCCACACGACCTACTTAGATGAAGATCCACTTTTTTATCGAAAAATTGCGTTCAGCGACGAAGCTAATTTCTGGTTGAATGGATAAGTGAACAAACAAAATTAACAGATGGAGTCAAGCAAGATATGAATCGAAAGGTAATTGAATTGTCAATAATCGCAAAAACACTATTTTCAAAAGTAGTTTGAATACAATAATAAAAAAATTTTTTTAAAAAATCGATTTTTTGCATAAAAACGCTATAAATTGTGTTTCCAAACGCCTAGGAAAAATATTAAAAAACTCAAAAAAAAAACAGTTTTATTTTTCTACTTAAGAAACGCACTTCTGCGAAGAAAATAAGATATCTATGAACAAAATCTATAAACAAATACAGGCGCTGTGAGCAATTGAGCGCCGGAAAAAGTGGTGTTTTTAAGATTTTTTAAAAATTAATTTTCATTTGCTTCGACTTTTCTGTTCTGGAATTTTTTTATTTTCTGATCTGGGTATTCGCCCACTTCTAATATTGATCAAAAGACGCAGAAAATAGAAAAAAAAATTTCTAACCAGTTAAATTACTCAAATTAAACTGTTAGTTCCTTCACTTAAAATTAAAATAAAATATTTCATATATTTTCTTCATCAATACCTTATTATCTTTGTGTAGAAGTGCGATTCTTAAGTCGAAAGAATAAAATAGTTTTTTTTGAATTTTTGCTAGGCGAAAAATTGATTTTTTTGAAATTTTTGTGGTCATTGTATTCAAACCTCTAAATCGAATTGAAAACAATGTTCTACGCAACTATTGATAATTTAATTACGTTTCGATTCAAATCTTGCTTGACACCAATCTGACGATTGTGAATGGAGATATGAGATACCGAAAAAACGAAAAAAAATTCATATTTAAAAAACGTTGACATGAAAAAATTTTGGAAATCGATTTTTGAGATCACCAATCCAGAAAAATCCAGTGGTCGGGCGTGGCGTACCAGTCGTATGTGTGGCGGCTGGTGCGGGAGGTTGTGTGGGTTCGATCCCGCCTCGGACCATCTAATAGAAAAAGTTTTTTCTTTCTTTAGAAAAAAGCTTTTACACACCCGATCACCTTCACCCAGCTACTGGCGCCAGCTGTGAAGTAACTAGCCATGAAAAAGCAAATTCTCGAACTTTTGCCGTTCGGATTCGGCGTTAAACTGTAGGTCCCTTCCTCTTGTGCGAAAAATTATAAGCACACACGCCAAGAGATTGAGAGAAGCTTGGCCCTGGCCCTCCTGGAGGTGCTGTTTGAGCCAATTTTACTTAATCCAGAAAAAATAGTTTCAGTAGAAATGGGTCATTTAATTTTTTTTTTTTGTGAACTAGTGATATAATATATTAAAATCTGCTTGTCGCTATCGAAACTAGCAAAGTTATACAAAATCATATGGTCCATTCGCGAGTTATTTCAAGTTATTGCGTGTATTCTAGTTCATTTTCATAAGTTTTCTACTTATGGGTCATTCTTTTTGAAACCGAACGGTTTTAAAATTGACTATTTGTGATTTAAATAAAAAAAAGTCTGAAGTTAGATCTCAACACTCCCACCAAAACGTGATTTTTGGATTTGCAAATAAAATGAAACTTGGCAATTAAGCTTTCTATTTATCAAGCTTTTCAGAAATGTCTATTTCAAGCAGTTCGGACGTCTATATTATATAGCTGCCATACGAATGCTATGATTAATTGAATTTGTTTGTGGTGTAGTGTGTAGTGACTTAGTTTGCTATATGATATAGACGTCCGATCTGCGTGATGTTGACATTTTTCAAAAGCTTGATAAATAGAAAGCACACTGGCCAAGTTTCAATCACTTAGCTTTGAAACCTTCTGCGGACTCCTTTCAGAGAAGAGTATGATAGGGATGCCTATGGCAACATATAAGCTCCACACAAAAGCTGAAACACTCCGTCTCGTTACGGATCGCTGGAAAAACCTTTCCTCATGTGCTGTATCGAGACTTACGTGGCCTACATTCAACCTTAAACGTACTAACACACTTTTGCGTCACAGAAGGGAACACATTTCACTTCTGGTGGGGACCCTCGCGGATCACTGTCTTATTGGCACACACGCAGCACGCCTAGGCGTCACACACCATGATTTCTGCAGAAGCTGCAGATATGAAGAAGAGGAGGAAACGGGACAACACCTTCTCTGCCACTGCCCTGCTTTAAGTAGAAGGAGACTTAGGACACTTGGTCAATCTCTCCTACTCAAGCTCTCGGAGATATCCGGGCCAGAGATCCCATCTCGGCTAAAATTCATTCTGTCCACACAATGGTTCAGTACCTAGGACGTCCCTCAGTCTTAACGAGAGCGTAAGTTAAAGTCGGCTCTAACCGACTTCGATATACCCGTTACTCATGGAAACAAATGTTTAATAGCCTTACTGTATGCCTGAGGTGGGTCAGCCGAAAAGTATGCAACATTTTTTAACTCGTCTCTCTCTCTCTCTCTCTCTCTCTCTCTCTCACTAAGATTGCTGCTGAACGCAATGCTTAGGTTATGAGTGGGGTGGGTGGTGGGTGTTAACTGATCGTTTTTTGCTCATAACTTGAGTATCGTTCATCCGATCTTTATCATTCCTTCAGCAAATCGATAAATAATTTTAAGAACTAGATATCTCTAGAAAGTACGAACCATCTATCATCAAAACTGTAGGAGATATGACGTTTTTTCCAAATTGCGGGGGCGTGGCAAAAATTGAAAATAAACTTGATCTGCGTGCAGACAATAGGAGTCTACATTTCAAATTTGGTTGCTCTAGCTCTTCTAGTCTCTGAGATCTAGGTGTTCATACAGACGGACGGACGGACAGACGGACAGACGGACATGGCTATATCGACTCGGCTGTTGATGCTGATCAAGAATATATATACTTTATATGGTCGGAAATGATTCCTTCTGCCTGTTACATACATTTGCACGACTTTAGTAGACCCTTTTACTCTACGAGTAACGGGTATAAAAAGGGTTAACAGGGAAAAAATATGACATCGCAATGGGCCCAAAGTGGCCTAAGTGGGAGAACGACTTGTCGTTCTCAGCCATCGCAACCTAACCTAACCTAACCTACCTTAAACCATTTAAAATAAAAGGGAAAAGGGTTTTGTCGAACTGTGTAATTTGTTTTTTTATCCAAGCAAGAGCCATTCACATCTTTTAACAAAAAAGGGTGAACCACTGAGCTGAACCGAAGCCAAACCGATGTCGTACGACCAATATTCATCACTGATCCGAACCATCGTTACATCCCTGGTTTTGTAGTGGTATTGTTAACAGGGATGCAAACCCAATGAATTTTTTCGGAGCTCCGATTCTCGGGTTCGAACCGAAATTTGCCAATGGTTAAAGTTCGGGAATTTGGTTCGGTCCAAATTTTACCCAAATTTAAAAGAAACCCAATTACTGTGATATTTAAAAAAATATTCATATTTTCTGTACTTTTGATCAGACAAAACAAGTCTTAAGGACCCTATCAACTGAGGATTTATTTGATGGTACTGATAAGACAGTGACCGCAATAGCTTTAAGTTGTTAACATTGTTAAGATGTCAATAACTTTTAAAGATTTGAATTAGTTGGTTCTCTATTATTGCCATCATTTTAAAAATTTGTTAAGATTTCAATATATTTAAAAGCTTTGATTTAGTCGGTTCTCTATTAGTGCCATCATTTGAAAACATATATTTTTTTTTTTCTTACTAATTTCTATAGAACCCAGAATCCTCAGTGTGATTTACTCGTTCTTGTAGTGGGTTAATGCTGTCAACTTGTTTCTACTTCAAAGTATACCAACTAAATAATAATACAATAATTTGCAATGCTTTTTCGATCGTATATTTTTGATGACTAATACGCATGCAAGTTCCAAGAAAAACGCCGGGGGGCTTCACCACATACCTACCTACATACAAACGTACATATCAAATAGTTTTGGGCGCAGGCTTCTTGGGCTGGCTCGCATGCCAAATTGCAACTTAATTATAAATTGCAACAAAAAGAGGCAACACAAAAATAAAAACAAAACAAAAAACAAATCCAAAGCTCCAACCAGTCACAGTCAGTCAGCTAATTTAACTGTTAGTTTCACACACACATGCTCGCTTGAAAACATCAATAAAAATGCCATGAAAATCCATGGAAAATCTTCCGCGTTTGTGTAATGCAGGAAGATTTTTGCATGATGTTTGCTTTTGTATTCGCTTTACATATATTTTTGCTAATAAACTAAGTAATTTCACCATGCTCTTTTTTTTGAGAAGGCACAAAATTGGACTGCCAAAGAACTGACTGGTAGCTGCTGGGAAATTCATTAAATTTCTCCACTTTTCTGCAGTGGAAATCCTAACAAACAAAAAACAAACAAAACAAAAATAAAAACACACACAGATCCGGTGAGAGAGAGAGCGAAAGCACGCGAGTTCCATTTGAAAGAAAGCAGCGAGAGCAATAAAAACTTGAACGCGTCAGTGTCTACTCTCTCGCGCCAGTGGAGACAGCGTGCGAAAGTGAAATCGAACCTTCGCTGCCGGCGCATCAGCCGGTTTCAAAGTTTACGAGGGGCGCGACTGGTGACTGGGGCGGGCGGACAAGTGCGTCCGACCGAGCGCGACTTCAATTAATAACAAAAATATAATTTTTGTAAAAGTTTCGGATTTATTTTTAAAGACGGCAGACGACGCTGAATGAAAATCCGTTTTGGTTTTAATTTCGTTTTCGTGGTTCGGTCACTGAACTTTGTCCGACTGGACTCCCGTCACGAAAATTTGTGCATACGTAAGCCACAATGACGTTGGATGGGTGGGTGCGATGGCCAGCCCCCAAAAGCAGCTGCATTCACTTGGGGCGAGGGCTGTCATTGAAGTATAAAAATTTTGTCATTCTTTAGCATAAACTTACTCAGAACCTAAAAAGTAAATCTCGTCAGGGAATGTTATCGGATTTTATGCACAAAAAAAAAAAAACGTTGGTAAAAGCAACATTTTTCATTGGTGAGTTCACCAATTTCCGTCTTCGATTTTCGCCCATTAGTTTTTCCATTTAAAATGAAAATGTCTGCACTTTTAATTTTTGTTTATAAAGAAAAAAAATTCAAATTTATGCGCGCTGCTGCTTTATTCCGAAAGGGTTTGATGGTAGTACAAAAACCTTCACTGGGTTTGGTCTGGTTAGCTGCCGTTTTCTTTTTATTGAACTTTAAAGTTTTCAGCTTCTGACTGGGACTTGCAACTCCATATCTCGTAAACTATTTGGAATTTCGCTTTGACGTCTTAGAGGAAGTTGTTGCTTTTGGCTTGGCTTACAAAACATTTCTAAGTAGCAAGTCAAAAAGTCACATCTATATACTCAAAAATACAAAAATATCGTAAAATCATCATGTTTTCCCTCATTTTGTAATGTTTTTCAACTTTGTCTTGAAAACTGTAACGAAAGTAGCTAAGACTTAAGTTAACAAACTGTTGGAACATACCAACTTCATTCGATTGGTCCTTCATATAGTTAAGGGCCCTTAAGCATGTAGAATTGTAATCAAAACTCGAAAAATGGCCATTTTTAGTAGCAATTGGCTGACACAGTCAAAAATTTCGATTGTTTTGTATTAAATCAATAAAATTGTAAAAAAACATAACTTAAAAATAATAATTTAAAAATTTAATATTTTTACTTGTTTATCGAAAATATTCGTTTTTTTCGAGTTTTTATGACAGTTGTACATGCGTATTGGCCTATAACTATAAGAGTAACTAAATGAAGTTGGTTCGTTCTAACGGTTTGTTTATTTTGGTCTAAGCTACAACTTTGTGCTGCATTACTTGTCCAAATTTGTAACGGGTTTCAGGATGAAGTTGAAAAACTGTAAAAAAAAGTGGTTTTCTTGAGAAACTTTTGTAATTTTAATTATGAAGATGTAATTTTTTTCGATTTGCCACAAACAAATGTTTTGTAGGCCAATCCAAGAGCAACAACTTTGACAAAGATATAAAAGCAAAATTCAAGAGATATGGAATCGCAAATCCTACTCTGAAGCGAAAAAGTTCAAGGTGCAATAAATAGAAAACGGCAGCTAATCAGACTAAACCAAGACAGGGTTTTTTATACTACCATCATACCCTTTCAGAATTTTTTGGTTTCGACGCTATCAACATTTTTGAGTTCAAAAATGTGTCACAGTGTTTATTATTATTTTTATTATTTATATTATAAAAAAAAATTAACGAATTAAACAAACTTATATTTTTTATTTAATGAAAAAAACATTTTCTTATTCTGGCGGGGGATTCGAACTCACGGCTCACGGCATTTCACACACAGTTGGAACGTCGCGTTAGACGACTGAACCACGCCGCGCAACTGAGGTAACGCATCATATTGGTTACTTGTATTGAATAAGACGCACTTGTATTGGAAACATTCACGAATGTTTGCTTTCTTGTAATTCTCAAGAACGAACTCCACCATCTGCCAATATAAATAGCGCCATTGAAATTTGCGGAACAAAAATCAAAATTGTTGGCGGTTTGAAATCAAAGGAACGCACAGTTGAGATTTCAAATGAGTTTAATCTTGTTTTTACGTTGAAACTGGTAAAATCAACAAGAAAAATTATTAAATCAAAAATTTTTAGCCAAAAACGAAAAATGTAGGATTTACAATTTTTTTTCTTTTTGTGTGTGCACTTTTTAAAATGAATGTTAATTGAGGTGAAAATTTGGGCTTTTACTAATTTAATAACCCACTTTACATTGAAAACTGCATATTCTATATACACAAATACGCAAAACATGCGAACAAATATGCAAAGTATTTGAAAATGTTCATTGAAATTCTACACAAATTACTAGCCGGTTATACTGTTTCTGCAAATCATACTTTTGTGCAGTAGACAGTTTTGGTTTTTTATTATTATCGAGACTATGTACTCAAAATGGTATATATTCGCTTAAAAAATCGTAAAATTTTTTGGGATAGTTTATTTTAATGTAAAGAAATAGTAATTTACGATAAAAGTCAAAACAAAAGTATTGGTTTCCCACAAAATGCGTCTGAAAAGGGTCAAAATAGGCACTTTTTGCAACTTTAAGTTCAAATTATACCCAACCCATCAATATACTGGACCTTGTTGCATGGTGTATCTTTAACATAATATTCAGTTGAGCATGCTCACCTCATTTTACAAAATTAACCTGAATGAAGACACGCTCAACTTCAGCGTCGCAAACGAGGTTAACTCATCAAGTCTTTGATTACGTCCAGAGTTCTTGGGAGCGTTTACTTTACTCCAAAACTTTAGTTTCATCGTTGTTCTTCCATTTTACTAGGTAGGTAGGTAGTTCCGGTTGGCCCTTTGTAGGGACCACACATACCCCTTACGGTCCTTAGTGAGGCCGGGTGGTTTTTTCTGGGTACCATTATAAATCCAAGAGGATGTTTGACGATTTGGCAGATGCCAATAGTTATTTGGGAGACTTCCTTGCCGCCTCTTCAAGAGAGGTGAGACTTGGGGAGTGCAGATGTCTTAATCTCGTCTTAGCGATCGCTGGGCAGCTGCAGATGAGGTGTTCCAGAGTTTCGACGGCTCCAGGTTCCTAACATTTCCTGCAGATGTCCGTTGTCGTGATTCCTAGCTTTTTCGCGTGAGCAGCAGCTAGGCAGTGACCAGTTAGTATGCCTATAAGCAGTCTACAGTCTCTTCTTTTGAGCTGTAGCATATAGTGCGTGAGTTTTTTGTATCTTGTCTTGCACATTATTTTTGAGATTCTGCAGCCGGTTGTGTTCTTCCACTTTTCCTCTGCTTCTTTCTCCGCTATCTCCTCCATCTTGCTGTGTAGCGTCGTACGGAGATAGATATGTTAGGTGTTGCTTCTTGGCTTAGTGCAGTTCCGGCTTTTGCAAGACTGTCAGCCATTTCGTTTCCATCAATGCCCCGGTGGCTGGGAATCCAGTAGATTTGCACCTTTCTAGAGATGCTGAGGGAATTTTACTAAATGTATATCATTATTTTGACCCTTAATGGTAACAATGTTTTTTTGTTGTTTTTTTTGGTCGTAGAAATATATCAATTTGTTGAAGAATGCTAAGATTGTCACCTGACGTCTGCTCTCCTGTCAAAATTTATGTACGAGATTTTTACTTTTCTTCTTGTTACCTCACAACTGCCTATAAGGCTTAAACTGACATCAATTAAATTGCTTAATACAATGAATTTTGCGAAAATCCAAAAAGTAGATCAGTGCCTGAGCTTCAGTTGCTTTATAAGCTCAACTTAGAAATTTATGCAGCAGTCTCGATTAGATTTGTTTAATTCGCTATCCATATGAAGCATAAATCTTTGAAAACAAATTTCCCGAAATCGTCTACTCGTATTATTTTATTAAGGGGGTATGCTCCATGTCGAGGCAGTTTTTAGGACCTTTATCAAAAAAAATCTTATTTGAAAACGCAAAAAGTTTTTTCAATTCTGTTTTTTTTGATTGTGTTACAAACAGATTAAAGTAAACAACAACATTTTTCTGCTCCTATATGAGGGGTGTTCAAAAAGTTATCGGTCGTCAAAGTGGGGGGTCCATAAAAATGGTATGGTGCTGGCGACTACGATTTCTCGTCTCCAGGTTGTCTGAAATGAAAAGTAAAAACGGAGCTATATTCAGTATAAAAGTCATTCTGGTCTGACCCTCGAAAAAAATTTTGTGATTTTTTTTGACTAAATGGCGGCCATTGAAAAATGAAAATTCGATTTTGGGCCCTTTTTTGTAGTTTAGTGGAAAAAAAATAGTAAAATTTTTATTAAAATTATGATTGATTGTCAGACCAGAATGGTGACAATTCTCCGTCGATTTCATTTAGTTTCATCAAAATCGGTTCAGTGTAACTGGAGATATTATGGCCGCCAGTTCGAAAAACGTGGTTTCGATATAAATGCGTTTAAAGTTTGAAGTAATTTAAAAATGACTCGTTTTAGCGAAGACATTGTTCGACAAAAAAGGCTATATCTTCTAAAGTATTCAGAATTTCAAAAAATTCTTTTAGGGCGATATTCTCAAATATCCAAGCTAAAAAAGATGCAAGCAAAACAAGAAAGAAAGTCGGTCAAGCCCGACTATAACATACTCTGTACCCTTACACTCGCACTTGCTCAGGAGTCAAACGGCCAGTTAACACCCCGCGCACAACGCGGTGCGCTCTCTAAGTTTCTCTCTCTCTCTCTCTCTTTCTCTCTCGCACTAAGATTGCCTGTGTTGAACGGTTAGGGTATGTTGCTGTGGTTGTTGGTGGGGGGGTGGGTGGTGTTAACTGGCCGTTTTTTGCCCATAACTTGAGTATCGTTCATCCGATCTTTATCATTCCTTCGGCAAATCGATAAATAATTTTGTTTACAAGGTATTTCTAGAAGGAACGAACGATCTATCTTCAAAACTGTAGGAGATATGAAGTTTTTTCCAAATTACGTGGGCGGGAGGGGGCGTGGCAAAAATTGAAAATAAACTTGATCTGCCTGCAAGTATAAGAAATATATGTCCCATACATGTCAAACCTCTATCTCTTACCATCTCTGAGATCTCTTCGTTCATACGGACAGACAGACGGACGGACGGACAGACAGACAGACGGACATGGCTATATCGAATCGGCTGTTGATGCTGATCAAGAATATATATACTTTATAGGGTCGGAAACGATTCCTTCTCCCTGTTACATACTTTTGCACAAACTTAATATACTCTATGTACCTTCGGTACAGAGTATAAAAATCTAAAAAAATATTTTGCTCATGGAGAATACCCCAATCTGATGAAATATTCATTTTTTTGTAAGTTCAAGTTTAGTGAAGTCTACATTGTCATATTGTGCATTTGCGATAACTGCAGTAAACTCAAGAGGTATCAGATTAATTCTTGAGGAGCCAAGCCTTAAACGCCGTGTTCTGCAGCCAGAAAAAGCGGAAATCATTTTTAAAATAGCCAGCATTCCCGCTGTTTCTAAATTTTTCCCGCATTACGGTTTAAAAGAAGCTAGAAATGACGGGAAAAAAGCTGACTTGGCAACACTGCATAGTATTAAAATTACTTACGGTGAGAAGCTGTCTATCCTCAAACTTACTGACCATCACATTGGCTATTCTTAAGAAAAATATCTTGTCTCAATGACGTTCAGATGACACATTGTCTGGGTATCGTACAATGTTGTCATCATAGACCTGCATTTTTGATTTGGATTATACTTATTCTAGCATTGGCATTTGTGAACGATCCCTCTGATGGCCGTGCCAATTCATTCATACACTCACTTCGAGCTGCAATTTTGTCTTTCGAACATCCGGCTCGAAGGACCAACAAAGGTATAATAAATATATATTAGGCAGGAAAAAGTGCTTCCAAAAATTAATTTATTTAACTTCATGAAGAAGCCATTTTCCCTGACAGTTTTCTGTTCTTAGAAATCTCAAAGTAATTTCGCATAATCAAATGCATTGGAATGCAAATCAATTTTTAACATCTCAAGAAATATGCAACTTTAATTAGTTAATAAGCGGCGTTGGCTTTTGCAGCTGACACCGTGTCGCGACATGGCTAACCATGGCTACCCAGGAATCCTCAGACGTTGCTGATAAAGCGGCGCTCGGCTCGCACAACAGCACCACAAATGGGCGTCAAGCGCAATTAGCGCCATATATCAATTACTCTACTCCATATTACGTATACGACGCGCGAGCCACTAAAGTGTTTTCATTATAAATCATTTATTCAAATTACACATTAAAGCTGCCTGCGATTGGCGACTGCAACTGGTTTCGGTTGCTGTGGTCATTGCTGCCCATCAAGACAGGGCCAATTCCAAGCCGGCGGGTCAGTAAGTCGCCCGATTAACAGCTGATCCGTTGGCTCACTCTACATATGGCTATGTCAGTTTGACGCCTTTTCAAGATAGACAACAGTCTGATAGAGTCTTGCTCTGAATTGACTTCAAATTGATTGGAATTTACATTTGATGGCATAGAAAGACTTCTTCTTCTTTAGCATTGTTCCCGTCCCAATATTCAAATGTGCGATTTTATGTCCTGATACTTAATTAAAATATTTTTGGAAGTGCTGAGACTGGAAATGATAATCAAATTTACTTGAGGCGAATGAAAACTTATTGTTCTTAGGTCCAGATTTGAATTGCAGAATTTGATTGATTCATACTGCGATTAGCGAGTAACCGAGCAACAAACTTATCCGCAGCCTCATGTTTAGTTGAATATTTGAGCTCCACTTAAGTCCCGCTCATCGATAGGCAAAAAATTAATACAAACTCTTATAAATATGTGAGGGAAAGCGGCTCCAACGGCGCTTTAAGACTTTAAGGCTTTAATCCAGCTATGCCCAGCCGTATGCTCTTTGTTCTCTTCTTTGATTGGTGTTTGCGCGTGCAAGCAAACTGACCAGCAACAATTTCAATTGATTTTGTTGTTGGTATTGGTGCTTTTCTTTGTGAGTATTGGTGAGTGCTCTGCCGTATGCTGCTTTTGGGCATCCCTGCTTTAATCCCTTGTTAACTTTATGTTTTACCAACCGTGTTAGTTATGTGGTCATTCTATACAGGCTTTTAAATTACAGTAATGAAAGCTAACTTCGGCTCGACCGAAGTTTATTTACCCTTGCAGCTTGAATAATTTATATATTTTAAGGTTTTAAATGATTTTCGTCGAACATTCTTACATGAGCTGTTTTCCAAACTCAGCAACAGATGGCGTCAGTTTGTTATATAGCAGCTATAAGATACATTCAACCGATTTTGACCAAACACTCCAAAATTGTGTGGAAACCGACAACCAATTTTTCAGAACTCTATTTTGTATGGCAGCTCCATCTGTTTCTATGCTATCTCCTCCGTCAGTTTTAAAGCTATCTTAACCCAACTTTGCACGAAGTCTTTTGGTACAAATACGCAGCACATTTGTCGGAACCGGCCAGATCGGATGACTATAGCATATAGCTGCCATAGGAACCATCGGTCGAAAATGTTGTTTTAGTGATAAAAACTTTTTGGTCTTCAACGCAAACTTCCCCAAACCTCGTATTTATAAGTTTTCTATGCTTTCACATAATTCCACCAAGTTTAATAGGACAACTATATAGTATAGCTGGCATAAAAATTGGGTGTAGAAAATGTATATAGGAGGCCTTGTCAAAAATGTATACATTTTGCCGAATGTACATATTTGTGTCAGTGGAATCAGGCTACTGATTTATATCAATCATACAAGCTACAAGCAGTGTTGGGCAAATTTTAATTGATTAGCAATTAAAAAATTAACAATTAATTAATTGTTAATCATACCTATCGCAGTTAAAAACAAGAAAGAAAGTCGGTCAAGCCCGACTGTAACATACTCTGTACCCTTAACGTCGCAGCTCGCATTTGCTCACGAGTTATACGCGTTTTTTGCTCATAACTTGAGTATCGTTCATCCGATCTTTATCATTCCTTCAGCAAATCGATATATAATTTTGTTTACAAGGTATCTCTAGAAGGTACGAACGATCTATCTTCAAAACTGTAGGAGATATGACGTTTTTTCCATATTGCGGGGGCGGGAGGGGGCGAGGCAAAAATTGAAAATAAACTTGATCTGCCTGCAAGTATAAGAAATATATGCCCCATACATGTCAAACCTCTATCTCTTACCATCTCTGAGATCTCTTCGTTCATACGGACGGACGGACGGACGGACGGACGGACGGACGGACGGACGGACGGACAGACGGACATGGCTATATCGAATCGGCTGTTGATGCTGATCAAGAATATATATACTTTATAGGGTCGGAAACGATTCCTTCTCCCTGTTACATACTTTTGCACAAACTTAATATACTCTATGTACCTTCGGTACAGAGTATAATTAATAAATTGTAATTGCAATACCTTACGACTAACAATTAATTAATTGTTAATCGTCAGTTTCTACAATTAACAATTGATTAATTGTTAATCATTTTAAAAAATTTGATTGAAAACTAACAATTGAACAGGGTTCGAAATCGCTCTTTGCTCGCAACTCTCGAGAGCCAGCTCTATCTCTCAGCTTAAGACACTGAGCTCTTGGCTCTGAGCTGAAAGGCACAGCTCGTGAGCCACAACTCTCGGTTCAAAGCTTGGAACCACAGACTTTGTAGTTCACGACTTATTTAAATCTATTTACCGTGACTGACGACTTATTAAATCGCGAAAAAAATACCATAGCGGATAAAAAATAGTTTTAATCAAAAACGCTAATGCCAATCAAGTGGAAAATCATACCGAAATCAATTCATTGGCGCAATTCACAACTAAGGAATCTCCATGGTAATAAGACCGCTAAATGCTTAAGAAACTGCTTTTCAAGGCAACAACTACATTGCCATGATTTTGACAATACTGAACCGCGATAAAAGACCATGGACCAATGGCAAAGATCAAGATCATAAAGAATATTTCAAACCACTTTCCGTTACAGCCTAAGCACTAAACCGCGGAAAAATACCAAAGGGGATCACAAATAGTACTAATGCCAACCAAACTTTATTCCTAACCAAGTGGAAAATCATTCAAGTATCAATGCATAAGCACAATTCGCAGCTGAAGGATCTCCATGGTAATAAAACCGCTAAGTGATTAAGAAACTGCTTTTCCAGACCGCAAACGATCATACATAACTACATTGCCTTGATTTTGACAATAGTGAACCCCGAACCCATGCTGGAGAACATTGATGGAGCATAAAGAATGTATCAGTACCACCATTTTTTTTTTGTATTTTGTATTTTTTATTATTATTATTTCTTATTTCAAACATGCTATCCGATAGACTGTGGCTCTTTGTCAAATCAATCATTGTGGCGAAAGAAAAAAGACGTTAAACTGCTGCCGACGATGGTAATGATGTGTTGTATTTTACAAAAACGTTTCGAATTTCGGGATATCGATTAAGCAGCTCCAGTTCCTGACTTTCCTCTGCAAAAAATTTTTGCATCAAAAGTTCTGCTTTAGTCAAAGGAGCACCAGAGGGCAGTCGATTCACTTCGGTTATCACCCCATCAGAGTCAGAAACAAAATTGAAACAAGAAAGAAAGTCGGTCAAGCCCGACTATAACATACTCTGTACCCTTAACGTCTCAGCTCGCATTTGCTCACGAGTTATACGCGCTCATCTCTAAGTTTCACTCTCTCTCTCTCTCTCTCTCACTAAGATTGCCGTTCAATAGAATGCTGCGGAGGTGGGTGGGGTGGTGCTGGGTGTTTACTGGCCGTTTTTTGCTCATAACTTGAGTATCGTTCATCCGATCTTTTTCATTCCTTCAGCAAATCGATATATAATTTTGTTTACAAGGTAATCGATAAATAATATTGTTTTCAATGTATCTCTAGAAGGTACGAACGATCTATCTTCAAAACTGTAGGAGATATGACGTTTTTTCCGAATTGCGGGGGCGGGAGGGGGCGTGGCAAAAATTGAAAATAAACTTGATCTGCCTGCAGGTATAAGAAATATATGCCCCATACATGTCAAACCTTTATCTCTTACCATCTCTGAGATCTCTTCGTTCATACGGACGGACGGACGGACGGACATGGCTATATCGACTCGGCTGTTGATGCTGATCAAGAATATATATACTTTATAGGGTCGGAAACGATTCCTTCTCCCTGTTACATACTTTTGCACAAACTTAATATACTCTATGTACCTTCGGTACAGAGTATAAAAATTATTATCTTGATTTGTTTTTTTTCTTGTTGCCATTGTCGATTTATTTTCTGTTATGTTCTGTGATATGCACATTTTAGAAACTTTTAAAAGCTTAGAGCGATCCGCTGGCTCTAAACATGTCAACCACTTATTCTTAAAGCGCGGATATGATAAGGCTGCAATAAGCAGCATTTTCCGCATATGGGGAATATATGCTAACATCGAACAAATTTTCAAATCGTTTTTCAACGCTTTGTCTGTACGAATTTATTAAAGGTTTGCAATAAATAAAATAGTTGATCCTTTCTATTTTCCGTGTTTGCAAAGATGGTAAGGAGCTACCTGCTACATCGCTCTCCGAGGAAGGTACAATATTTTCTGCAGTGCCCAGAGCATAAACCAAGGAATTGCTATCTTCATCTATTTTAATGGTCTGGTCCATTTTATTTCAGTATTTATTGTGCTGATTTAGTCTCTTTTTCTACTTATGCTTTTTTTCTGAACAAAATTATTTTACTGTACAAACTTTGAATTACAAATCACACAGCTTACTTAATTGTTAGTTTTAACTGTAGTGTTGAACAATTGAAAAATTCAATTGCAATTGATTTAGTTGTAAGTTGCAATTAATTTAAATTAATTCAACTAAATTAATTGCAAGCTGCAACTAGTCTTTTAATTGCAATTAATTTCAATTGCAATTGAATTAATTGATTAAAATTTTTAGTTGATTAATTAATTGATTGAAAATTTAATTGATTAATGCCCAACACTGGCTACAAGGGTATAAAAACTTCGGTCGAGCCGAAGTTAGCTTTCTCTATTTTTTTTTATTAAACAAACTTTTTATCTGGAAACTCTCATCTGGAATCCTTCCGCTGCCGTTCAAGTGAACAGGCTGGAGCGTCTGCAGAAACGATTCTCAAATTTGCACTTGTCAATTTACATTTTTCAGAGCCTTTGCTACCGTATTTGAGTAGATGCCGCCTCATGCATATTTCTACCCTTGAGGATAGGAGGACAATTGTATCCTTAATATTTTTAAATTAGATTATAGTCGGCAATATTAATTGTTCTACACTGCTTGGCAAAATTCCATTTAATGTTCCGCCCAGGTCTTTACGTGCCATGGTTCCATTTAGAGTGGGGACTCATAGGGCCAACTATGCCCTTAATGATCCGATATCTAGAGCACTTCTTACATTCAATCGGCTTCCAGTTGGCAGGCGGTTCGATTTTAGCAGCAACAATGTTGTTGTCAAACAATTACTTAGGGACTTTTTCTTTTAGTTTAATTGTTACTGTTAATTTTAAGATTTATTGTAGTAGCCAGTAAGTTTATTCGTTGACGAAATAAACTAAATAAAATACATTAAACACTATTGTATATTTTATATTTGAGCTGCATCATTATTATATGTATTTAGTTGTTTATATCCATTAGCTTTAGTTTCCTCTTGCCAGTATGTCCTTAACAAATTCTTCGTTTCATTCAATTTTCGCTTCACCAATCCCAGTAACTACTCATCCGCGATATATTATATTTTTGTTCCTGCATGCACAAAAATCTATATGTAAAAGGTAATATTTCTTCTGGGCTGTATGTGATCCAAAATGGGAGTGTTCCGCTGATGCCCATAACGCCCATTCGATGGGCTCGCTCGGATTCTTATTCCTCGATTTCTTCCGTAAATTTGACTGCGACCACTACATAACATTCGCTTAAGCACTGAAATATGTTAAACGAACATATATGATGTATTTAAGGTAAATTAGTGACAAACGCAAAAGACTTACGTGGTCCTTCATAATGAAATCTGAAAATGTAAAAGCAGGATAATTGTTTTGTATGTAAACACAGAAAAATCCAAATCAGCAACGAGGTTGATTTTGATTTCGATTCAAATTTTTGTTTTGTTATAGCCTATTTCCACTGGCTTCATTTCTTATCATTTTCATTTCTAAAAATGATGCTGTTTCCATTGACAAATCTTCATCATTTTGATATTAGCAATGCCACGTTGACAAAAACAGCTGAATGGTTTGATTTAAACAACAGGCGCCACTTTCAAACTCACGGGGAGTTTTTGCAATATTTACCCAAAAAAAGACATACCCGGCAGGAAAGCAATTACCCTGGGCGAACGCATTGTTAACGCCCTGAATTATCAGCAGAAAGCTAAATACACAACTTATTTTGACTAATTTATATTATAAACAAAATTGCGCCTACTTTTTAAATTCAAATCCACATTTTATTGGTGATGACACTTTCTATTTCCAGCGAGTAACGAGTAGTGCCAGAGAGTAGCGAGTACTTTTTGAAAAAATACCAAATTCCTTCGTGGGGAATGCCATCATTTTTGAGAAATGAAAGAAATGAAGGGCAAAATGCAACAACAATTTGTATGGAAGAAATGATATAATTTTCTTCATTTCTTGTCATATCAAGAAATGAAGCTTCATTGAAATGGGCTATTAGACAGTGTAAATGTTGACGATCACCAATGTCTTTCAAATATTAAAACTATAAATTATATTATTGTATCCTTCCGATTTTCTAAATCATCGTCGACTCAAGTCGATGAGAAGTCAAATATGAAGAAATTCGAAATATCGTTTTGTATGTATATTTAACAAATTAATTGATTTTCTTTTTAAATTGGGTAAAACATGAGCCAAGCCTAGGATCGAACCAGTAGGGATACAAAATAATTTGTTATATGTACATTTCGTGCTACATAATTTTAAACCATGTACAACTTCATAAACAGTAAAACCTTGATAAGAGTTCTGGCAAAACAAAGAGAAGGTATTAAAGATTGTCATATAAATGCCCAAAGTTTATTAGGGAAATTAAATGAATTTAGATATTTGATTGTAACGTCAAATGTGGATGTTGTTTGCGTGTCAGAAACTTGGTTTGTCCCTCAACTTAGTGATTCGTCGATTCTATATGATGGGTTTGACGTATATCGGTCGGATCGGGTAGGCCATGTGTATGGACTTATACACTTTTATTGAGCACGCTTGTTGCAGGTTTCAATTGTACTAACCTGCTCAGTCTGAGCGAGGTCCCTTTTATTCAGAATTTCTCATCCCTTATTTCTAATCTTATCTTAAGGATGTGAGTGTAGTCACATCCGTGTATGTAAATATAGAAATGCATTCTTGGAAGGACTACACATTGCATGTTAAGTGCGGATGACCCTTTCAAGTGGTTTGTCTGCTGGGCTGGGCTGATCCTCGTCACTGCGGCTATTAATATTACATAAGATGATATGTTTATGACACACATGGCGACATAGGCTACATATTTAAATATAAGATTAACACTACGTGTGGGCCGAGTTGAATATCATGTTCAAGTTCGAACACCATGCAGGGGGTGTTGCAATATATGTAAACAAAAAGCTAAAATCAAAAGTAATATGCAAATCCCCCTAACAGTGCAATTGATTATCTCTTTATTCAGGTAACAAGTACAAAATGAAGTGGCCATGCTAATTGGTTGCCTATACCGACCAAATCGTAATACAGACTACTCCGATATGAAAGATGTTATCTCCAATTTATCTTTAAATTTTACGGACGTTCTAATAACTGGTGACCTTAATTGTAACATGCTGACAGAAAGAAATTTAGCAGACGAAATGGCTGCATTGGGCTTAGATCTTGTGAACACAACAATACCTACACATTTTTCAAAAACTACTGACACATTACTGGACGTATTCTTTGTGAATGAAAAAGAGAAGATTATGTTGTATGATCAGATTTCAGTGACAGTATTTTCAAAACACGATCTAATTTTCCTGACATATGACTTTAAACCTCATCAAAGTGAAGAAATTATTTGGTACAGGGATTTTAAGAATATTGACTATAGGCAGGGACTCAATATATAGACTTGCCGATGCTAATTCACAAATAGAGCATCTTCATCTTTTTACTGGAAATCTATTTGAAAGCTGTGTATCTTTGCGTATAAAACTGCTAAAACCGATTCAGAAACCATGGTTTGATCAGAACATAGCCTGTCATATTTCACAAAGGAATACAGCTTACAAAAAATGGAAGAGATACAAGAGCATCATCGAAGATTTAAATATTTAAGAAAAACAGGCAATAATCTTATAATGACTGCTAAGCAATCGTATTATTCGGCGAAATTTAATGATGCTATTTCGACTGGACAAACATGGAGTGAGCTCAGGAAGTTTGGTATTGGCAAACAATAAAGTCGAAGTAAAATAACTGCCAACGTTAATGATCTTAATTTTAATTTTGAGCAATCGGAAGTACCTGAAGCTACCTATAATATGTACCTTGAAAATATGCCAAATAGTAACTGTGATAGTAACTTTAACTTTATGTGTGTGAGTCAGTGTGATGCCCTTGAATCTGTTCTTAAAATTAAGTCTAATGCAGTAGGATTGAACGACATGAATACAAAATTTTTTTTCAAATTCTCCTCCCACAAATTCTACTCCACATTACCCATATCTGCAACACTGTCCTTACTACATCAACATTCCCAGAAATATGGAAACTCGCAAAAATAATTCCTATATCAAAAGGAAACAATTAATTTCGACCAATCTCAATTTTACCATTTTTGTCTAAAGTATTAGAACAGTTAATAGCAAATCAAATATGTAAATTTGTAACAGACAACTTAATGTTATCTAATAAACAGTCAGGATATAGAAAGAACAGAAGTTGCACCACGGCAATAATAAGCATAACTGAGGATATAAGAAGGCAAATAGACAACGGAAATGTGACCCTTTTAACACTACTCGACTTTAGCAAGGCATTTGAAACCGTTAACCACGAAATCTTAATAACGAAGCTGGACAGATTCTATAATTTCGCAAATACTGGTTTAAAACTTATTAAGTCGTACCTATGTGATGGACGACAGGCAGTGGTTTCGGAGTCTGACATGTCATCCAGTTTGTACCTTAAGCGAGTTGTCCCCCAGGGGTCAGTCCTTGGTCCCCTTCTTTTCTCATTATATGTAAATGACCTGCCAGATATGTTGTCTAATTGCAATGTCCACATGTATGCAGATGATGTGCAGATGTATGTTAGCCGTCCGTTAAATAGAATAAATGAGTCCGTCGATATATGTAACAATGATTTGTTGAATGTTAATGAATGGGCTAAACGTAAAGAACTATCACTAAATCCAGCAAAATGTAAATGCATAGTAATATAAAAAAAAGTCACTAAGTTCCACAGATCTACCTCGACTAAATATTACTGGCACACCTTTAGAATATGTTGCTCAAGTCGTTAATCTAGGTATAACGTTTAATGACAATCTGAGCTGGAATGAACAAGTGACTAAAGCCGCTGGAAAAACCCACGGAATACTAAGACAGCTTTCGTTGACTAAATGTTATTTGCAGACTAATCTCAGACTCCTTATAGCAAAGACGTACTTAACACCTACTCTTTGTTATGGAATTGAAATATTTGGAAACTGTGACGCTGCTTTTCAGAGACGACTTAGGCCCAATTTTTCAATGTCCGGCTAGTCAAATTTACCGGCAGGTTAGCCGAATTTGCGTGTCTCATGCTATCTTCGGAGAGAACCGAGCGGCAAAGTTAACCGCTGCCTCATGATGGGGTCAAATTTTAACCTGCCGGCAAGTTGCGATAGAACTATCGATATTTTTACCGATCGACAAACAGCTGTGTCCAAAATTAGTATTTTACTTTGTCAATTGCCAAAACAAAATGTTTATAAATAAACAAATGTGTCCAAAATTGGTATTTTACTTTGTCAATCCACGTACCAACAATCCACGCAATGGAAATGGAAGATTCAGGCGGTAAGACAAGAAGATACAGGCGTGGCGATGTGGATCTTTCTGTTCAGCAGAATAGCAGCCGCCGCAGTCATTCAAATGTTTCGACAGCCACGCCGGCATATCCGAAATGGCACCAATGGCAAAGCAGGCAAACTCACTGCCCGCCGTTTGCAAAATCAAAGGACCCACCTGGCCAATGGCACCACCAATTGTCTCATGCGATGTGGTATACCGATAGTGATCCAACAACTGATACGTGTGCACCATAATAGGCCAATACCAGGAACGGTATTACCACAATGGCCAACATGGTGGTGGTTATACCCACATAACCCAAAACGGAGCAACGAATAAATAACGCGAGAGAGTACAGGGAGAGTATTTATTATTTTACTGATCTGGATGATGCCAAATTTGTTCAACGATTCAGGTTAACAAACTCAGCATGTCACATAATTCTTGCTAGGATTAGAGATCAAATATCTTCGCTAAGTAACAGGTCAAACCTTAACTTCAGTTGTGATTCAATTTATTAGAATTTGGATTGTTAACAGGAATCGTGGATTGTTGCCAGAGAGCAAACTTATGGTGGCGCTGCGCTCTTATGCAAGTGGCTTCTTCCTTATCATTGCGGGCGACTTCTGTTGAGTCAGACTTCCTTCGGCAAACCGTGCAGTTAATCAAGATTGCCCCGCTATTGCATTACTGCCCATCACAAACAGACACTGACTGATTGATTTGTGCTAAAATTTTAGAAGTCAATTAAATATTTTTAAAGCTTACATACCATAAATAAATACGTACCATCATTATCAACCACATTTTCCAATCCTGTGGCTGAGTTTGGGATCATGCTACGAATTTTTTGGAAATAGACAAGACTCCAGCGGTGTTCGGAATGCCGCCACAGTTTGAGATGTTTCCCGCTTCTTAATTGCGAATTATTTTCGCTATCGTATTTTTTAATTCTCGTACTTATCCCTTAAGTCCAGTCAAACTGATCTCCAAGCCTTGGCCCCTCTGCTTCCAGGTCCAAAATGCATTTGTTTGACTCAAAAAGTCTACAAACGAATGTTGCTCAGCCGCCGAAAAGTTCTTCGCACTTGGTCTTTTCGGTGTTTCACTTTGATTCATCATCGCAAGCAATTTTATTTAACGATTTTGACAAATAATTACCAGCGACAACAATAGCATTAAAAAAAAGCCAAAAAACAGCTATTTCGTCGACAGTGTCAGGTCACACTTTTGCAACGATAGCAATTAATCGTTATCGGGTTAACCTGCCGGTAAGTCTCGTTAAAAAAACGAAAAGACTTAACCTCTGGTAATTCCGGCCGGCAAATTTGACAGGCCGGTACCTAACCGCAACTTTTGAGAAATTGGGCCTTAATGTAACGTTTAATAACATAGCTAGGTATGGGTATAATAAGAAAAGAACTGACCACATTACATGCTTTGACAGACAGATATATGACCTTGATTTTAAGACTTGGATTGATTACACAGTGATACAGTGCGAAATAACCTGGGTAATCATATGGTGTACGCTGTAGAGCAGGTCGCGTATAGCACTCCCTCATACTTGGTTTTCCTCGGGGACAAACCAAAAACCGTTAATTGCTCATTTTGCTTACTTAACTTGAAATAACTCGCGAATGGACCATCTGATTTTATGTAACTTTGCTAATTCTGATAGCGACGAGAAGATTCTTTTCTAGTATTTAAAACGGCTTTAGAGATTTAACGCGATGGCTGAGAAACGCAGGTTACAGATCTGGTATTTTCAACGTTTTTTTTATAAATTCCTACTTTGGCCACCACTGGTTTCACTATTTCATACTATGCGATTTTTCCTGGATGAAAATATTATAGTCGGGCTGGAACGACCTTCTTCTTTATTTTATTATTCAGCGTATGTTCCAAGTATATGATTTCGAATTCCGCATATCATAGCCAAATCGTTTGTTGTCGTGTCCGCTTGAGTGTAGGCGATTTTTTATTAAAGTTCTATTTTCAATGCGTATACCCTGAGCCTATATTAGCGGAACTCATATATGATAAGTGCCGAAGCGACCAAATTTTTATGGAGAATCCATTTAACGTTCAAAATCAAGTTAAAATCAAGTGGCTTTTAGCTTGGCTGCATTGGCCAAGGATTGGTTCAGCCCGACTATAATATTTTCATCCAGGCCCTATAGAGTAACAGCACTCGAACAGGAATAATCTTAGTCCAAAATTGTTAAACAAATATGTAAACATTTATGTGATTATATGAAAAACTATATTTAAATTTCCCACCAAACTTGAGCAAAGTATACTTTTCGGGGCTTTAATGTTAAATCAATCAATTTTCTGTTAACACACTTAAAAAATATACTAATTTGTCGAAGCGTGCTTAGATATCCGCGAAATACTTCGTCATCAGGTAACCAAATTCATCGAGAGAACATTTGTTCAACGGAGAATTATATGGGCTCTTATAATAATCTTTAGGGAAAAATCGCATAGTATAAAATAGTTAAACCAGTGGTGGCCAAAGTAGAAATTTATAAAAATAATGTTGAAAATACCATATCTGTAACCTGCGTTTCTCAGCCATCGCGTTAGATCTCTAAAGCCATTGAATATAATACTAAAGAATCTTGTCGTCGCTATCAGAATTAGCAAAGTTACAAAAAATCAGATGGTCCATTCGCGTGTTTTTTCAAGTTAAGTAAGCAAAATGAGCAATTAACGGTTTTTGGGCCATAGCTTCAGATTTTAGGGGTCCCCAAGGAAAACCATGTATGGGGAAGTGCTATAAGCGACCTGCTCTTTAACGTACGCTATGCCAATACCCAGGTTATTACAGTTTTTTGAAATTTGTACCACTGTGTTATAGATCTCTGCTACTATTACATAAGATAATATACCCTAGACAACCATCGTATTTATATGACAAAATAAGCAATGCCGTCTCAACGAGAACTTTGAATCTCATCGCAATTCGCCATACACTAGCCAACTCTGAACACCAATTTTTTTGTAAACACTGTTCGGTTGTGGAACCAACTCTCACCAAACTTGAAGAGTATTAGTCGTGTCACGCAATTTAGGGTCAAATTACATTCCTATCTACAAAATTAAATTATGTATCTAATTTTAATAATAATAATATTAAGTAATACTAAGTAATTGTTCGCTGATTCTTATGTTTTTGTGACTGGTGCAATAATCATTAAGAAAACACTTGTAGCACCATGAATTTTTGTCAAATAAATTAAATTAAATTAAAAAAGGAAAAAAAACCAAAACCTTCATCTTAAAACCTCGAACATAAAAAATTCGAAACATTAACCATTGCACTATGGTCCAGATGTCGTTTTTTTTTGGCATAAAGTCGATTTTTCGATGTTAATATATCGTTGTTTTATTATTTTAATCTTAAACTAAATTCATCATACATTATAAAAATTTTAATTAAAAGCTTCAAAAGCGCCACCAAAGCTTTATGAGAGCTTTTTAAAGTGAGCTAGCGATCAGCTGATTTCCGAATAGAAATTTGCGCCAAAATATTTAGTTGCTTTGTGTTGTGCCACACTCGTTAAATTGGTCCAGAAAATTCAACTAAATTATGGAAAGTGATCTTCAAGGTATGCACTATTTAATGTATATGGTTATTTTATGTGTAGTTCTAGGGATTTAGTGTTGTGTAATGTCCAATTTATGTGTATTTTTTTAGAAAACTAACATGCGTTCTCCGTGTTTCGTGGAATATAACTAATAAGCTGTTCCATGCTGAAAGCAACTAATTGGTCCAGATTGTACTTGTAAGTGTTGTCTTTAGCCACAAACCAAAAACTGATCCCCGTTCGTCCCCCTTTTCTCACATTTTGGTAATATATAGGCACGTTTGAGTTTAGTCACAGCGAACTTATCGAAATATGGCGCAGCTACAATCGAAAAATTCAATGTATATCGGATTGGATATATGTACACCAAAATTAATAAAAACACTGTGGAATACAAGATAATAAAGGAAATAGACAAAAAAATCAGTAATTTTAATAGTTACATTCATAAATATCTTCCCAAATGTAACTACATGCCTGAACGGTTCATATCTAAGCATACTGTATGGTTGGCGTCTAAAATATCAATTACTATCGATGAAACTTGTAAGACACCACGCAAATGGGACGTCCAACCTTATCTTACACGAATGAGGGTACAAGATTAAAAAGGAAATTGGCATCTGAGCTCGCAAATGAAAATAATTGTGACACAAATCTTCTTGCACATGCTGCAGCAGTCTCTGCAAAGAAACAAAGCAAGAAGGACACGGCTTTTGTTCTTAAAAAAAAACATAACATGTTACGATCCGACCTTCTTTCCCGGGTCCCACTATCGATCGCCGGCTAGCTTACGGCTGACTCAGGGATGAGTACGACCTCGATAGCTGGACTGGTCGGCTAACAACAAAAAATTTATATCTTTTCAGATGCCTGTCACGGCTCACACACTAAACATAAATACTAGGCAAAAATAGCTGGAATTATTTGCCAGTACATTACCCGCCCTACCATAGGTTGACTTACAAAAATCGGACAACCCCCTTAACTCTCAGACACTGATCTTCAGAACGCCACCTCACCCCCTAGAACAAATTTACACTAACATATTCTTTTCACTCTCAAATACATATATTATCTAACGATCCACTAACAACTATAGACATATTCATTATGCTTCCTAACCAGGGTACCTCTGGGACGAATACACGACAAATAATAAATGTACATATAAATGGGATTAATAAATTAAATTAAGGGAATAAATTAAATAAATACTTAAATACTATAGCTCCCTACTGCCATGTCTGGCTTTTACTCGGCTTTTAATTAAGTATAAAAACCTTGGGCCACCCAGAGGTGGGTGGCCAATTTCTCCTCCAAAAATTGGATCCTCTGGGGGGCCGCTGCCAAATCCAGCAATCAAGCTCCTCTCCGCGAAAACTTTCCAGAAAATATCCCTAAAATGCACACACTAATTAACCGTACACAAATACACTTATTCACTCTTACCGAGATAGACACTTATTGCCAACTTTTCCAATATAAATCTAATTTTCGGCTGGGCTACGTGCACTCCGCAAAAGAGCTATGCAATGACTTTTAAAAAACTTGAGACCCTTCTTCTTACTCTGAGCCACTATTCGCCCAGGACGGAAACAATTTAAAATTATGAGCCGCTCACTCCCTGTACCTTCGGAACTAGTGAACCAGCACGACACAGTAAACCACTCGTGCGCAGCCCTGGTTCCAATCTCGTTTATCGGCGGCGTGTAGATCGATAAACATTAAGATCAAAACAAACAAACATTTCGGGTCTTAGCTTTATACCAGCACATAACAGCACACTCCGGTTACCGAATGGATGAAGAAACAGGAGTGGAAAATGTGCTGTTCGGTCTGTCGCTTAGGATTCTCACCTCGCACGGGTTAGAATCATCTCCGGATTCCTGCCCAACGTAGGCCATCGCCCACGCCCTGAGATAAGGCTGTACAAAGGTATGCATGTATGTGTGTGTGTGTTTTGGCTTTGCCACCAAAAGAGTTAGCCGGGCAATAAATAACACTCTGATTTCTCTTAGTTTAGGTCTTGGTGAACTCTTTGCTGAACATGGGATGACCTTGTGTGTATCATCTTAGTCTCGGGCATCACTTCGTCTTCGGATTGCCTCCGGTTCCTGGGCCAAGCCACAATGAACGAAGCTAGCAAACTTTCCGGTGGTCTGCCCCTGGGCTGTTCATATGTGGACTTGCCACCACCATACGGAGATTGCTTATGCAGACACACTTTCCTCATCATTGTCCGATTACGTTCCGTATTCTGTTGCTGTTGATGCCGTGGTTGGTGCTGTTGACGCTGGTCTTTACGTAGAGGTGGCTTAGAAGGATTGTGCGACTGTCTGGTATGGACGTAAGAACCATCGCCTAGGTTATAAAGGACTTGATTCTTCTCCTCTCGATGCTGGTGGCTTTGCGTGTGGCATTGCGGCGACTTCCATGAACGCTTGGCCTTTCTGTCAACCTGCTCCAGTTCAACTTCGGATTTCTCCTTATCACGCAACCAGTCTTTGTCATTGGGATTTTGTCGCCTCTGCTCCTTGTGGGTGAACTCCGTCTGTGCCGGTGTCACATCCACGTCGTTTCTTCTGTCCATCCCCTTATACTGGGTGGGCGAACGTGGGGGACCCTGGTTCACTTCGCGCTCCTCATTGCAGTCTGCACGATCAATTGAATTAATATGCAATTCCTTGTTCTTTGCATTTGCAGCGTGTGCCTCCCTGATCGTCGCTGACACTTCCTGCATAAAAACCAGCATATCCTCCCGAATCCGCGCTTTAAAATTGTCGAGTTCTGTTGCCATCCCGGCCCGGAACGTTTCGTGCGCCTGAAACAGAGCCACATTGATTGCTGACGCAATCTCAGAGGGAATGATTGGCTGCGTCGCATGCTCATTTACAACTTCTTGGTTGCTGGACACACAATGCTGCCCGCTAAAAGCTACGGGAGCTGTACAAATCTCTCTAGCCCATCCTGTTCCGCCATTCTCTCCGATCACAAAATATCTTTCGTCCTTGTCCACCATATTGAGGCTGTTAAATATGCCGTACGATTTTGACCTGCCTGAGTATTTGCCTTCTCTTGCTGCTCACAAGTGATAACTGGAGTCATTAATTCGGTCTCTAGCTAACTCAAAACTGATCTCCTAGTCGTTCCGTCAAAATATTGTTCTCTCTTTTTCTAATTCCTTTAAATATTTAACTTTTTATTTTACTTTTCTAGACTTCCTTCATAAACTATATGGGTGAGATGTCAAACCCTCCGATCAGCATCTGGATTCTTATGTTCCTTCTTTTCATATTTTGTTTTCCGTGCTTAATACCTTCTACGCAATTAGATTACTATTGTATTTGGTTATACAGAGACTCCCGCCGGACAACAAGTGCATTGATTCTCAGGAATCGTGCATGGATCACGGCCTTTATAGGAATTCCCTAGTTCTGTCGGGTAAGTATCAATTTAATTTAATATAAGTACACAATTTATTAATGACATCCATTTTCCCTTACAGAATTTGTTTTGAACGGCAACGCAGCAGCAGATTACATTTTTCCACTCTGGGACCAGCTCAAACCAAATCTCTGTGGGCTTGTCTGGATCATGTTAGGGCTGTTTTCAGGAAAGCTACCCTACTCTTCTGTACCAATCGTGGCAGCAACGGGCTTAGATTTGGTATCTTACCCGCGGTCCAGGCGATTGAACTTGGAGAGGTGCTCCTAACGAAACAATCTCTGTCGGATTTTGAAATTTCTTCTCCTGCTGTATACTCGACAACTAGCAATCTGTTTGTTTTTCGATTGGGCGCCATTTGTTACGATCCGACCTTCTTTCCCGGGTCCCACTATCGATCGCCGGCTAGCTTACGGCTGACTCAGGGATGAGTACGACCTCGATAGCTGGACTGGTCGGCTAACAACAAAAAATTTATATCTTTTCAGATGCCTGTCACGGCTCACACACTAAACATAAATACTAGGCAAAAATAGCTGGAATTATTTGCCAGTACATTACCCGCCCTACCATAGGTTGACTTACAAAAATCGGACAACCCCCTTAACTCTCAGACACTGATCTTCAGAACGCCACCTCACCCCCTAGAACAAATTTACACTAACATATTCTTTTCACTCTCAAATACATATATTATCTAACGATCCACTAACAACTATAGACATATTCATTATGCTTCCTAACCAGGGTACCTCTGGGACGAATACACGACAAATAATAAATGTACATATAAATGGGATTAATAAATTAAATTAAGGGAATAAATTAAATAAATACTTAAATACTATAGCTCCCTACTGCCATGTCTGGCTTTTACTCGGCTTTTAATTAAGTATAAAAACCTTGGGCCACCCAGAGGTGGGTGGCCAATTTCTCCTCCAAAAATTGGATCCTCTGGGGGGCCGCTGCCAAATCCAGCAATCAAGCTCCTCTCCGCGAAAACTTTCCAGAAAATATCCCTAAAATGCACACACTAATTAACCGTACACAAATACACTTATTCACTCTTACCGAGATAGACACTTATTGCCAACTTTTCCAATATAAATCTAATTTTCGGCTGGGCTACGTGCACTCCGCAAAAGAGCTATGCAATGACTTTTAAAAAACTTGAGACCCTTCTTCTTACTCTGAGCCACTATTCGCCCAGGACGGAAACAATTTAAAATTATGAGCCGCTCACTCCCTGTACCTTCGGAACTAGTGAACCAGCACGACACAGTAAACCACTCGTGCGCAGCCCTGGTTCCAATCTCGTTTATCGGCGGCGTGTAGATCGATAAACATTAAGATCAAAACAAACAAACATTTCGGGTCTTAGCTTTATACCAGCACATAAC